>JACEFZ010000262.1:0-520000 GCA_014155875.1 Cepaea nemoralis
TATGATGATGAAGTGATGTTGAGTGAAGTTGTATGATATGATTGTTGGTGTTTGTTTATGAAGTGATTGTTGGTGAAGTGTTTGTGTATGATGAAGTGATTGTTGGTGAAGTGTTTGTGTATGTTGAAATGATTGTTGGTGAAGTGTTTGTGTATGATGAAGTGATTATTGGTGAAGTGTTTGTTAGTGAAGGGTGTGTGTGTGTTGTTGTTTTTTTTTGCGCCCACTCACTTTGAACTCGAGCATAGTCCATACACACTTCTAGTAGTGGTGGACTAAATTTTACATGTGTTTTAGCTGTCCCTATTAACAGTGTCCCTCGCCATCAGGCATACCCACTCTGACTTCAGAGGTACTTGTAATTTACGTCCCCAAGTCAAGGACGAGAGGTCAGCATTTTAGTCCAACTTTCCAGTGTAAGGATTGAACCCCTTACCTCAGCATCAGCACATCGGATGTTTAAGAACACATGTTCTTGTCCATTCGGTCATGCTGACCTCTGGGTTTGTGTATGAAGTGTTTATTGATGAAGTATTTGTTCACGAAGAGTTTGTTGATGAAGTGTTTATTGATGGAGTGTTCTTGTGCTTGGTTTGCCCAAACTAGTTTTATCTAGAGAATGGTATCATTCATTGAAAGAAAGAAAAACTGTTTTATGTAAACACTTGGATGAGGTGAACAGTTGGATGAGGTGAATGAACACTGGATGTGGTTAAAAGTTGGATGAGGTGAACACTTGGATGTGGTTAACAGTTGGATGAGGTGAAATGAACACTTGGATGAGGTGAACACTTGGATGTGGTTAACAGTTGGATGTGGTGAACTTTTGGATGTAGTGAATAGTTGAATGTGGTGAACTTTTGGATGTGATGAATAGTTGAATGTTGTGAAATGTAGATGTGGTGAACAGTTGAGCATTGTGTGTTGAGATTAAGTAAACGTCAGTTTGATGTGTGTTCACTCTCTAACCACAGTCCATGATCCAGAACCTGTCTGACCTGGAGATCTCAATGGTGAACACTGACCTGCCTGTCACACTGGCAGAACATGTAAGTTTTCTGTCTATCTGTCTGTCACACTGGCTGAATGTGCAAGTTTTCTGTCTGTCTATCTGTCTCTCACACTGATGATTGATTGATTGATTGATTGATCTAGGAGCCAACATCACAGCATTCGGGGCATTCGCGTAGTCACTCCGACCCCATCCTCAGCAGTCAGCGAAGAATTCCAACACCAATAGTACCAGTAGCAAACTGGTTATATGTCCGTCTCGCCTTTCCTCTGAGCGTTGAGCGTCGGCCAGATCCCCTTGTTACTCCTCGCTGCCTCATTCTTGCCAGACCATGATGATCCATTTGCTTCTCCGAGGTGTACACGTGCTCCCACAAGGCCGCAACCACGTCTGCCTTGTCATGCATCAATACTCCACCAAGTTTTGCAGAGCCAGCCAATCTGTCCGCCTGTTCATTCCCCAGCACACCGGCATGCCCCGGAGAAAAGATCCAGGCGATGCTTGCCATCGGTAACCTCCAAAGCGAAGCAAGCCACTCTGCATGAAGCATGCCTGTCCTCCCCTTCCTCAGCATGCTTTCTGAGTCAGTTACAATCACGATGTGTGTGTGTATCGTATTCTCGATCCAGCGAAAAGCTGCACTGACCGCCTCCACCTCCATTCTTAAGCTAGATGTTGTGGTATCATATGCCAGGCTCTCCTGCACCAAACGTCGGCCATTAGCTTTTGCTATGAACCCCCAGGCACTTCTCCTACCTCTCGACACCGAACCATCTGTGTAGATAATCACATCACCTGAGCGAGCATTATCCTGAATTAGTTGCTGGATTTCCACTTCCGTGGCCCCTGCTGGCCACTCCCTGCACTCCCGGCTCAATGTGATTATAACTCTGCACAAGTCTGACTGCTCCTCTGGCACTCTGACCCACTCCTCTCCTCGCCTAATGTTCTCCAAGATGCACACCTGTCTGATCGTATCCTCCGCCTGAGCCATCCATGATTTCCCTCTTATCAGTCGCTGACCCTTAACTGCGTCCAGCGCCTCATGCAAGGGGTGATCTGTGTCTGCAGCTACTCTGAGGTATGCCTTCGCCTGCATCACCTTGAGCCTACCATGCAACAGTCGGCAGACCAAGGATGTAACGCATACACACTACTGGGGTGTCTCTGGTGCATCCCAGAATGACCCGCATAGCTTCGTTCTGTATGCGCTCTAACTTCACCAGCTGACTCTTTGAGACAGTGAGCAGTCCTAGTCCATAATCAATCACTGAGAGGATCAAGTGCTGGTATAGTGTGAAAAGCATTCTCTGCTCTGTGTCCATTGCAGCCATAGTTTTAAGTGCATTGAGTCCCTTTTGAGATCTTGTCACAACCGTCTCCACATGGTCCTTGAAGGACAGGCTCCTGTCAAATGTGATTCCCAGATACTTCAGTTTGTTCTCTCTGTTGACGTTTCTACCATCTATCGTGAGGCTTGGGACATCAGCATCTCACAATCCTGTTGTCCAGAGAGCACCACAAAACAGCCGCCTTTTCCGGGTGGATGACAGCACTCATTTCAGTGCACCAGTCAATCACTTTGTCTACTGTCGCCTGTAGCTCCTGGGCTGTTTGTACCCTATCTCTCCCCTGCCTATATGCAAGAATATCATCTGCAAATGTTAGTATCCTTCCAACCCCTGGTGCTTCTAGGTTTGCAATCTTGCTCGTATACACGTTAAAGAGCACAGGTGAGATTGCAGATCCCTGTGACAGTCCCGGGGTTATGTGACTCTGAGGTCCATGCACCCAGACGGAGAGCAACCCGATGAGAATACAGGACGGCTGCTATCCAGTTCACCAACCAGGGATTGACCCCCTTCTCCATCAGTGCGGTCATCAAAATATCATATCTAACTCTATTGTATGCATCCTCGAGATCAAGCGCTGCCGCCATCGTTTCCTGTCTACTCTGGAACCCCTCATAAACGTCAAAGGCAAAAGTGGCTGCATTTGACCAGGTATCTTTTCCTGGCCTGTAGCTCCCCAGGCCTCTTGGAAGAAGCTTCCCCCTTTCCAAAAACTCTTGCAGCTTGACAGCGACTATCTTCTCTAACACCTTCCCAAATGTATTTTGAAGGGTGATGATCCTAAAGCCGCTAAGCTTTGAATGATCCTTGAATGGTTTTGGGAGAGGGATGAGATAGCTGTGCACCCAGTCCTGCGGTACTGATGCTGTCCTAATGCTCTGGTTAAAGCAGTCGGTCATCTCCTTCAGGTCTGCATCGCTCAAAGCCTTCATGTGGCCATACCTAACCCCATCAGGCCCTGGTGCCGTGTCTTTTGCCTTTTTCAAAATATGTTTAACATCTTCAACCCGTATGATGTCTTCATAATGCATATTCTTCATGGTGCCAGATAACTCCTCTCTAACTGCATCCCTGGTGTCCGCATCATTATGATTGGTCTGCTCTAAAAATCTCTGGAGAAACGCCTCCCCTTTCTCTTTGTCTGTTGTCACGCGCACACCATCATCTCTATAAATTGTTCCCACTGTCATAGGCCGATCTTTTCTTTGTATTTGTCTGTGCAGCTTCCAGAATTTTCGCAGTGTTTTATCACCTCCAATCTCCTTCATGAAACATTCCCATTTTGCGTTTTTGGCTTCTGCAGCACAGCGCTTGAAAACCTCCACCTTATCTTTCTTGACATTTTCCGCTGTATCCACTTCCTCTCGTGAGCTTCGGGGTGTCTGTCGCACTTTCCTTAGCTGCTTCACTGCAGCTCTCTTTGCTTTCCAAGCATGGTCTACTTCTGGAGTCCACCATGGGGGATGCAAAAAAGGAGTTTTAACAGTCCTGTTGCATGCCTCCTGTCTGAGGCGTCCAAGAAGGCTGTCGGTCCACTCATACCGGAAGGTCTTGCGCGCTCTCCCAGCCTTAACTTTCCTGGATTTAGAGATCAGGACTGAACACTGCATGTGATCACTCCCATGGTCATTCAAAACAGTCCACTTTACATCAAGGACTGATGACTGGGAGACAAGTGCCAAGTCAATAGCTGTGTCTGCATCGCCAGGCCTCATTGCCATTCTAGTCGGCCTCCCATCATTTATGCAGACCACATCAGAGTCCACCATGGCATCCGCAAGGGCAATTCCCTGTCGGTTTTCTCCACTACTGTCCCATTCTCTGTTCCTCGCATTGAAGTCTCCACATATGAGTAGCCTATCACCTGGTAATTCCTCCAATTCCTTAAGCCAGTCCCAGTGTTCCTTTCTGACAAAACAGTCCACTGTGGCATATACAGTTTATGATGTTCCAACTTAAGCCACCAATCTTCATTTGTATACCCTGGACCTCTCTTGCACTGTGATTCCACTGACTCAAGTCAAGTACCACATGCTTCACTCCTTCCTTCACCAGCAGACCTTGCCCATGTCTCTTCTGCCCAGTAGGGTTTATATAACTGGCATATCCAGGACAATGATAGTTTCTGTATTTAGCTCCTGGAGCATGAGGATATCAAAATCATATATTAGCCTCTCCAATACAGGACCTCTCTGCCTGGCACTACGACAGTTCCAGTATCCCACTCTTACATGGTTGAAACCTAGTCTCTCCACTTTTCGTCTTGTTCTCCTGGCGCCTGCCTTCCTATTTCTATGCCTTCTTCTCACACCATTTCCTCGTCTTCTCCTCCTCACTCTCTCTTCGCTAACCTCTGAAAGATGTGTCAAGCGCAGAGCACGTGCTCCAGTAGCTCCGGCGACGATTCCCGTGTTTAATTAATTCCATAAGCAAAGTTTGGATATTGCAGGAAATAACCGGTCACCCTAGTATTGCCTGCTTGCTAGGGAAGAGGCAGGGGATGTCCCGCAGGAGTCCATACGCCTGGTGCCGCCCCGCACGCCTGCCAGACGTCCAACGTTCACGACCAGCTTACCCGTGGCCATCCAGTTCCTCAGCACGCTGGTCCACCTTGAACTTGGGGTTTATATTTGGAGTTTTCCGTCTCCTAGATGGACTGCTGTTCAAAGCTAACGGGTTCCACCTACCCGGGGGAGGGGTTAAAGCACCCCTGACTCGCTTGGCAGGCACGTCTCCGAGCATATGAGGTATTTTCTAAGGAAATCAGATCCCACCCTGATATCCCGCCTCAGCCTCTGTGCCCACCGCCAGTTGGTCCATGGCTGCTTATTGGGTATTCGCAGCTAACCTCCATATCTAGAGGCCATTCCACGATCCGCCACCTGTTGGGGATGGTCACCTCAGCTTTACCCAGTCTGTCACACTGACAGAACATGTAAGTTTGCTGTCTGTCTGTCTGTCACACTGGCAGAACATGTAAGTTTGCTGTCTGCTTGTCTGTCTGTCACACTGGCAGAACATGTAAGTTTGCTGTCTGTCTGTCACACTGGCAGAACATGTAAGTTTGCTGTCTGTCTGTCTGTCTGTCTGTCACACTGCAGAACATGTAAGTTTGCTGTCTATCTGTCACACTGGCAGAACATGTAAGTTTGCTGTCTGTCTGCCTGTCTGTCAACATGTAAGTCTGTCTGTCTGTCACACTGACAGAACATGTAAGTTTGCTGTGTCTGTCTGTCTGTCTGTCTGTCACACTTGCAGAACATGTAAGTTTTTTGTATGTCTGAATTGTTGCATGATGAATGTGCTGTTATGTGAATTGTTATATATGTGCTGTTATACAGTGTATGAATTGTTTTATGATGTATGTGTTGGTATATGAATTGTTGTACTGTATGTATTGTTAAATGAATTTTTGTGTGATGTATCTATTACTATATCATATTATATTTTATTTACACATACATAAGGCTGGATTATCTTTGCTGTCTGTTGAATGGTACTTCTTCACATATATATGTTGTATATGTCTGTTGTTAGGAATTTATGTTGAATGTCTGTTGTATTGTATGCCTGTTGTATATGTATATTGAAAGCTATATTTATGTCTCCCAAGCTGGTATGTCTGTTGTAGGTGTGTTGCTAGGATGTCTGTTAGGTATGTCTGTTGAAGGTGTATTGCTAGGATGTGTCTTGTATGGTATGTCTGTTAAGAATGCTTGTGACAGGTTATGTCTTTCACATGGCAGTCTGTTTTCTTGCAGCTGGCCAATTCACTACCCGAGAGTGTGCTCATGGCAGACATTGTGACAGCGCTGTTGGAACATATAGGAAACCACGTGCAGCAATATGCCTCCATCCTGCCCTGTCTGCGGACACTTATCATGCTGACAGACCACGACTATGGTTTCTTCCATATCAAGATGTTAGTAACATTTCCTTCCTCCATTTGTCTGCTGTTTGTTCTCTCTTTCAGTCATCTCATCATTGTCACCATTACCTCATCACCACCTCTCTCTGCACTCACTCTCTCCACACTCACTCACTCACTCACTCACTCACTCACTCACTCACTCACTCATTCACTCACTCACATGTTGTTATTTGAATATGATCAGCCACTGTGGGACTTCATTGTCATGTGATGATGATGTATTTTCTATGGTTTCCTAGAGCTCTGGAGCGAAATGTTGGAGCCATCCACTCTTTGCTGAACCGCATTAACAACACTTTTAGCAAGGACAACTCTGAATGTATGTCTGCACTCTCAGATGTTCTTGAGTTGCTGCGACTTATGATCACAATCGATGTTGGAGAAGACATGTCCCTGACCCGCACCAAGGTCATCAGTCAGGAGGACCTGCGTCGTTTTCTTTTATGGGGACTTGATCTTGATGCCAGGCATCCTTTGGAGGAGCTTGAGGTTTGTAATGTTCTAGATGTAGTCCAAGCTGGCAGTTTGTAATGTTCTAGATATAGTCCAAGCTGGCAGTTTTTACTGTTCTAGATATAGTCCAAGCTGGCAGTTTGTAATGTTCTAGATATAGATATAGTCCATGCTGGCAGTTTTTAATGTTCTAGATATAGATATAGTCCAAGCTGGCAGTTTGTAATGTTCTAGATATAGTCCAAGCTGGCAGTTTGTAATGTTCTAGATATAGTCCAAGCTGGCAGTTTGTAATGTTCTAGATATAGTCCAAGCTGGCAGTTTGTAATGTTCTAGATATAGTCCAAGCTGGCAGTTTGTAATGTTCTAGATATAGTCCAAGCTGGCAGTTTGTAGTGTTCTAGATATAGTCCAAGCTGGCAGTTTGTAGTGTTCTAGATATAGTCCAAGCTGGCAGTTTGTAATGTTCTAGATATAGTCCAAGCTGGTAGTTTGTAATGTTCTAGATATAGTCCAAGCTGGGAGTTTGTAATGTTCTAGATATAGTCCAAGCTGACAATTTGTAATGTTCTAGATATAGTCCAAGCTGACAATTTGTAGTGTTCTAGATATAGTCCAAGCTAGCAGTTTGTAGTGTTATAGATATAGTCCAAGCTAGCAGTTTGTAGTGTTCTAGATATAGTCCAAGCTGACAATTTGTAATGTTCTAGATATAGTCCAAGCTGGCAGTTTGTAGTGTTCTAGATATAGTCCAAGCTGACAATTTGTAATGTTCTAGATATAGTCCAAGCTGGCAGTTTGTAATGTTCTAGATATAGTCCAAGCTGGCAGTTTGTAATGTTCTAGATATAGTCCAAGCTGGCAGTTTGTAGTGTTCTAGATATAGTCCAAGCTGACAATTTGTAATGTTCTAGATATAGTCCAAGCTGGCAGTTTGTAGTGTTCTAGATATAGTCCAAGCTGGCAGTTTGTAGTGTTCTAAATATAGTCCATGCTGACAGTTTGTGATGTTTTGTATTTAGTCTAAGATGGCAGTTTGTATTTATCATATATGAGGTATGATTGTACAGATATTGACCATATATTTCTATCAGGGATGTGGGATATAATTGTAGAGATGTTGACCATATATTTCTGTCAGTGATGTGGGGTATGATTGTAGACATGTTGACCACATATTTCTATCAGGGATGTTAGGTATGATTGTAGACATGTTGACCATATATTTCTATCACGGATGTTAGGTATGATTGTAGACATGTTGACCATATATTTCTATCAGGGATGTTAGGTATGATTGTAGACATGTTGACCACATATTTCTATCAGGGATGTTAGGTATGATTGTAGACATGTTGACCATATATTTCTATCAGGGATGTGGGGTATTATTATAGAGATGTTGACCATATATTTCTATCAGGGATGTCAGGTATGATTCTAGCGATGTTGACCATATATTATATATTTCTATCAGGGATGTGGGGTATTATTGTAGAGATGTTGACCATATATTTCTGTCAGGGATGTGGGGTATTATTGTAGAGATGTTGACCATATATTTCCGTCAGGGATGTGGGGTTTGATTGTAGACATGTTGACCATATATTTCTGTCAGGGATGTGAGGTATGATTGTAGAAATGTTGACCATATATTTCTGTCAGGGATGTGGGGTTTGATTGTAGAGATGTTGACCATATATTTCTATCAGGTATGTGAGGTATGATTGTAAAGATGTTGACCATATATTTCTGAAAGGGATGTGTGGTATGATTGTAGAGATGTTGACCATTTATGTCTATCAGGGATTGTCCAGAGGAGAGGAATCACTGGAGACTATTCTAGAAAGTATAACAACCTTGACCTCTATACTTAGGAACACATCAGACACCCGACAGGATGGAGATACCAGTATGTGACTGCACGTTGTTATATTGTAAATTTTAAGTCAGTCATCTGTCATATTTCACCTGTCTCTCAGATGTTATCCGTTACATTTCAATGACCTTCACACATCATCTGTTTGTTTCACGGTCCATCCCTCACATATAATCTGTTATATGTCACCTGTCCCTCACATGTCATTTTTATATTTCACCTGTCCCTCACATGTTATCTGTTATATTTCACCTGTCCCCCACATGTTATCTACCACAGATTACTTTCCGTGACATTTCATCTGTCACATTTCACCTGTCAATAAACATGTCATCAGCAATATTTCACCTGTCCTTCACTTGTCATCTGCCATATTTCACCCGTCCCTCACTTGTCATCTGCCATATTTCACCTGTCCCCTCACTTGTCATCTGCCATATTTCACCTGTCCCCTCACTTGTCATCTGCCATATTTCACCCATCCCTCACTTGTCATCTGCCATATTTCACCTGTCCCTCACTTGTCATCTGCCATATTTCACTCATCCCCCACATGTCATCTGCCATATTTCACCCATCCCCCACATGTCATCTGCCATATTTCACCCATCCCTCACTTGTCATCTGTCATATTTCACCCGTCCCTCACTTGTCATCTGCCATATTTCACCTGTCCCCTCACTTGTCACCTGCCATATTTCACCTGTCCCTCATATCATCTGCCATAGTTCACCTGTCCCTCACTTGTCATCTGTCATATTTCACCCGTCCCTCACTTGTCATCTGCCATATTTCACCTGTCCCCTCACTTGTCATCTGCCATATTTCACCTGTCCCTCATATCATCTGCCATATTTCACCTGTCCTTCACTTGTCATCTGCTATATACCACATATTTGGGGGATATTAGGTCTATAAACTTCTGCACTGTCTATCTCAGTGGTTCTCAACCGGTGGGGAATTCCCCCCCAGGGGGCAATTTCATGGTTTCCAGGGGGGGAATGAAGACCATTTCAAGATCGTGTTAATACAAGAACCGATTACTTGACATAGTTTTTCCCTTCATACTTTACAGTTATGTATGTCTCGTCCTTCTAAAATTCATTTTATAAAGTAAGTAGACCCACAAATCATGTTTTATGTGGATGTCTAGACTTGTTTTAGTATATGCTATTACATTTGCCTTCCACTTTTACGTATACTGTGTAGGGGTGAGGGGATTTTTAGATAGGAAATATGAAAGGGGGGGAATGACGTTCTGAAAATACGGTGAAGGGGGGAACGGGCCAAATTTTTGATAGGAAGGGGGGGAATGGCGTTCTGAAAATATGGTGAAGGGGGGAATGGGCCAAAAAAGGTTGAGAACCACTGGTCTATCTGTTTGCTGTCTTCCTCAATGCTGTCTGTCCATGTCTACTTGTATGCTGTCTGCGTCAATACTGCCTGCTTGCATACTGTCTGCCTCAGTACTGTCTATTTAAGTACTATTACTGGTTAACATTTTATTTCCCGTGTGGTATACCCAATTTTAAACATAAACATTGATTTGTATAGTCATTTATTCATTCTTTTGGATAGAAGCTGGTTATATAGCTTGCAAAGTAGTTCTTTCGAGTTAATTAGTTGTTGTATGTTTAGATGTTTTATTTTGTTTTGTTCAGTGTTTGCACTATCTTTTTTTATCTCGTTAAAACGTTATAATATTGTCATTTACATATTGATTTATATTACTGGTATTTTGTAAATTAATGTTATTGTCAATTTTTATTATCTCGTATTTTTGCTTAATTTTGATTAATTTACGCTAAACTTTTGGGTGAAATGTCTGAAAAGTGACAACACTGGCTCGGTAAATCGGAAATATGCCTAGGGCACTTAAACATTTACTACTTGTTTAATAAGCTGCCAGAATTATCTTTTATTCTTAATAAATGCATTTGTTCGGCTTTAGTGAAAGTAGACTAAATGAACAAATTTCAAATGAGGACATCTCCATTAAAGGGTATAAAGTTTTTAGAAGAGATCCCTATAGGAAACAAGAGACAGGCATAGCAGCCTATGTTTCTAATTTACTAAATGTTCACCATAGGCAAGATTTTGAAACTTGCGAAATAGAATGTATTTGGTTGGAGCTAAAACTTCAAAACCGCACACCCCTGATAATTGGCTACCTCTATCGAAATCCCAGTGCTGGACACGTCTGGTACGAAAACTTCACTACCATGATGAATGTAGTTTTCACTACCGGAAAGTAAATCATACTACTCAGAGACTTTAACATTGACACCAATAAATCAAACATAACATGGGGAAACATAATTGCATCATACAACTTCCAACAAATAGTAAAACAAGCTTCTAGAATAACAGAATCATCTTCAACACTTTTAAATCACATTTATGTAACTTGCTCAGACAATATCATAGAATGTACCGGACTTAAGTGTGCATTGAGCGATCACTACCCAATATGCTGCACATGGTCCAAAAAAAGGAATTAAAACTCCTAAATATAACCACAGGTGTGTAAATTATAGAAGTTACAAAAATTTCAATCCACACGCAGTTTTACAGGACTTGCTCAGTTCACCTGTAGACAATGTTTATCAACTTCTTGACCTGGATGATGCTGTGGAATTCTGGATGAAGACCTTTATTGATGTGTTGATAGACATGTGCCAATTAAGGAAGTTTGAGTACAAACATCATGTCAAACCAACTTTGATCACCCAGGAAGTACTTGAAATCATGAGAGATAGAGATAAAGCTCATAAAAAGCAGGACCTCAGCACATACCATACTCTTAGAAACAAAGTTCATTATACCATACGAAGAGAAAAGAAAAATTACTTTAAGAACTTAGTAATAGATAAAATAAATAGTAAGGATATATGGAAGGTAATTAACACCTTGACAAACAAGTATAACTTCTCCAATTCATTACCACCAAATCATATTTCATGCGACCTATTCAGTAATTTTTATTTCACACTGACATAGACCAGCTGAAGGCTTCAATACCAAATTCTCCTTGCAATTTATCTTTATTGTCATCATTTTGCGAGAATAAATGCTGCCGGGATATTCTTTCCAACATATTGTAATGACAATCACTGAAGTATTAACTTACCTCAGTAACCTAAACAACATAAACTCATTTGGGTTAGATGGAATCGGAAATTGGATTCTCCGTTGTGCTGTGCCAGTGATCTGTGTGTCACTAACCTATGTATATAATCAGTGCCTCGCCAAAGGCTGCTTTCCCATCAGCTCTCAAATTCGCTAAAGTGTATCCTCTTCTTAAATATGGCTCATTGGACAATGGTCTCCTGAACAATTATAGGCCCATTTCCTTACTATCATCACTATCTAAACCACTAGAAAAGCACATTCATAAATTAACATTACAGTATTTAGTTCGCAAGAAGATTATAGTTGACAGTCAATCAGGATTTCATCCAAGATATTCTTGCCATACGGCCCTAACAATCATGATAGAAAATTGGCACCAGATTATAAACAACAACAGTCTAGGTGCAGCTGTGTTTATCGATTTCAGGAAAGCATTTGATATGATAGACCATGTAATTGCAATTTAAAAACTAGAAACAATGAAAACTGGCCCTAATATAGTGACTCTAATAACATCTTTTTTGTCAAACAGAAAGCAAGTAGTATCACACAATAAATCTCTGTCTTAAACCACTACCTTCAATATTGGAGTACCTCAAGGCTCTATTCTTGGCTCTCTATTATTTGCCATATATATTAATGATCTACCTTTGCATCTTTCATCATCATACGATCTATTTGCAGATGACTGTACAGTGTATACAAACGCTGAAAGCTTTAATCTGCTGGAGTCGTCTTTGCAACAAGAATTAAATATATTAATGATCTACCTTTGCATCTTTCGTCATCATACGATCTATTTGCAGATGACTGTATTGTATATACAAACGCTGAAAGCTTTAATCTGTTGGAGTCATCTTTGCAACAAGAATTAAATATATTAATGATCTACCTTTGCATCTTTCGTCATCATACGATCTATTTGCAGATGACTGTACAGTATATACAAACGCTGAAAGCTTTAATCTGCTGGAGTCGTCTTTGCAACAAGAATTAATAATGTAGTTAGGTGGAGCTATGCAAACCATATGCAAATTAACATCACTAAAACAAAATCTATGTTATTAACAACCAAAGACTTCAGACTCTAAATTTACACAGATCACTTCAACTTCATATCGGTAACATACCAGTAGAAAGTGTAATTGAGCACAAAACATTAGGCCTCATCATTGATAGAAACCTAACCTTTAATTCCCTCGTTCATGCGCTCATTAAACAAACAGCAAAAAAAAAGTATACTAACTCGCCAAAATTAAAAATGTCCTTAGTGAGGACACAAGGATAATATTCTATATGTCTCACATACAGGCACATTTTGACTATTGCTCTACAATCTAGGATGGTTGTTCCAATTTAGACGCCAAGCGATTTTACTCACCCCAGAAACGGGCTATGAGTTTAATTTACAGCAAACATTTAACTGACAATCCTAGCCTGCATAAACGCCTTCATTTACTGCCACTCTGCAAAAGCCTGCTTTTCAATAAGGCCAAACTAATACACAAAACCTTCATCGGAATGCCCCAAATTACCTTTGGCCATTGTTTAAATATAATGCTAGACACAGTAAACAATTAAATAATATATTACACATTCCGAAGTCTAGGATAGACTTATAACAAACAAGCTAAACGTATTCCGCAGCTCAACTGTGGAACAATCTTCCACAAGAAATCAAAGACATTACCAATCCCTATACACATAATCACAAATTATTCGAACACTATCTCAGTACGGATTACCTTTCCCCTTAATAATAGAAATAATAATAATAAAACCCTAGTATACCAGCTAGTCCCCTTTTGGTAGACCAGTATGTTACACATAGCTAATAACAATTACCACACCATTCATTAATATTACTGAGTCGTGTAGTATTGATTTTTGCATTATCCCCATGTCCTTTATAATGCATATCTTTTATATTGTTGCTGTTCTCAGTTAGCCTTGAATGATGTGTGAATGAAATAATGTATAAAAGAGTGATAGAAGGGCAGAATGTTAGACGGGCGTGCTGTGCCCAGTTCTTAACGCTTTGAAAATAAAGTTTGTTTGTTTGTTCGTTCTACCTGCATACTGTCCAATTCAGTACTGTCTAATTCAGTACTGTCTGCTTACATACTGTCTAACTCAGTACTGTCTGCCTGTGTAGTGTCTGGACTGGTGTACTACTTACTTTAAACTATCTTGACATGTATACTGTCTGTACTGTATGTTGGTGAACTCAGTAGCTTGTCATGTTAACATTTGTATGTGGGTGAATTCAGTAGCTCAGTATATCATCTGACATACCTGCTGATTCATGTGACAGACCTGCTGGTTCATGTGACAAATCTGCTGGTTCATGTGACAGATCTGTGGGTTCATGTGACAGATCTGCTGGTTTATGTGACAGATCTGATTCATGTAATGGATCTGATTCATGTGTTGGATCTTCTCATATGATGGCGTCTGATTCAAGTGACAGATCTGATTCATATGACAGATGTGCTGGCTCATGTGACGGATGTATTGATTCATGCATGTCTCTTGAACGTCTCAGATCTGGAAGAGATAGTCCTGCCCGTTCCAGCTCCTCTGACTGACCTGTTCAACCAGCGAGCTGTCTACACCATCCTTGACACTGAAGATGAGCGACTGAGCCCCAGCTACTGGCTGGCCAACCCAGCAGCTGATGAGCCAGATGCCAAGCCCGAGGTGTTGAGGTGTGACCTGCAGGCCATCTGTGAGCTGCACCTGCCAGACTTTAACTTGGAACAAGAACTCAAGAAGGAGACGTCTTCGGCAGAGGAAGACATTGTCAGGCCCAAGCGACCGAAGTGAGTGTATGCGTTAGGACCTTGTGTGCTGGACCTTGTCTGTTGGCTGCTTGGTCTCATGTTATACATGTGTTGGACCTTGTCTGTTGGCTGCTTGGTCTCATGTTATACATGTGTTGGACCTTGTCTGTTGGCTGCTTGGTCTCATGTTATACATGTGTTGGACCTTGTCTGTTGGCTGCTTGGTCTCATGTTATACATGTGTTGGACCTTGTCTGTTGGCTGCTTGGTCTCATGTTATACATGTGTTGGACCTTGTCTGTTGGCTGCTTGGTCTACTGCTGTTATACATGTGTTGGACCTTGTCTGTTGGCTGCTTGGTCTCATGTTATACAGTGTTGAACCTTGTCTGTTGGCTGCTTGGTCTCATGTTATACATGTGTTGGACCTTGTCTGTTGGCTGCTTGGTCTACTGCTGTTATAGAGTGTTGGACCTTGTCTGTTGGCTGCTTGGTCTACTGCTGTTATAGAGTGTTGGACCTTGTCTGTTGGCTGCTTGGTCTACTGCTGTTATAGAGTGTTGGACCTTATCTGTTGGCTGCTTGGTCTACTGCTGTTATACATGTGTTGGACCTTGTCTGTTGGCTGCTTGGTCTCATGTTATACATGTGTTGGACCTTGTCTGTTGGCTGCTTGGTCTCATGTTATACATGTGTTGGACCTTGTCTGTTGGCTGCTTGGTCTACTGCTGTTATACATGTGTTGGACCTTGTCTGTTGGCTGCTTGGTCTACTGCTGTTATACAGTGTTGGACCTTATCTGTTGGCTGCTTGGTCTCATGTTATACATGTGTTGGACCTTATCTGTTGGCTGCTTGGTCTCAAGTTATACATGTGTTGGACCTTGTCTGTTGGCTGCTTGGTCTCATGTTATACATGTGTTGGACCTTGTCTGTTGGCTGCTTGGTCTCATGTTATACATGTGTTGGACCTTGTCTGTTGGCTGCTTGGTCTCATGTTATACAGTGTTGGACCTTGTCTGTTGGCTGCTTGGTCTCATGTTATACGGTGTTGGACCTTATCTGTTGGCTGCTTGGTCTCATGTTATACATGTGTTGGACCTTGTCTGTTGGCTGCTTGGTCTCATGTTATACATGTGTTGGACTTTGTCTGTTGGCTGCTTGGTCTCATGTTATACATGTGTTGGACCTTGTCTGTTGGCTGCTTGGTCTCATGTTATACATGTGTTGGACCTTGTCTGTTGGCTGCTTGGTCTCATGTTATACATGTGTTGGACCTTGTCTGTTGGCTGCTTGGTCTCATGTTATACATGTGTTGGACCTTGTCTGTTGGCTGCTTGGTCTCATGTTATACATGTGTTGGACCTTGTCTGTTGGCTGCTTGGTCTCATGTTATACATGTGTTGGACCTTGTCTGTTGGCTGCTTGGTCTCATGTTATACATGTGTTGGACTTTGTCTGTTGGCTGCTTGGTCTCATGTTATACATGTGTTGGACTTTGTCTGTTGGCTGCATGGTCTCAAGTTATACATGTGTTGGACTTTGTCTGTTGGCTGCTTGGTCTCATTCCATTATACATGTAACATGGGAATATATTGTCTCAGTGTGTGATGTAACATGGGAATATATTGTCTCAGTGTGTGATGTAACATGGGAATATATTGTTTAAGTGTGTGTGATGTAACATGGGAATATATTGTTTCAGTGTGTGTGATGTAACATGGAAATATATTGTTTCAGTGTGTGTGATGTAACATGGGAATATATTGTTTCAGTGTGTGTGATGTAACATGGGAATATATTGTTTCAGGTGTGTGATGTAACATGGGAATAAATTGTTTCAGTGTGTGTGATATAACATGGGAATATATTGTCTGAGGTTAATATGTAACATGGGAATATTCTCATATCTGTGTTCTCACCTTGACATTGCAGAGATCGACGTATCTCACACGAGGTCATCAACATCAACAGAGGCAAACAGGGGCGATTTGGTCAGTATATCATTTATTGGACGAGTGTAGTCAGTATATCATTTATTGGACTAGTGTAGTCAGTATATCATTTATTGGAATGTTGTAGTCAGTATATCATTTATTGGAATGTTGTAGTCTGTATATCATTTATTGGACTAGTGTAGTCAGTATATCATTTATTGGACTAGTGTAGTCAGTATATCATTTATTGGAATGTTGTAGTCAGTATATCATTTATTGGACGAGTGTAGTCAGTATATCATTTATTGGACTAGTGTAGTCAGTATATCATTTATTGGAATGGTGTAATCTGTATATCATTTATTGGACTAGTGTAGTCAGTATATCATTTATTGGACTAGAATAGTCAGTTTATCATTTATTGGACTAGTGTAGTCAGTATATCATTTATTGGACTACTTTAGGCAGTATATCATTTATTATTTATATATTACTTTAGTCTGTATATCATTTATTGGACGAGTGTAGTCAGTATATCATTTATTGGACTAGTGTAGTCAGTATATCATTTATTGGACTAGTGTAGTCAGTATATCATTTACTGGATGAGTGTAGTCAGTATATCATTTATTGGACGAGTATAGTCAGTATATCATTTATTGGACTAGTGTAGTCAGTATATCATTTATTGGACTAGTGTAGTCAGTATATCATTTATTGGACGAGTGTAGTCAGCATATCATTTATTGGACTAGTGTAGTCAGTATATCATTTATTGGACTAGTATAGTCAGCATATCATTTATTGGTCTAGTGTAGTCAGTATATCATTTATTGGACTAGTGTAGTCAGTATATCATTTATTGGACTAGTATAGTCAGTATATCATTCATTGGACTAGTGTAGTCAGTATATCATTTATTGGACTAGTATAGTCAGTATATCATTCATTGGACTAGTGTAGTCAGTATATCATTTATTGGACTAGTATAGTCAGCATATCATTTATTGGTCTAGTGTAGTCAGTATATCATTTATTGGAGTAGTATAGTCATTATATTATTTATTGGTCTAGTGTAGTCAGTATATCATTCATTGGACTAGTGTAGTCAGTATATCATTTATTGGACTAGTGTAGTCAGTATATCATTTATTGGACTAGTGTAGTCAGTATATCATTTATTGGACTACTTTAGTCAGTATGTTATTTGTTCTGTTATTATATTTGTTCTGTTATTATATTTGTTCTGTTCCTTGGTTAAGCCTGTATGATTGTAGCCATGTTTTCTCATCACTTGCCAGTTGCTCCAATGAGAGGACGTGGAATCATCTCACACGGGATGCTACCCACCAGGAACAACGATCCATTTAGAGCCAGGGCATCCAACACCTCCAGACCTCCTTCCATGCATGTGGATGATTTTGTCAAGATGGAGAACAGCCAGCAGCAGCCACCACTGAGACCAGCGCTAACTCCACCCATGGTCCCAGCTGTCAGAGAGGCTGGGGACAAGGTACATGCTTGTCTCACAGTTGACCTTGTCTCATGGTTGAACTTGCCTCACAGTTGACTGCTGCACCTTGTCTCACAGTTGTCTACTACACCTTGTCTCACAGTTGTCTACTGCATCTTGTCTCACAGTTGACTACTACATCTTGTCTCACAGTTGTCTACTACATTGCCATATAGCTACTTAGAAAAAGCACACCTTGCATGGAACCAAAAGATAAACGCAAGGCGAACTGCAGTGGACAGTGTAGTGGACAGCGCACGACCACTAGGACGTCACGGCCACGTTCACCGGACAACGGGAACTTGACAACAAAGGATACGTTGTGTGAATTCAGAAGGAAACGGACGTGTTTGTGGTTTTCTAAGGACGAAGTATTTTGGTTACAAGAAATTGAAGGATGGCAGCGGACTTATTCGGAACTACGAATATCTAACAACAGTTACTGGAAACGCCATGGATAAATGAACGACCGGCAACCTCTAGACGAATTGATTCGGCACAAGTGATAACACCAGAGACAGATTGATTCAGCAAAGGAAATATTGTGGAGATGATAACGGTAAGACAGAGGACATGCGAAGGTCAGTAAGTACCCGTAGTAACTTAGGCCGCTCCCCGAATACCTCGGGACACTAAGACGTGTGCTATTACCTATGTATATAATCTCTGGACAACCAGAATACATCTCACGTGTGTATTTCGTTTCACGCTGTGTCGACAATTTGTTTCTCAAGTTATCTTTATTGCCTATTGTTAATGAGCCATACGATACCATAGTGTAAGTCAATGAAATAAGACATGGCGAGAGGTCCCAGGTTCAAATCCCGGACGAGTCCCCACGTACCATAAAACAGTCCTCTTAATTTACAGCCATCTGTTGATATTGTTTTATCTGTTGTTGTTTTTTTCATTGTTGTTTTATACACATATGTTACTCTTGTCTTATCTTCTGCTTTATCTGTTACTGTTATATTATCTACTGCTTTATCTGTTACTGTTGTATTATCTACTCTTTTATCTGTTACTGTTCTATTATCTACTTCTTTATCAGTTACTGTTATATTATCTACTCTTTTATCTTTTACAGTTGTATTATTTACTCTTTTATCTGTTACTGTAGTTATTATGTACTGTTTTATCTGTTACAGTTGTTGTATCTCTATCTATTACTGTTTTATCTGTTACTGTTATATTATGTACTGTTTTATCTGTTACTGTTGTTGTAGTATCTACTGCTGTATCTGTCACTGTTATATTATGTACTGTTTTATCTGTTACAGTTGTTGTATCTCTATCTATTACTGTTGTATTATCTACTGTTTTATCTGTTACTGTTATATTATGTACTGTTTTATCTGTTACTGTTGTTGTAGTATCTACTGCTGTATCTGTCACTGTTATATTATGTACTGTTTTATCTGTTACAGTTGTTGTATCTCTATCTATTACTGTTGTATTATCTACTGTTTTATCTGTTACTGTTATATTATGTACTATTTTATCTGTTACTGTTGTATTATCTACTGATTTATCTATTACTCTCATATTATTTTTCTTTTATTGTTATATTTATTATTGTTATATTATCTACTATTATCTGGTCTTTGTTTCATGTGCTGTAACCAGGAACTTGTGCGGGGCAGAGGAGGCTTTGACCAGGGAGCCGGCTTTGGTCTGCCGATGCGAAACCGCTACTTCACTCCACCTGCTTCCTACCGTCAAGATCTGACCATGCATGACAGTCTGCCGCTGCCACCCCCTGGAGCCCATACCTCACACAGAGGAGGTGAGTCACATGTGCACCTCGCTGAGAGGATATGAGTGAAATGTTTACCTCACACAGAGGTGGTGTGACAAATGTTTACCTCACACACAGGATGTGAGTGACATGTTTGCCTCACATACACAGGATGTGAGTGACATGTTTGCCTCACACACACAGGGTTGAGTGACATGTTTGCCTCACACAGAGGATGTGAGTGACATGTTTACCTCACACACAGGATGTGAGTGACGTGTTTACCTCACACACAGGATGTGAGTGACATGTTTGCCTCACACACACAGGATGTGAGTGACATATTTACCTCACACACAGGATGTGCATGACATGTTTACCTCACACAGGATGTGCATGACATGTTTACCTCACACAGGATGTGCATGACATGTTTACCTCACACAGGATGTGCATGACATGTTTACCTCACACAGAGGATGTGAGTGACATGTTTACCTCACACAGAGGATGTGAGTGACATGTTTACCTCACACAGGATGTGCGTGACATGTTTACCTCAGACAGGATGTGCATGACATGTTTACCTCACACACAGGATGTGATATTTAATAACTGTACATTGAGGATGTGAATTACATTTTAACAGAGAAAAATCAAAATGTTGGTTAGAGAAATACAGTTGCATGCAGATTTGCTACACTGATAGTTGCACACTTGCTACACTGATAGTTGCACACTTGCTACACTGATAGTTGCACACTTGCTACACTGATAGTAGCTACACAGATAGTTGCACACTTGCTACACTGATAGTAGCACACTTGCTACACAGATAGTTGCACACTTGCTACACTGATAGTTGCACATTTGCTACACTGATAGTTGCACACTTGCTACTCAGATAGTTGCACACTTGCTACACTGATAGTTGCACACTTGCTACACTGATAGTTGCACACTTGCTACACTGATAGTTGCACACTTGCTACACTGATAGTTGCACACTTGCTACACTGATAGTTGCACACTTGCTACACTGATAGTTGCACACTTGCTACACTGATAGTTGCACACTTGCTACACTGATAGTTGCACACTTGCTACACTGATAGTTGCACACTTGCTACACAGATAGTTGCACTGATAGTAGCACACTTGCTACAAAGATAGTTGCACACTTGCTACACAGATAGTTGCACACTAGCTACACAGATAGTTGCACACTTGCTACACTGATAGTTGCACACTTGCTACACTGATAGTTTCACACTTGCTACACTGATAGTTGTACACATGCTACACTAATAGTTGCACACTTGCTACACAGATAGTTGCAAACTTGTTACGCTGATAGTTGCACACTTGCTACACTGATAGTTGCACACTTGCTACATTTATTGTTGCACACTTGCTACACTGACAGTTGCAAACTTGCTACATTGATTGTTGCACACTTGTTACATTGATAGTTACACACTTGTTACACTGATAGTTGTACACTTGTTACATTGATAGTTACACACTTGCTACACTGATAGTTGCACACTTGTTACACTGATAGTTGCACACATGCTACACTGATAGTTGCACACTTGTTACACTGATAGTTGCACACTTGTTACACTGATAGTTGCACACATGCTACACTGATAGTTGCACACTTGTTACACTGATAGTTGCACACATGCTACACTGATAGTTGCACACTTGTTACACTGATAGTTGCACACATGCTACACTGATAGTTGCACACTTGTTACACTGATAGTTGCACACTTGCTACACTGATAGTTGCACATTTGCTACACTGATAGTTGCACACTTGCTACACTGATAGTTGCACACTTGCTACACAGATAGTTGCACACTTGCTACACTGATAGTTGCACATTGCTACACTGATAGTTGCACACTTGCTACACTGATAGTTGCACATTTGCTACACTGATAGTTGCACACTTGCTACACTGATAGTTGCACACTTGCTACACTGATAGTTGCACACTTGTTACACTGATAGTTGCACACATGCTACACTGATAGTTGCACATTTGCTACACTGATAGTTGCACACATGCTACACTGATAGTTGCACACTTGTTACACTGATAGTTGCACACTTGCTACACTGATAGTTGCACACTTGCTACACTGATAGTTGCACACTTGCTACACTGATAGTTGCACACTTGCTACACAGATAGTTGCACACTTGCTACACTGATAGTTGCACATTTGCTACACTGATAGTTGCACACTTGCTACACTGATAGTTGCACATTTGCTACACTGATAGTTGCACACTTGCTACACTGATAGTTGCACACTTGCTACACTGATAGTTGCACACTTGTTACACTGATAGTTGCACACATGCTACACTGATAGTTGCACATTTGCTACACTGATAGTTGCACACATGCTACACTGATAGTTGCACACTTGTTACACTGATAGTTGCACACTTGCTACACTGATAGTTGCACACTTGTTACACTGATAGTTGCACACATGCTACACTGATAGTTGCACACTTGTTACACTGATAGTTGCACACATGCTACACTGATAGTTGCACACTTGTTACACTGATAGTTACACACTTGTTACATTGATAGTTACACACTTGCTACACTGATAGTTGCACACTTGTTACACTGATAGTTGCACACATGCTACACTGATAGTTGCACACATGCTACACTGATAGTTGCACACATGCTACACAGATAGTTGCACTGATAGTTGCACACTTGCTACACTGACAGTTGCACACTTGCTACACTGACAGTTGCACACTTGCTACACTGATAGTTGCACACAATTAGCAGATTCATGCCAGTGATCTATATATAGCCTGGTTATTGCCTGTAACTTGTCACACTCACTGTAACTTGTAACATTCACCATTGCCTGTAACTTGTCACACACTCGGTTTTCTATAATGTGTCACATTCACTGTTGTCTGTAACTTGTCACATTTACTGTTGTCCTGTAACTTGTCACATTTACTGTTGCCTGTAACTTGTCACATTTACTGTTGCCTGGAACTTGTCACATTTACTGTTGCCTGTAACTTGTCACATTTACTGTTGCCTGTAACTTGTCACATTTACTGTTGCCTGTAACTTGTCACATTTACTGTTGCCTGGAACTTGTCACATTTACTGTTGCCTGGAACTTGTCACATTTACTGTTGCCTGGAACTTGTATATTTACTGTTACCTGTAACTTGTCACATTTACTGTTGCCTGTAACTTGTCACATTTACTGTTGCCTGTAACTTGTCATATTACTGTTGCCTTTAACTTGTCATATTTACAGTAGCCTATATCTTGTGTTGCAGGAACCCGAGGTGGACTCCTGTCCCTGGATCGACCACGGCCAAACTTTATAGTTCCTAGACTGTTTGCCAGAGGGTGAGTTTCATCTTGACCCTTCCTTGACGTCATCATGTGACATCATCATGTGACATCATTATGTGCCATGCTGGGTAACTTATGTTCCCCTGACTCTAGCCTGACATTATCATGTGCCATGATTATGTGAGATTTAACAGAAGAAAGTAACTTAGAAGGCCCACCAGTTCTAAAAAAAGAAGTCGCTAATGCTATGAAACATATGAAGAAAGGAAAAACAGCTGGGCCAGATGAAATCACAATAGAAGAATTAGAAGTACTGGTGCCATGCTAGGTAACTTATGTCTCCCTGACTCCAGCATGACATCACCCTGTGCCACACTGGGTAGCTTGTGTACAGGGACTCCCGCCACATTGCCATTGTGGTCCACATCTGATATGCATACAGATTGTCTAGTTGCCTAGGTCTCATACACATACAGATTGTTTAGTTATTGTCCAGATATCACATACATACAGATTTTCTAGTTTTTGCTCAGGATTCACATGCATACAGATTGTCAAAATGTCCAGGTCTCACATACATACAGATTGTCAAGTTGTCCAGATCTCACATACATACAGATTGTCAAGTTGTCCAGGTCTCACATACATACAGATTGTCTAGTTGTCCATATCTCACATACATATGGATTGTCTAGTTGTCCAGGTCTCACATACATACGGATTGTCTAGTTGTCCAGGTCTCACATACATATGGATTGTCTAGTTATTGTTCAAATATCACACACATACTGATTGTCTAGTTGTCCAGATCTCACATACATACAGATTGTCAAGTTGTCCAGATCTCACATATATACAGATTGTCAAGTTGTCCAGATCTCACATACATACAGATTGTCTACTTATTGTTCAAATCTCACACACATACAGATTGTCTAGTTGTCCAGGTCTCACATACATATGGATTGTCTAGTTATTGTTCAAATCTCACACATACAGATTGTCTAGTTTGTCCAGGTCTCACATACATACGGATTGTCTAGTTGTCCAGGTCTCACATACATATGGATTGTCAAGTTGCCAGATCTCACATACATACAGATTGTCTAGTTGTTCAGATCTCTCACACATACAGATTGTCTAGTTATTGTTCAAATCTCACACACATACAGATTGTCTAGTTGTCCAAATCTCACATACATATGGATTGTCTAGTTATTGTTCAAATCTCACACACATACTGATTGTCTAGTTGTTCAGATATCTCACACATACAGATTGTCTAGTTGTCCAGGTCTCACATACATATGGATTGTCTAGTTGTTCAGGTCTCACATACATATGAATTGTCTAGTTGTCCAGTTTTCACATACACATGTATTGTCTAGTTTACCAAGGTCTCACATACATACAGATTGTCTAGTTGTCCACCCACTCTTGGAGGGTACCGTCCAAACAGAGAAACCTGGACCAGCTCAGCAGTTTTTTGCCCATGATGTCTATGAAGGTTTTCACTCAGGCATTGAAACTTGTGCGCGGCAATTGATCTTGAGGATGTATACAGCAGAGTACCATTGGAATTTTTAATGGTTCAGCTTCTTGAACTCAAGATAAGTCCATTCCTCCTTAGTTAGATCGCCGCAGCCCTTTTCCAACGAAAAGTAGTTTTTAGATGTTTTTAGAACCAACAACAATATATCCTGACCTGCTACAGGGGTCACCATTATCTCTGGTGCTGTTCATCGCGTGCACTGTGAGAATCACCAGTGAGCAGATCACTGGACCGGGAAGGTCATTGCTGTATGCCGACGACGTGTTATTGTATTGCCAGGGTAAGGATAGAGAGGAGGTTGCTGTGGAACTACAAGCCGAACTCATTCGCATAAGCGCTTGGTGTGTTGAAGCTGGAGCGATGGTCAACTCAACGAAGGCAGCAGTGACATGGTTCTCTTTGAATAACCATATTGTCAACACTCCAACACCAACTGTAAATCTATGCTCAGAGACTGTGGAAAGAACGCAGGCAATGAATTACCTGGGGATACAATTTGATCGAAGCCTTGCTTACACTGAGCACATAGACCAGGTGATAACAAAGGCCAACGGGGTTTGGCTGTGATGCGGGTGATGGCGGTGGCAAATTGTGAGCAGCGCCAACTATGTCTTCTTTACAAGGGTCTGGTCCTTTCTGTTTTTGAGTATGCGATGGCGATCCTGACTCTCAGCCATAAGTAGATGGAAAGGATACAGAACGAAGCTATGCGTATTATTCTTGAATGCACAAGAGATACACCATGCAGGACGATGTGTTACCTTCTTGTACGTCTAGTTTCTAACATAAAGCACGTTGAAAGTAATAACTTATACAGTCATCTAAGACTTCTACCACTTCGAAAGCGCTTCCTTTTTAACAAAGCCAAATTAGTGAATAAAATTATATCTGGAAATACCCCAGAGTATCTTCTACCGTTAATTCAATCTAATGCAGTGAACAGTAAGCGCTTAAATTTACTACATATTCCAAAGCCTAGATTGGACTTATACAAAACATGTTTCGTGTATTCTGGTGCTCACTTGTGGAATAGCCTTCCACCAGATCTGAAAACTCCAATGAGTCCCTACACATTCAACCGAAAACTCTTTCAATACTTACTTCATACCGACTATATGCCTCCATAAGTCACCTACTGGTATCATTTTTCACTGTGTGAGTGAGAAAGAGTGTGAGTGAGAGAGTGAGTATGAGACAGAGAGAGTATGTATGGGCATGTGCCTGTGTGAGTGAAAGAGTGAGTGAATGTCTGTGTGCACGTATATGTGAGAGATTGAATGAGAGAATGAGTTAGTGTGAGAGAGAGGTTGTGTGTCTGTCTGTTGTGTGAGAAAGTGAGTGAGTGTGAGTTAGAGAGCCAGTGAGTGAATGAGTAAGGGAGAGTGTGTGTGTGAGTGAGGGGGAGAATTTGTGAGTATGTGTATATGTGCATGTGTGAGAGCGAGTGAGTGTGTAAGAGAGAGACAGTTGGTGAGTGAGAGAGTGCATGAGAAGCGAATGAGTGAGAGAGAGTGGGTGAGTGTGTGTGTCTGTGTACTTGTCTGTGTGTGCGAGTAAAAGAGTGAGTTAGTGTAGTTTAGGGAGTAAATGAGTGAGTGTGCGTGAGAGAGAGAGAGATAATTTTTGATTATGCGTGTATGAGAGTGTGTGTGAGTGAGTGTAAGTGAGTGAATGAGTGTGTATGAGAGAGACAGTAGGTGAGTGAGAGAGTGCATAAGAAATGAATGAGAGAGTGAGTGTGTGTGTCTGTGTACTCTTGTCTGTGTGCGCGAGTAAGAGTGTGAGTTAGTGTGGTTTAGAGAGTAAATGAGTGAGTGAGAGAGAGACTAAGAGAGTGAGTGTAAGTGGGAGAGTGAGTGAAAGAGAACATGTGAGTATGTGCTGTGTGTGAGAGAGAGAGAGTAAGAGAGGGCGAGTGTGAGTGAGTGAGTATAAACGAGCGAGAGTGAGTGAGTGAGAGAGAGAGAATGAGATAATGTGTGAACGTGCGTGAAAGAAAAATAAAGAGAGAGAGAGCTGAGTGCACGCATGTCATGTGACATGATATGCCTTTTTTTTTTTGTATCCTCATCTTTCATATTAGCATTTTTACTGCCACTTGAATTTAACTTGCACTGCTTATTTCATCATGTTATATCAATTCCAGGAATTATCTTACTGAATTGCTTACTATATGTTTTTTTTTTTTTTGGTTACACTACACAATGAATAATTTATTCACCATTTTCCATTTTTTCCATGTTTTCCCATTACTTTCCCCAAATTTAATGTTCTTGGGAGGATGCTCACGATAGTCGTCAGTGTATCTGTGTGTAAAGTGTGGGAGTTTATTCATATTAGTCTTAGTGATTATGTGAGGCAGCATTTATGTGTGAGTAAGTGTGTGGGTGGATGGGTGGGTGTGTGTAAATGTGTGTGTGTGTGTGTTTATATGTGTGTATGTGTGTGTATGGGTGTATATGTGTGTGTGCTTGTGTGTGTATGTTTGTATGTGTGTTTATGTGTGCGTAAATGTATGTGTTTATATGTATGTGCATGTGTTTATATGTGTATGTTCATGTATGTATGTGTATATGTTTGTGTGTGTGTGTGCGTGCATGCAGTGTATGTGAGGGAGTGTGTATTTGTGTGTTATGTGTGTAAGTATGTATGTATGGGTGTGTAAGTATGTATGTATGGGTGTGGATGTGTGTAGGTGTGGTATATGTGCGTGGGTATATTATGTGTATGCTCGTATGTGTATGTGTATATGCTTTTGTGTGTATGCAAGGGAGTGTGTCTTTGATAGCATGATGGTGTGTGTCTGTCTGTGTGTGAGTGAGAGTGAAAGAGAGTGTGATATGGGTGTGTAAGTATGTATGTATGGGTGTGGATGTGTGTAGGTGTGGTATATGTGCGTGGGTATATTATGTGTATGCTCGTGTGTGTATGTGTATATGCTTTTGTGTGTATGCAAGGGAGTGTGTATTTGATAGCATGAGGGTGTGTGTCTGTCTGTGTGTGAGTGAGAATGAAAGAGAGTGTGATATAGCGTTAATGAAAGATGGAGAGAGTGAGTTAATGGGTGAAATAGTGATTGCAAGTGAGAGAGAGAGAGAGAGTGAGTGAACGAGAGAGAGACAGAGTGAGACAGTGGGAGAATGGACGTGTTGGTGTGTGTGTGTGTGTGCACATGTTTGTGAGTGTCTGTGTGTGTGTGTTGGTGAGAAAAGAGATAGAGAGAGAGAGCTGAGTGCACGCATGTCATGTTAACATGCTGTTCCATATTTTGTGTGTATTCTCATCTTCATATCATTTTGAATGCCAATTGATGTTATTATGTATAATATGATCATATGTACATTACTGTAGAGTGAGTGAGAGAGTTAGTGAGTATGAGTGAGTGAGAGTTAATGAGTGTGAGAGTGTGTGTGTGTGTGCCTGTGTAAGAGAGAGAGAGAGAGTTGAGTGCATGCATGTCATGTAACATGCCATTCCATATTTTTTGTGTATTCTCATCTTTCATATTATCACTTTGTATGCCATTTGATCTTATCATGTATAATATAACATTACTGTAACGTGAGTGAGAGAGAGAGAATTCAATTGCATCACTAATTTTTACGCTACACAATGTATATGTACAATTTTTTCTCCATTTCTTACCATTTTTGCGAAAATGCTCACGACAGTCATCAGCGAATGTGTGTGTAAAGTGTGGGAGTTTGTTCATACTAGTTTCAGTAATCATATGAGGCATCATGATGTACGTGTCTAGTTGTGAGGATGTGTATGTGTGGGGGTGTATATGTGGTCGGTGGGGGATGTGTGTGAGGGTGAGGGATGTGTGTGTGTCGGTGGGGGATATTTCGAGGATGGTTGGAAGTATGTTGGGGTTGAGGGATTGGGTAGGGAATGTGTATTTGGGTGGGTGGATGAATGGGTGTGTGGGAGATGTGTGTGGGTTGGGGGATGGGTGTGGAGATGTGTCTGTGAATGGGGGATTTGTCTGTGTGGGTGGGAGTATGTGGATGAGGTAAATGTGAGTGGGTGGTGAGGGTGTTTGTTGGTGGGGGATGTTTTGGTGCATGGGGAGATGTGTGTGTGTGGGTGGAGATTGTATGGGGAATGCATGTGGGGGAGGGGTGTGGGTGGGGTGTTGTGTGGGAGGGGAAATGTGTGAGGGGTGGTTGGGGGAGGTGTTGCGGGTAAATTAAGGATGTATGTGAGGGTGGGGGATGTGTGTTTGGTTGGGTGGTTGAGGTGGGTGGGTAGATGGGAGAACGAACGAATGAACTGACTTTATTTTCAAAGGGTAACAAATTGGGCACGCAGGCCCGTCTTACATTCGGCCCTTCCAATCACTCATCTTTCGTTCATAAGTGGGTGGGGGATGCATGGGTGTGAGTGGTTGATGGATGAGTATGTGAGTGGGTGGATGTGTGTGAGAGATGAGTATGGGTGGGAGGTGTGTGTTTTTGGGTGGGGATGTGTGTATGGGTGGGGAGATGTGATTGTGTGAGTGTATGGGTGGGGACATGTGTAGTTAAGGGATGTGTGATTGGGGGATTTGAGATTTGGGGGGGGGGGGGGTAGATGGGGGTGGGTGGGTGGAGGATGTATAGGAAGGTGAGTGTGTGTAGGTTGGGTGGGATGTGTGTGTATATGGGTGCGGGATGTGTTGGTGGGGGATATGTGGGTGGGTGCAGGTTTTGTGTGTGGGTAGGTGTGGGATGTGTGAGTTGGCGGGAATATGTGTGTGTGTGGGTGGGGATGTGCAGCATGGGGATGTGTGTTTGGCTACGTGGTTGGGGGTGTGTGGGTGGGTGGTGGATGATATGTGGGTGGGTGAGTGTTGGTAGGTTATGAGGTGGGTGGGAAGATGTGTGAAGGTGGGGGGATGGGTGGGTGGTTGCATGCATGTGTGCCTGGGTTTGTGTGTGGGTAGGTGGGGGAGGAGGAACTATGGAAGTTATGGCAGTAAGTAAAGCAATAACATGGCTCGAGACACAGACATTCACTCTGGCATGTTTCCTTAGTGACTCGATGAGTATGCTAAGGAAGACAGAGATGTGGTGGGTCCGAAGAGAGTGGTTGCTGTCTCTGGAGTGGTCTCGGCTGGCAAAGATTAGTTTCATTTTCATGCCAGGGCATGCAGGTGTACAAGGAAATGAGTGGGCTTGCAGGTAAGGCTACTTACTGTAGAAGGCGGATGAGCCATGGACCAGGCAGACATTCTGAATGCTCTACGAGACGTAAGTCGTTGACAAGAACCAAGCGATGACTGTGAATCTACAACCATGGTCAGGCTGCAAGAACAGCAAGTTAAAAGAGGTGTGGCCAAACAAGAACACTACGTAGGAAGCCAAAGAAGATTAATAAACAAAACACAGAACTGGTGTTGTGAGCCGCTACGGATTTGCTGAGGAGGGATCCAAGCACTTATGGACTAAATGGTTCTATGTGCAATGAGGATGATCTGTCGACTAACTAACTAACTAGTTGTCCAGGTCTCACACACATACAGATTTTTTTAGTTGTCCCGATCTCACTTACATACATTGTCTAGTTGCCCAGGTGAGTGAACGGTAAAATAGGGAAAACATCAAGACTACTTATGTGGTAGGTACTCTTAGCTTCAATATGTTTATTCATGTAGTGTCAGTGTGTGTTTGCTTGTGTGCTGACAATGGCTTTGGCTGCAACATCCATTTTAGTTATCCACATTTGGTTATTTGTGTGTTCTAGTAAAGCTGACCGTCTGCTTCTTGTGTAAAATGATTCATTCATAGACTCAGCTAGTTTGAGGACCTGACAATGATGTTTGTGTATTTCTAGCCCGACAATGATGTTTGTGTATTTCAGACCCGACAATGATGTTTGTGTATTTCAAGTCTGACAATGCTTGTGTATTTCAGGCCTGACCATCTGCTTCTTGTTTTAAATGATTCATTCATAGACTTAGCTAGTTTGAGGACCTGACAATGATGTTTGTGTATTTCAGGCCTGACAATGATGTTTGTGTATTTCAGGCCTGACCGTCAAGGCCCCCCTCAAATGGACCGGCATGGGGTCAGGAATGGCCGGTTTTCGCCAGGAGGAAGAGGTGGCAGAGGTGGCCAGTGGGGTAAGAGGCCGTGATATGGGGGACGGAGGGTAGGTTGTCTAGTGTCCAGATTGTGTGCACAGATTAATAGATTTCAGATTGTGTGCACAGATTAATAGATTTGTTTGTCTCAGCTTAGAGCAGTGGTCTACAGTCCATATACTTTTGTCCTAGCATCATTGACATGTTCTAGCATCATTGATGTGTTCTAGCACTGCCATGCTCTCTATCACTGACGTGTTCTACAGTCATTGACATGTTGCACGGTCATTGATGTTTTCTAGCACTGACATGCTCTCTATCACTGACATGTTCTACCATCACTGACATTTTCTACCATCACTGACATTTTCTACCATCACTGACATTTTCCACCATCACTGATGTGTTCTACCATCATTGCCATGTTCTGCTGTCACTGACATGTTCTGCTGTCACTGACATGTTCTACCATCATTGATGTTTTCTACCACTAACATGTTCTGCCATCATTGATGTGTTCTACAATTGACATGTTCTACCATCATTGACGTGTTCTCGTATCAATTATGTGTTCCACCACTAACATGTTCTACCATCATTTATGTGTTCTAGTATTGACATATTCTACCATCATTAATGTTTTGTACCAACATGTTCTACCATCATTAATGTGTTCTTGTATTGACAAATTCTACCATCAATGATGTGTTCTAATATTGACATATTCTACCAACATTGACATGTTCTACCATCATTGACATGTTATACCATCATTGACATGTTCTAGCATCATTGACATGTTATACCATCATTGATGTTTTCTAGCATCATTGACAACTTCTACCATTGTTGATGTGTTCTGGCATCGGCAATGTCTGTTATTACTAATGACAATTGATGACTTTGGCATCTGTAACCAATTTATTCTTTGTTTCTACTTTCAGACGTTTCGCTGGCGGGGGATTTCGAGGCAGACGAGATGGAAACAGACATATCCGCTCATTCACCAAATAGTGATCTGAACATATAGTGTGTGTAGATGATGGATGTGTGGTGAATGGATGTGATCATGTGGTTGTATGGATGTGGGTGTATGGGCGATGATATGACAGGTGGTTGTATGTAATCATGTGGGTGTTTGGTACATGGATATGGTCATCATGTGGGTGTGGGGCTAGTGATGTGAACTTTTGGGTATATTGTGAATAAATGTGAGCCTGTGCCATGAAAGCATCAATATTTGTTGTGAAGATTCTAAAACTTGTAGCACTGCAGCCGAGCTGACGTCTGCCAGAGTTGGCTGTAAGAGAAATGTCACAAGTTTTGTTTGTGCCAAATGTTGATTCCTGTTTGTTTCTTCTTAATTAAAATTTGAAACCCCATCTTTTGTTTTGCTTATATAATCATATAGCAGTATATTACTGGTTGTTAGCAATCTCATGGCAACATTTTGCTGGTGGAAACAGTCTCATAGCAACATTTTGCTGGTGGAAATATCCTCATGGAACATTTTACTGTTGGGAACAATCTCATGACAACATTTTACTGGTGGGAACAATCACATGGCAACATTTTGCTGGCGGGAACAGTCACATGGCAACATTTAGCTGGTGGAAACAAAACACATGGCAACATTTTGCTAGTGGGAACAGTTACATGGCAACATTTATCTGGTGCGAACAATAACTGCAACATTTTGCTGGTGGGAACAATCACATGGCAACATTTTGCTGGTGGAAATATCCTCATGGAACATTTTACTGTTGGGAACAATCTCATGACAACATTCTACTGGTGGGAACAATCTCATGGCAACATTTTGCAGGTGTGAACAATAACATGGCAACATTTTGCTGGTGGGAACAATCACATGGCAACATTTTGCTGGTGGGAACAGTCACATGGCAACATTTTGCTGGTGGGAACAATCACATAGCAACATTTATCTGGTGTGAACAATAACTGCAACATTTTGCTGGTGGGAACAATCACATAGCAACATTTGGCTGCTGGGAACAGTCTCACAGCAACATTTTGCTGATGGGAACAGTCTCACAGCAACATTTTGCTGGTGGGAACAATCACATAGCAACATTTAGCTGCTGGGAACAGTCTTATGGCAACAAATTGAGCTTGGGAACAATTGCATGGCAACAGTTTGCTAGTGAGAACAATCACATGGCAACATTTTACTGGTGGGAACAATCTCATGGCAACAATTTACTGGTGGCAACATTTTGCAGGTGCGAATAATAACATGGCAACATTTTGCTGGTGGGAACTATCACATGGCAACATTTAGCTGGTGGGAACAGTCACATGGCAACATTTAGCTGGTGGAAACAGTCTCATGGCATGGACACATTCTCATGGCAACATTTTGCCAGTAGAAACAGTCACATGGCAACATTTTGCTGGTGGGAACAGTTACATGGCAAGATTTTGCTGGTGGGAAAAATCACATAGCAACATTTATCTGGTGTGAACAATAACATTGCAACATTTTGCTGGTGGGAACAGTCACATGGCAACATTTTGCTGGTGGGAACAGTCACATGGACCACATTAAAACTGATATAAACACCACAACTCAATTACTTTACAGACTCTGGCAGCCTGTGGGAAACTGAAGAAATACCAGCAGACTGGAGAGCAGGAAGAAATACCAGCAGACTGGAGAGCAGGATAACTGGTGAAGTTGCCAAAGACAGAACCTACAGGAGTGTGAACATTATAGAGGTTTAATGTCATTGTCAGTTCTATATATTTTCAGCAGAATCTCTTGGGGAAGACTATGAGATGCCACTGGCAAACAACTATGGGATAAACAGGCAGGCTTTTGATCAAATAGATCCTGATCTGACCAGATAACAACACTGCTCATGGAACTGATCACACCAATTTATATTGCTTTCGTGGACTGAACAAGCCTTTGATAGCATTGACAAGGAATCTCTTTGGAAACTTTAAAAGTCGAGAGGATTGGCTCCATTGCACCGGGTTTTATCCCATATATCTCTGTCTTTTTCCGCAGGACAGCCTGCCAAAAGCATCACACAAAGCATGAACTTCGTAGCTCCAGCGATAACCCCCAGGAGTCTCCAAACTTATGAGGCATAATGGAACACCACAGAAAATTATTTAACTGAATCAAGGCAACAGATAGAAACATGAGGTGCAGAACCTCCGTGAGGGGAAAACTGACAAGCATTCCAAATAAGAATGGGAGTGACACGGGGATGCCTTTTGTCACATCTACTATTTTTATTGACTGTAGATGAGATTATGAAGACAACAAGCACTGCCAGAAATGGAATTGAATGGATCACTCTGACAAAGCTTCAAGACGATCTGGACTTCTCTGACGACACTGCCCGTCTGATTCACACACACAATCAGATGGAAGGTCACAACTAGGCTTAAAGGTTCATAGAAGAAAGACAAAGATAATGAGACTAGATCAAGAAAATAACCTGATCAGCCTCGTTGAAAAGAGATGGAATCATACAGCTATGTAGGTAGCCATTAAACCATGATAGTGGATAGATACTTATATGTGAGAATTCAGAAGGCGATTTTATCATCATCATCATCATGTGCTATGCTGATCAGCGTGGGCGGTCATATTTTGAGATCTCATGATCACCAGAACTGTGGAGCAGCTTTGTGTTCATGTCTCGACCATACCACATGGCCAAGCCATCCAGATGTTTTCTTATCTGCCTTTTGTTTGTCCTTTTCCCCTCAATCTTGCCAGTTCTCACCAAGTTCTCCAGTTTATTTCTTCTCATAACGTGCATATAAAATCATTACTTTCTACATCTAATTTTTGTAATCAGTTTATGGTTTTCATTTATTTCTTCTAGGACTTGCTCATTGGTTTTTCTGTCTGTCCATTGTCGTCATCATCAAGTGCCTTGCCAGCTGGCTTTGGCTTTAATGTCTCTCCACAGATCTCTACCTTGGGTGTTCTAGATCAACTCTGCTGATGATATTCCTCCATGCCACAGTCTCAGTCCATCCAGCAATATTTTCCTTGGTCTGCCCCTGCCTCTCTCCCCCTTGATCTTGTTTAATGTTCTAGCTTTCATCTCAGGCAGTCATTAGTTACTCTAGTAGTCCAGGGAATTCATAATATTTGTCTCAGGAATCAAACCTCTGTTGCTTCCAAGATCTTTCTAATTTGTTCATTTACATTCCAAAATTCACTGTCATACAGTAAAATAGGTTCTATATAGCATTTCTATAAAGGCATTGGCCAGTCTCCCTGGCCAAGGGTTAACGACATTGCTCGTAATCCCATATATCCACGTGGGGGAAAACAGCAGCTGCAAGAATCGGCAGCGGTTCGCACTGCGCTGGTAACTTACGGGGGTATGTGAGCCGGTCGTTCAGAAAGCAATAGCAAACTACTGAACATAAAACTTGCCTAGTACACCAACAGAAACTGAAAAATGCTGGTGTTGACTGCAACGTCCAGTAAGGGATATGCAGCATTAAAAAAATAAAGGCATTTGACTGTGTACACCATCAGAAAGTTTGGGAAATCATGAGGAATATGGGCTTTCTATCACATACAGTACAACTCATAAAAATGCTTTATCTAGACCAGTGGTTCTCAACCTTTTTTGGCCCGTGCCCCCTTCACCATATTTTAAGAACGCCATTCCACCCCCCCCCCCCCCCCCCCCTCCTTCCTATCAAAAATTTGGCCCGTGCCCCCCTTCACCATATTTTCAGAACGTCATTCCCCCCTTTCATATTTCCTACCTAAACCCCCACCGCTACATAGTATACGTAAAAGTGGAAGGTAAATATGTCAAAAGAGGTCTAGACATCCACATAAAACATGAATTGTGGGTCTACTTACTTTATAAAATGAATTTTAGAAGAATGAGACGTGCATAACTGTAAAGTATGAAGGGAAAAGCATTATCAAGTAATAGGTTCTTGTATTAACTGATTCGCTGCCGACTGCCAACCGATTGCCGAACAGTCTCAACTGTTTTGTCCCTTCGTTAATATATTGCCAAGATTTGTGCGGTCCGTTTGTTTCTTTCGTTTGCCTGCATACCTGACAGCGGCCACACAGAGAACGCGAACAACAGGAAAACAATGGAACAAACAACCAGCTGGTTGGTGGAACCAGAGCTGCACAGAGGCGCTGGAAAAAAGAAAGAAGGCGCTCCAACAATACAGAAGAATGAGGACAGACGAAAACTACAACGAATACAAAATTCAGAGGAATGAATCCAACAGACTGATAACCAAAGCCAAAGAAACAGCATGGAAAACGTACTGCCAGAAATTGTCACCAGACACACCCACAAAAGAAGTATGGGAGCAAATAAAAGCTATACAAAGAAACCAAACAAACAGCAATATTCCAACAATAAAAATACCAACACTAGCAGTAACAGACAAAGAAAAAGCAGACGCGTTCGGCAAATACTTCTACGAAGTCTGCTCCAACATGTCACTAGGAGAGCAGGAAAAACAAAGACGAGAAAAATACGCTGAAGAGGTGGAAGAACTGCAACAAGAAATAGAGGACTTCTACATGGACGCAGACATAACGACTGACGAAGTAATATCAGCAATCAAGGAAAAGGACGACACAGCAGCAGGGTCAGACATCCTAAACTATACAATACTGAAAAGGATACCAAGAAAAACAATAGAGACAATAACAGCTCTCTACAACAAAGTGGCACACGGGACAAATACCAGCACAATGGAAGAAGGTAACAGTTATACCAGTCAAAAAGCAGTTCAAGAACTCACAAAGAATCGACTCATACAGACCAATATCCCTGACATCACACCTCGGAAAAATTATGGAAACAGTCATCAATAAAAGAATCACACACCACCTGGAGAAAAACGGACTAATTAGCGACACACAGTCAGGGTTTAGAGCCAACCGAAGCGCAATTGACCAAATAATTAAGCTAGAAAGCCACGTAAAGAGGGCATTCAAAAAAGGAGAGAAAACGATAGCAGTATTTTTAGATCTGGCTAAAGCATATGACCAATGCTGGAGACAAGCAGCTCTGATCAAAATCAACAAAATAGGGATAATAGGCAGGACATATCGATATATCGAAAACTTCCTACAGAACAGAAGCTTCACCGTACGAATAAAAAACGAGGAATCCAGAACCTATGAGCAAGAAAACGGAATACCACAGGGATCGGTAATATCACCAACAATATTCACAATATTAGTAAATGACCTAGATGAAGAAAAACTAGAAGACAGGATAGGGATATCGCAATTCGCCGACGACTGTGCAATATGGAGAAGCGGAAGACACATAAAAACCACAAGAGACCGACTACAACGGCAACTAAACAGAATTGCCAAATGGATGGAAAAATGGGGCTTCCTGATCAACACAGACAAAACGGTCAGTATGATATTCAACGCGAAAAGAAAACGAAACTACATGGACGGGGACATCAAGATCCAAGGGAAGAATATAAAGAGAACAAAAAACACAAGATTCCTCGGGATGACACTAGACGAACAACTAAGTTGGAGAAAACATATAGACCAGACAGTCGAAAAAGGCAAAAAGACAATAAATATTCTAAGAGTAATTAAAGGCAGTGGATGGGGAGCCCATACAAAAACGATGCTAATGCTATACAAATCTCTGATCAAAGGAAGAATAGAATACGGAAGCATAGTATACGACGCTGCACCGGAACACATAAAACGAAGACTGGACTCAATACAGAACCAAGCGCTGGGCATTATCCTAGGAACAGGCAAGCAAACACCAAGGGAAGCCCTAGAGGTAGCACTAGGAGTACTTCCACTACAACTGAGAAGAAAGCAATTAGTGTACAACTACTGGATGAAGGCTGCGAAGGATACAAGACACCCTGCGTTCAGTGCATTCGAAGAAAACAGAAGCAAATGGGGAGGCATACCCATACAAAAGACACAAACACCAGCAGGATGGACAGCGGCACAAGAGATGAACGCGGACGAGAAACTAGCGAGGGCACTGGCACGAACGAAAGTTCACAGACAAACAAAACCCCAATGGGAGCTAGAACTACCATTGACGGATACGACACTCGCGAGCATAATTAGTAAATCAACAGAGGACAGGGAAGCCAAAGACATAGCGGAGGAATTACATAAGACAAATAAGCACGGACAACCTCACTATCTACACAGACGGGTCAAAGAACGAGAATGGGGAGGTAGGGGCAGGAGTAGTAGTACCATACCGGAACATCCAAAAGGAGTACAAAATAACAGACAATACATCGGTATACACGGCAGAACTAGTAGGTATTATGAAAGGACTAGAAATAGCAACAGAGAACCCCCCTATAAAACTAACTATACTGACGGACTCACTATCTGCAGTACAAGCGCTAGGCAACCATTCTAAAGTGAACAGACAAGACCTGAAAGAGAAAATACTAACACTAACAACAAAACTAAGAAGTATGGGATGCCAGGTCACAATTGTATGGATACCAGCACACAGAGGGATAACTGGCAATGAGAGGGCAGACAGGACCGCAAAACGCGGGACAAGCAGCCAGAATATAGTAACACAGGACTCGGCATTCTGGAGGCAAAAAGCATTATCAAACAACAAGTAATCGACAAATGGAAACAACAATGGAGAGACAGCAATAAAGGACGACACGCCTACCACATGCTCAGAGAACCAAGTTTGAAAAGTCAAGTGAAAGACAACACAAAAATACCAACGTACAAGAAACTATGGAGATTGAGAATCGGGAACTGGAAAGATAAAATCACCCGACCACTTTGCATTGATTGCCTGGAGGACAACACTATAGAACACTACCTACTATCGTGCACAGCCTATGCCCAGGAACGCAGGGACCTAGTAGAATACTTCCAAACAAGAAATACGACGATGACGATGAAGGAATGCCTACAGATGGAAGGCGACAAAGAAATACAAAAGCTTACAAAACAATTCATTGCAAGAACAGGGACAGAAATATAACCAACATAAAATAAAGCCAACAGCAAAATAAAAATACAGTGAGGAAACACTCGACCACACGAAAACCAGACAATAGGAAATATATAGGGATGCATTAAAACTCTCAAATGGCGGACAATAGAGAGACGAAACGACCCTCTTCGACGAGGGAGACAAGGAGAAGGGTGGAAATTGCCTCAACGATGGAGAAGACGATGGGAAACCTCCCTGACGATGGATAAGAGGGACGTGCAGGAAACCCCTCCCGGCGCGGGACAAGAGGAGACGGTAGGAAACCTCCCCAACGATGGACAAGAGAGACGATACAATCCGACCCCTATGCTTGACAAAAAACCGTTGAACCAAGAAAACTAAGCCCAGACGATAACAGGCGCCCCCCCCCCCTCCCCAGGACAAGCCCAAGAAAACAGATGAAAAAAGACAGCCCCTCCCCACCCCCCAAGGTCAGCTCCGGAAAAGAAGACATCAAACGAGAGGGATGGGCAAACCGATAATGATAGCAGACACACCAGCAACAACGACAAAAGCCAAAAGGATGGCAAAAAAGAGGAACTCGGCCAGACAGGCAGTAATAGAAGCTGTCTAACGCACAAAAGACCATAAAACCTATACCGCACTATGAACCACCACAACTATAACCAACGTCATTGAGACGGGTTGAACGAGGTGGAAAGTTTCTTTTTTTTCGACAAATCGGAATCGGAATCGGAAGCATGCATCTTTCCCATTGCAACATATGCCTGTGAGACCTGGACACTTACTAAACAAGCTGAATAGCGCATAAATGCCTTTGAATATAAATATTATAGACGTGTTCTTCACATGGAAGTCTCCAAACAGTTTTACCAAAAATCAGATAGATTATATTTTAATACAAAGAAGATGGAGATCAAGCATAACATCTGCAAAAACCCTACGAAGTGCAGACTGTGATACAGATCATCAGTTATTAGAAGCAGATCTGAAATTAAAACTCAAAAAGCTTTCCCGAGGACCAAGGCCACTTCGTTTTGATCTCACAAAAATACCAGACGCATACAACATAGAAGTTAGGAATCGCTTTGGGGTCTGATGTCTGTACAAGAAGAAATGACACCTGATGAACTGGCAGTACAAGCTAGAGATATCTTGATAACTGCAGCCAAAGATTTCATTCCGACCAAGAAAAAGCAACTTAAGCCATAGATTACATCAGACACGTTAGAATTAATAAAACAACGAAGGGAGCTGAAACAGAAAGGAGATGAATCCGATAAGCAGAATGAAGTATAAATCTTTAACTCGAGAAATAAGAAAGAACACAAGAAAGGACAAAAATCAATATATACAAGATTGCTGTACCAGAATAGAGCAATATCATAAGACTGGAAGAGATTATGAAATGTTCAAAGAAATGAAGTTATTGACAAGAAATGTTCAACCTCAATTGAATGTTATCTGTGACAAGATGGGAAATACCTTAACAGAATCTAGACAAATTCTAGAAAGATGGCAGGAGTACTGCAGTGGAATGTATGATATGAGTGACAGTGAGGATATGAATGAGATACATGAGCCAATGACAGCAGAGACAGAACCTGAACCCTCATTAGATGAAATTGCTTGGGCTATAAAGAACCTGAAGAATGGTAAATCACCTGGATGTGATGAGATACCAGCTGAACTAATTAAAGCGGGAGGAGAAGAAAGCATACACATATATCATGCATTATGTACAAAGATTTGGAAATATGGTATATGGCCAAAAGATTGGAAGAGAACTATCTTCATTCCAATACCAAAAAAGGGCAACCTGAAATTATGCACCAACTATAGAACTGTTGCCCTGATCAGTCATGCAAGTAAAATTCTACTAAAAGTCATAATGCGAAGACTTAGTAAGAAAATGGAAGAAGAGATTAACGTGGTTCAAGCTGGATTTAGACAAGGAAGAGGAACAAGAGATCACATATTCAACATGCGTTTAATAATAGAGAAGTGCAGAGAATTTAATGTAAACCTATTCTCATGTTTTGTGGATTATTCAAAGGCATTTGACTGTGTACAGCATCAGAAACTTTGGGAAATCATGAGGAATATGGGCTTTCCATCACATGTAGTACATCTCATAAAAATGCTATATCTAGACCAACAAGCAGCAGTTAGAATAGATGGCGAGACATCAGATTGGTTTGACATCAAGCAAGGAGTCCGTCAGGGCTGCGTGCTGTCACCCTATTTGTTTAACCTGTACGCCGAAAATATAATGAGAAATGTAAGAGATGATATAAACAGGGAGCCATATGATGCCCTAAATATCGGCGGTCATGACATACCAGAGATTCGATATGCTGATGATACAGTATTACTATCCACAACACAGAATGGCATAGAAAACCTAATAGCCTCAACCCAATTGAATAGTGAAAATCACAACTTATATCTTAACATAGCAAAAACAAAGATAATGCATACAGATAAAACTACTATGGAGAAAGAAATATACATTAATGGGGGGAAAATTGGAGGTGGTGGAAAATTTTGAATATCTTGGGTCATTGATTACCAATAATGGTGACACAATGAAAGAAATTAAACGGCGACTATCCATTGCTCTTCAAAGACTAAAACAGATGAATAAATTATGGAGTGGGACAGACAGAACTACAAAAATTAGATTTTTAAGAGCATGCATCTTTCCCATTGCAACATACGCCTGTGAGACATGGACACTTACTAAACAAGCTGAACAGCGCATAAACTGCCTTTGAATATAAATGTTATAGACGAGTTCTAAGAATATCTTGGGTAAAGAAAAGAACAAATGCATCCATACTTCAAGAGTTGAATATTGAGGAGGGATGGCTATTAAAGACGATAAAACAAAGAAAATTGAAGTATTTTGGTCACTTGAAACGTCACGAAAGTTTGGAGAGAACAATAATGGAAGGGTATATGCCTGGGAAGAGAGGAAGAGGAAGGCCAAAGAGAAGATGGGTGCAGGATGTGGCGGATGATCTCCAGATGGGTGTATCAGACGCAGGACATCTTGCTTGTGATCGAGAAGTTTTCCGGAAGGTTGTTATGGGAGCGAGGTTCTGCAAAGGACATGCTACTGAATGAATGTTTTAAAAATATCTTGAATAAAGAAAAGAACAAATGCATCCATACTTCAAGAGCTAAATATTGAAGAAGGAAAAACGATAAAACAAAGAAAATTGAAATATTTTTGTCACTTGAAACGCCACGAAAGTTTGGAGAGAACAATAATGAAGGGGTATATGCCTGGGAAGAAAGGAATAGGAAGGCCAAATAGTAGAATGTTGCGGGATGTGGCGGACGATCTTCAGATGGGTGTATCGGACGCGGGACATCTTGCTTGTGATCGAGAGGTTTTCCGGAAGGTTGTTACGGGAGCGAGGTTCTGCAAAGGACATGCTACTGAATGAATGAATAATTATAGCATTTTAGCACTCTCTTTCTTACATTATATGATAGTGACTTATTCCAGCTTTTGCTTGCCCTATTCTGTTCTTAATCTCTGTTGTGCATCTGCCATCTGATGTTATAAATGCCCCTAGGTATTTAAAATTATAAACTTGGTTAAGAATTTCCTTTCTATTTCCAATTCACATTTTGGTGTCATTTTTTCCCCTTGGATATCACCATTGTTACTGTTTTCTTGATAGTCAAGAAGATTCCTTTCTTTGCACTGTTACTTTTTCTTCTTCTGCGTTCATCCGGAGTCTTTTTTTTTTTCTCGAACGTGATTGCGTTGTGCCTGTTTACAGCGGAGCTGCGATACCTGCGCCTTTAGGCCGACACATCCGACTTCTGCGGTTGTTTGTTGACCGAGTTAACCTTACCGGGTGCTTTGAAGGACAGTCGACTCTTAACCTTTGTGGTGTCAACTACACCCCAGCTGGTCACGTTACAACGGCCCGAAACATCCCAGTCAGCCCTCAAGGGAAGGCAGGGGAAGACCATGTGCATTCCTCGCCATCCAAGGGGGGCTTCCATAATTGCAGAGCCGACACACAGCGCTCAGGTACTGGGCTCACCCAAAGAATAGCCAGGTCCGGCATGTGGCTGCTTAGCCTCACATACGTATATTGGGCATTTCGTTTGCCACAGGCCACTCCCCACACAAACCAGGAGGAGTCAGTCTGCAGATGAAATCCACTTAACAAGCTATCGATTTGGACTTTCCACGAAATGGGTTTGCTTCGTGCCAGTGGGCACCTTTGATGAAGCCCACACAGTGAGTCTTCGGTACGGACATTCCACGTAATGGATTTGCTAGCCAAGCAATATTCCATTCTGTGTCATTGGTGCACTTTTCCGGGTGTTTCGTAGGACGGCCGACATGTGCTGTTGTGGTGTTATCCCCATCCCAGCTGGTCCACTTAGAACAGCCGGGAACGTAACGGTCGGCCCTCAAGAGAAGGCAGGGGCAGAACATGGGCATTCCCCGCCATCCAGGGAGGCTTTCATAGTTGCAGAGCCGACACACAGCGTTCTGGTACTGGGCTTACCCAAGGAATCGCCACGTCCTGCACATGGCTGCTAGCCTTACTTCCGTATATTGGGCCTCTCGCCCACCACAGGCTGTTCCTCCGGAAACCAGGAGAGATAAGTCTGCAGATGACATCCACACAGGGAGCCTTTAATTCGGACTTTCCACCTAGCCTAGCAATATTCCATTTCGTGCCACTGGGACACATGTTCAACCTTTAACGATGCCCGCACAGTGTGTTTCTGTTGCAGACACTCCACGCAATGAATTTGCTAGCCAAATTATATTCCACTTCGTACCACTGGGAAGTTTACAAAAATCTTTCATGTCACGCAGCACGTGGTCTTTCGATTCGGAATTTCCACCTAATGGATTTGCTAAGCACGCAATATTTCATTTTGTGCCACTGGGACGCTTTTCCACAATTAATGCCCACACAGTCGTGGCACCTTGCCGTCTTTTCAGATGAAAGGAACAAGGTAGGCTGTAGATGCTGCCGGCTCAGCATCTCCCCTCCATGCAGCAGAGGATGAGTAAAGGCCAGGTCCTCATATCCAGGGGATTTTAACTTAGAGGCTATCAGCCATATCCTTCAGCTGAGAGCCGTAGAACAAGTGTCTGGACCAAGCATGTAATGGCCACTTGTAGATGATTCGGACTTTATACGCAATGAATATGCTAGCCAAGGTATATTCCATTTCTCTTCACTTTGCCACTGGGGTTCTGGGGTTGCTAGTCGGCATCGTTTATAATCAGAACTACGACGATATCTGATCGTCTTCGCGAATCTGACTTTTCGTTCTTGATTAATGAAAACAGTCTTGACAAATGCTTTCGCAGCAGCTCATCTTGTGGCTATCCAAGAATTTCACCTCTAACGCCACAATACGAATGCACCCGTTTGTCCAGTTAATCATTACCTCCAGTTCCGAAAACCAACAAAATAGAACCGAGGTCCTATGACCTATTCCATTATTCGATGCATCATTATTCAGACAGCCGAGGCCTGCTTTGAACGCTCTAATTTTTGGATAAATTATGGGGTTATGTGACCGGTCACTCAGAAAGCAATGGCAAACTACTGAGCGTAATCTTGTCTGGTACATCAACAGCAGCTGAAGGCTGGTGGTGTTGACTGCAACGTCCTGTAAAGGGGTGTGCAAAAAAAAAAAAACGCGCCGGCCACACGGATGCTCAGCGCAGGGCACTCACGGGAGAGAGCCGGCAGACGGTAGGGCAGGAACAACGGGCTGTGAACCGGCACGAGCCGAACCGCCCGCCTACACATCATATCCAACTACGAGCTTTTTAACTGCAACAACTTTAATATACGCTATTGGGGCTGGAATTACCGCGGCTGCTGGCACCAGACTTGTCCTCCAATAGATCCTCGTTAAAGGGTTTAAAGTTTACTAATTCCGATTACCGGGCATCGATGGAGTCCCGTATTGTCATTTTTCATCACTACCTCCCCGTACCGGGAGTGGGTAAGTTGAGCGCCTGCTGCCTTCCTTGGATGTGGTAGCCGTTTCTCATGCTCCCTCTCCGGAATCGAACACTGATTTCCTATTACCCGTTACAAACAAGGTAGGCATGTCACGTACTATCGATATTTAATAGGGCAGACATTTGACAGATACATCGCAGATACGTAAGACCACGCGATCAGCACAAAGTTATCCAGTCACCAGTGGGAACGCCGCGCCCCGCGAAAGGCAACGACGATTGGTTTTGAATTAATAAAAGCGTCCTTTCCGCGAGGGTCGGAGCTTGGAAAGCACGTATTAGCTCTAGAATTGCCACAGTTATCCAAGTAGGATCGTGTCATCTAAGGAACCTCAACAGATTTAATGAGCCAATCGCGGTTTAATCGTGAGACAGTGTGAACTTAGACATGCATGGCTTAATCTTTGAGACAAGCATACGACTACTGGCAGGATCAACCAGATATATATCGCACAGACGGACTATTCACGCACATGCAGGCCAAGAGTAGCAATCGCTCAGCGCGCCCCTCGGTACCCGGTGATACATGTATACCTTTTCCACCTTTAGTATGCTCACGAGGTAGGCTACATGTGCTGCCAGCGCAGCATCTTACCTCCATGCATCAGAGAGCGAGTAACGGCCAGGCCTCTCATCCAGGGGATCTCTATCTCCCTCAGCTGCGAGCCGTAGAACAAGTGTCTGGAACAAGCATGTAGCAGGCTCAGTATCTCATCTCCATTTAGCAGTGGGTGAGTATCGGCCCGGCCCTCACATTCGGGGGATATTGACTTAGAGACGTTCAGCCATATCCCTAAGCTGAGAGCCGTAGAATATGTCTGGACCAAGAATGTAGTGGCATTGGAATTGCTTATCCCTATCCTTTGACTGCCTGTTCCCAGTCTACCTGCAAGGCAGCAGGTGTGTGTCTCTCTTGGTCTGGTTCCCATCCCTTGACCTGTCCGACATGGGAGACCCTACCAGAAGCTGTGCTACCGTCGGCATAGCTCTTGGGGTCATTGGAACACGCAAGCCCCTCTACCACGACAAGGTGGAGACACGTCAGAGGGGATCAGTGAAATGACTCCTGTGGGATGTTTTGTTAATCTTCATCACAAAAAACAGCTGCTCACACAGATATGTGCAACCAAACATGCTCAAGGTTCGAGCCGCATGTAGACGAAGCCGGGGCATCTCTTCAGGAATGAAACGAGTGGACTGTGCAGGCCCCACAGTGTCGTACGTTGCCTGTAGTGTCCCAATACACTGCAGCTCTATTAACTCCATCTGCAAATTTACAGGTGTGTTTCTACATCTATGGCAAATAGATTACAAAACAGCTCAAAATTACTTTTCTGTGCTTCATAGTCACTAAAGCGCCGCGTGAACTCTGCCCGAAGTAAGCTAAGTTTTTAAGCAAAGTGTGAATTGGGAAACATTGCTTGGCAACAAGAAAAGTGAGACAGGTTGCATTGGTGCATAAAACTTGCTTTCACAGCAGCTTCAGTTAGTGATTTTGCTTTAGTGAAAAACATCTGCTGTGATGTTAGATGCTTCTTCAATTCTTCTACCTTCTGTAGCTTCTGCTCTGCATTTAGGCTGTTTAACTTGTCTTGATGTTTAATCTTATAGTGCCGTCTCAGATTATATTCTTTGATTACAGCCACATTATCTCTATTCTGGTTTACCGCCTATATCAGTAAACATATATTCAGCCTCCCAGTGGCTTTGAAAGGCTATTTCAGAATCAACTTTTCTCTTGGTCATTTAAAAGGCTAGCTTTGATTTTAAAAAGATTGTGCATCTACTGACAGACGCTTGATTGATACCAGGTTAGCTGTAGCAGGAAAAGGTGATGTAATATCTGGGCACTACACTATTTTAATTTCTTATGCACCAATCCAAAACGAGCAACTGAACGTTGCTAGGTCACCATAATGATGAACATCCACTCAGTACACAACTTTTATTTTCGCTTATTCTGATCGAAGTGAGAACGCTCTCAGGTAACCTATCAAGGCTGCTAATTAGGGAATTAGATTTGCACTTTATATCGTGGCCATTAAAAAACATGTTTGCCTTAAATTCTCTTTCAGGCCAAATATATTTGTACGTTGGTTGAGACCTCTCGGGCCTGATATGATTGTACGCCGGGCCTGATGTGGCGCGCGGGCCTTGAGTTTGACACATGTGGTCTAGAGGAAGTACACTTGACATAAATATAAGTCAAACACACTGAACTCTGAGGTGTATAACGGTGTAATGCACTCTGGTCCAAAGAGAAACAAACGAGAGAAACAAACAAGAGACAACAAATCTTCTTTCTTTCTTTTGTGTTCACTTGCTTTGAACTCAAGCACAGTTCACACATATGCTACCACTACATTTACGCACACACTGCACTGATATTTGCGTGTGGATTTGATTTTCCTATTACCAGTGTAACTCGCCGTCAGATGAACCCACCTGACTTCTGAGGTACTCGTAATTTACGTCCCCAAGTTAGTGACAAGAAGTCAACATTTCAGTCCAACTGGCGGTGTAGGAGTTGAACCCGCTACCTTGGCACCAGCATACTGGAAGTTTAAGAGCGCGTGCCTGTATCCACTCGATCATTCTGACCTCCGACAACAAATCTATCATACAATACATCTATGATTATATCAACAAATCTATCACACAATACATCCATGATTGTATCAACAAATCTATCACAAATCTATCACACAATACATCCATAATTGTATCAACAAATCTATCACACAATACATCTATGATTATATCAACAAATCTATCACACAATACATCTATGATTATATCAACAAATCTATCACACAATACATCTATGATTATATCAACAAATCTATCACACAATACATCCATGATTGTATCAACAAATCTATCACACAATACATCCATGATTGCATCAACAAATCTATCACACAATACATCCATCATTGCATCAACAAATTTATCTTTGACTCAACAAATCCACCATACAATATACTAACAAATCCATCAAATAACACATCATCCATCATTAGACTGCCACCCTGGACTCTATCACTGTATAAAGCAGTTATCTTTGCAATCTGTCTCATTGGGTCCAACATGGCAAGGCTGGACGCTGACACAATTTAAGACATGCCTGCGCTTATGACAGTTTAAGTCATGTTTGAGCTTATGACATGGTTTAAGGCATGTCTGGACTCATGACATAGATGAGAACTTTCTGCTCCGTGGTTATAAATATCTTGGAGTTGGTGACTCTGAGTCCAAGGATGACATCAGGACTACATTCCAAGGCTAGGACCTGTTGCTTAGCAACATTGCTGACTTGCTGACCTGTCTTCCTGTTACGCAGGGGTGTCATGACCGTGACCTTCTGCCGGTAGAGGTAGACATGGCGCTGGGATTCGGCAATGACAGCCACTGACATGTCAGGTGAGCACGTACAGAATCTGCGTTGCTGCTTCGAGGCTATGACATAACCAATGGCATTCAGGACACCAACATGTTCCCAGGGGCACTTGTCCGCTGTGACCGCCCGAGAAGCCTGCCACAGGAATGCATCAACATCGTGACGTAAACACAGCGCAGGTACATTGTCAGGATCAGTAGCCACACTGAACAAGAACTGGTTGCCTGACACTACCTGGCAAATGGAAATAAACAAATAAATTTGTCTGTAGTTCAAAATGCATCATGACTTATCTGTAGTTCTATATGTGTCAAAGATGAAGATGCTCACCTTGTCTGTAGTTCTATATGTATCATGAATGTAGATGCTCACCTTGTCTGTAGTTCTATATGTATCATGAATGTAGATGCTCACCTTGTCTGTAGTTCTATATGTATCATAGATGTAGATGCTCACCTTGTCTGTATTTCTATATGTATCATAGATGTAGATGCTCACCTTGTCTGTAGTTCTATATGTATCATGAATGTAGATGCTCACCTTGTCTGTAGTTCTATATGTATCATGAATGTAGATGCTCACCTTGTCTGTAGTTCTATATGTATCATGAATGTAGATGCTCACCTTGTCTGTAGTTCTATATGTATCATAGATGTAGATGCTCACCTTATCTGTAGTTCTATATGTATCATAGATGTAGATGCTCACCTTGTCTATAGTTCTATATGTATCATGAATGTAGATGCTCACCTTGTCTGTAGTTCTATATGTATCATAGATGTAGATGCTCACCTTGTCTGTAGTTCTATATGTATCATAGATGTAGATGCTCACCTTGTCTGTAGTTCTATATGTATCATAGATGTAGATGCTCACCTTGTCTGTAGTTCTATATGTATCATAGATGTAGATGCTCACCTTGTCTGTAGTTCTATATGTATCATAGATGTAGATGCTCACCTTGTCTGTAGTTCTATATGTATCATGAATGTAGATGCTCACCTTGTCTGTAGTTCTATATGTATCATAGATGAAGATGCTCACCTTGTCTGTAGTTCTATATGTATCATGAATGTAGATGCTCACCTTGTCTGTAGTTCTATATGTATCATAGATGTAGATGCTCACCTTGTCTGTAGTTCTATATGTATCATAGATGTAGATGCTCACCTTGTCTGTAGTTCTATATGTAATCATAGATGTAGATGCTCACCTTGTCTGTAGTTCTATATGTATCATGAATGTAGATGCTCACCTTGTCTGTAGTTCTATATGTATCATGAATGTAGATGCTCACCTTGTCTGTAGTTCTATATGTATCATGAATGTAGATGCTCACCTTGTCTGTAGTTCTATATGTATCATAGATGTAGATGCTCACCTTGTCTGTAGTTTCCTATATGTATCATAGATGTAGATGCTCACCTTAGTCTGTAGTTCTATATGTATCATGAATGTAGATGCTCACCTTGTCTGTAGTTCTATATGTATCATAGATGTAGATGCTCACCTTGTCTGTAGTTCTATATGTATCATAGATGTAGATGCTCACCTTGTCTGTAGTTCTATATGTATCATAGATGTAGATGCTCACCTTGTCTGTAGTTCTATATGTATCATGAATGTAGATGCTCACCTTGTCTGTAGTTCTATATGTATCATAGATGTAGATGCTCACCTTGTCTGTAGTTCTATATGTATCATAGATGTAGATGCTCACCTTGTCTGTAGTTCTATATGTATCATGAATGTAGATGCTCACCTTGTCTGTAGTAGTTCTATATGTATCATAGATGTAGATGCTCACCTTGTCTGTAGTTCTATATGTATCATGAATGTAGATGCTCACCCTTGTCTGTAGTTCTATATGTATCATGAATGTAGATGCTCACCTTGTCTGTAGTTCTATATGTATCATGAATGTAGATGCTCACCTTGTCTGTAGTTCTATATGTATCATAGATGTAGATGCTCACCTTGTCTATAGTTCTATATGTATCATGAATGTAGATGCTCACCTTGTCTGTAGTTCTATATGTATCCATAGATGAAGATGCTCACCTTGTCTGTAGTTCTATATGTATCATGAATGTAGATGCTCACCTTGTCTGTAGTTCTATATGTATCATAGATGTAGATGCTCACCTTGTCTGTAGTTCTATATGTATCATGAATGTAGATGCTCACCTTGTCTGTAGTTCTATATGTATCATAGATGAAGATGCTCACCGTGTCTGCTAGTTCTATATGTATCATGAATGTAGATGCTCACCTTGTCTGTAGTTCTATATGTTATCATAGATGTAGATGCTCACCTTGTCTGTAGTTCTATATGTATCATAGATGTAGATGCTCACCTTGTCTGTAGTTCTATATGTATCATAGATGTAGATGCTCACCTTGTCTGTAGTTCTATATGTATCCATGAATGTAGATGCTCACCTTGTCTGTAGTTCTATATGGTATCATAGATGAAGATGCTCACCTTGTCTGTAGTTCTATATGTATCATGAATGTAGATGCTCACCTTGTCTGTAGTTCTATATGTATCATAGATGTAGATTGCTCACTCTGTCTGTAGTTCTATATGTATCATAGATGTAGATGCTTCACCTTGTCTATAGTTCTATATGTATCATAGATGTAGATGCTCACCTTGTCTGTAGTTCTATATGTATCATAGATGGTAGATGCTCACCTTGTCTGTAGTTCTATATGTATCATAGATGTAGATGCTCACCTGTCTGTATTTCTATATGTATCATAGCATGTAGATGCTCACCTTGTCTGTAGTTCTATATGTATCATAGATGTAGATGCTCCCTTGTCTATAGTTCTATATGTATCATAGATGTAGATGCTCACCTTGTCTGTAGTTCTATATGTATCATGAGATGTAGATGCTCACCTTGTCTATATATTTCTATATGTATCATAGATGTAGATGCTCACCTTGTCTGTAGTTCTATATGTATCATAGATATAGATGCTCACCTTGTCTGTAGTTTCTATATGTATCATAGATGTAGATGCTCACCTTGTCTATAGTTCTATATGTAGCATAGATGTAGATGCTCACCTTGTCTATAGTTCTATATGTATCATAGATGTAGATGCTCACCTTGTCTGTATTCTATATGTATCATAGATGAAGATGCTCACCTTGTCTATAGTTCTATATGTATCATAGATGTAGATGCTCACCTTGTCTGTAGTTCTATATTGGTAGCATAGATGTAGATGCTCACCTTGTCTATAGTTCTATATGTAGCATAGATGTAGATGCTCACCTTGTCTATAGTTCTATATGTATCATAGATGTAGATGCTCACCCTTGTCTGTAGTTTCTATATGTATCATGATGAAGATGCTCACCTGTCTGTAGTTCTATATGTATCATAGATGTAGATGCTCACCTTGTCTGTAGTTCTATATGTAGTCATAGATGTAGATGCTCACCTTGTTTGTAGTCTATATGTATCATAGATGTAGATGCTCACCTTGTCTATAGTTCTATATGTATCATAGATGTAGATGCTCACCTTGTCTGTAGTTCTATATGTATCATAGATGTAGATGCTCACCTTGTCTGTAGTTCTATATGTATCATAGATGTAGATGCTCACCTTGTCTGTAGTTCTATATGTATCATAGATGTAGATGCTCACCTTGTCTATAGTTCTATATGTATCATAGATGTAGATGCTCACCTTGTCTATAGTTCTATATGTATCATAGATGTAGATGCTCACCTTGTCTATAGTTCTATGTGTATCATAGATGTAGATGCTCACCTTGTCTATAGTTCTATATGTATCATAGATGTAGATGCTCACCTTGTCTGTAGTTCTATATGTATCATAGATGTAGATGCTCACCTTGTCTGTAGTTCTATATGTATCATAGATGTAGATGCTCACCTTGTCTGTAGTTCTATATGTATCATAGATGTAGATGCTCACCTTGTCTATAGTTCTATATGTATCATAGATGTAAGATGCTCACCCCTTGTCTATAGTTCTATATGTATCATAGAATGTAGATGCTCACCTTGTCTGTAGTTCTATATGTATCATAGATGTAGATGCTCACCTTGTCTGTAGTTCTATATTTTATCATAGAATGTAGATGCTCACCTTGTCTGTAGTTCTATATGTATCATAGAATGTAGATGCTCACCTTGTCTGTAGTTCTATATGTATCATGAATGTAGATGCTCACCTTGTCTGTAGTTCTATATGTATCATGAATGTAGATGCTCACCTTGTCTGTAGTTCTATATGTATCATAGATGTAGATGCTCACCTTGTCTGTAGTTCTATATGTATCATAGATGTAGATGCTCACCTTGTCTGTAGTTCTATATGTATCATGAATGTAGATGCTCACCTTGTCTGTAGTTCTATATGTATCATGAATGTAGATGCTCACCTTGTCTGTAGTTCTATATGTATCATGAATGTAGATGCTCACCTTGTCTGTAGTTCTATATGTATCATTGATGTAAATGCTTACCTTGTCTGTATTTCTATATGTATCATGAATGTAGATACTCACCTTGTCTATATTTCTATATGTATCATGAATGTAGATGCTCACCTTGTCTGTATTTCTATATGTATCATGAATGTAGATGCTCACCTTGTCTGTATTTCTATATGTATCATGAATGTAGATGCTCACCTTGTCTGTAGTTCTATATGTATCATGAATGTAGATGCTCACCTTGTCTGTAGTTCTATATGTATCATGAATGTAGATGCTCACCTTGTCTGTAGTTCTATATGTATCATGAATGTAGATGCTCACCTTGTCTGTAGTTCTATATGTATCATGAATGTAGATGCTCACCTTGTCTATAGTTCTATATGTATCATGAATGTAGATGCTCACCTTGTCTGTAGTTCTATATGTATCATAGATGTAGATGCTCACCTTGTCTATAGTTTTATATGTATCATGAATGTAGATACTCACCTTGTCTGTAGTTCTATATGTATCATGAATGTAGATACTCACCTTGTCTATAGTTCTATATGTATCATGAATGTAGATGCTCACCTTGTCTGTAGTTCTATATGTATCATGAATGTAGATGCTCACCTTGTCTATAGTTCTATATGTATCATAGATGTAGATGCTCACCTTGTCTGTAGTTCTATATGTATCATGAATGTAGATGCTCACCTTGTCTATAGTTCTATATGTATCATAGATGTAGATGCTCACCTTGTCTATAGTTTTATATGTATCATGAATGTAGATACTCACCTTGTCTGTAGTTCTATATGTATCATGAATGTAGATACTCACCTTGTCTATAGTTCTATATGTATCATGAATGTAGATGCTCACCTTGTCTGTAGTTCTATATGTATCATGAATGTAGATGCTCACCTTGTCTATAGTTCTATATGTATCATAGATGTAGATGCTCACCTTGTCTATAGTTCTATATGTATCATAGATGTAGATACTCACCTTGTCTATAGTTCTATATGTATCATGAATGTAGATACTCACCTTGTCTATAGTTCTATATGTATCATGAATGTAGATACTCACCTTGTCTATAGTTCTATATGTATCATGAATGTAGATGCTCACCTTGTCTGTATTTCTATATGTATCATAGATGTAGATGCTCACCTTGTCTATAGTTCTATATGTATCATGAATGTAGATGCTCACCTTGTCTGTAGTTCTATATGTATCATAGATGTAGATGCTCACCTTGTCTGTAGTTCTATATGTATCATGAATGTAGATGCTCACCTTGTCTGTAGTTTCTATATGTATCATAGATGTAGATGCTCACCTTGTCTATAGTTCTATATGTATCATAGATGTAGATGCTCACCTTGTCTGTAGTTCTATATGTATCATGAATGTAGATGCTCACCTTGTCTGTAGTTCTATATGTATCATAGATGTAGATGCTCACCTTGTCTATAGTTCTATATGTATCATAGATGTAGATGCTCACCTTGTCTGTAGTTCTATATGTATCATAGATGTAGATGCTCACCTTGTCTGTAGTTCTATATGTATCATGAATGTAGATGCTCACCTTGTCTGTAGTTCTATATGTATCATGAATGTAGATGCTCACCTTGTCTGTAGTTCTATATGTATCATTGATGTAAATGCTTACCTTGTCTGTATTTCTATATGTATCATGAATGTAGATACTCACCTTGTCTATATTTCTATATGTATCATGAATGTAGATGCTCACCTTGTCTGTATTTCTATATGTATCATGAATGTAGATGCTCACCTTGTCTGTATTTCTATATGTATCATGAATGTAGATGCTCACCTTGTCTGTATTTCTATATGTACCATAGATGTAGATGCTCACCTTGTCTGTAGTTCTATATGTATCATAGATGTAGATGCTCACCTTGTCTGTAGTTCTATATGTATCATGAATGTAGATGCTCACCTTGTCTGTAGTTCTATATGTATCATAGATGTAGATGCTCACCTTGTCTATAGTTCTATATGTATCATAGATGTAGATGCTCACCTTGTCTATAGTTCTATATGTATCATGAATGTAGATGCTCACCTTGTCTGTAGTTCTATATGTATCATAGATGTAGATGCTCACCTTGTCTGTAGTTCTATATGTATCATGAATGTAGATGCTCACCTTGTCTGTAGTTCTATATGTATCATAGATGTAGATGCTCACCTTGTCTATAGTTCTATATGTATCATAGATGTAGATGCTCACCTTGTCTGTAGTTCTATGTGTATCATAGATGTAGATGCTCACCTTGTCTGTAGTTCTATATGTATCATGAATGTAGATGCTCACCTTGTCTGTAGTTCTATATGTATCATAGATGTAGATGCTCACCTTGTCTGTAGTTCTATATGTATCATGAATGTAGATGCTCACCTTGTCTGTAGTTCTATATGTATCATGAATGTAGATGCTCACCTTGTCTGTAGTTCTATATGTATCATAGATGTAGATGCTCACCTTGTCTGTAGTTCTATATGTATCATGAATGTAGATGCTCACCTTGTCTGTAGTTCTATATGTATCATAGATGTAGATGCTCACCTTGTCTATAGTTCTATATGTATCATAGATGTAGATGCTCACCTTGTCTGTAGTTCTATGTGTATCATAGATGTAGATGCTCACCTTGTCTGTAGTTCTATATGTATCATGAATGTAGATGCTCACCTTGTCTGTATTTCTATATGTACCATAGATGTAGATTCTCACCTTGTCTGTAGTTCTATATGTATCATGAATGTAGATGCTCACCTTGTCTGTATTTCTATATGTATCATAGATGTAGATGCTCACCTTGTCTGTAGTTCTATATGTATCATAGATGTAGATGCTCACCTTGTCTGTAGTTCTATGTGTATCATAGATGTAGATGCTCACCTTGTCTGTAGTTCTATATGTATCATGAATGTAGATGCTCACCTTGTCTGTAGTTCTATATGTATCATGAATGTAGATGCTCACCTTGTCTGTAGTTCTATATTTATCATAGATGTAGATGCTCACCTTGTCTGTATTTCTATATGTACCATAGATGTAGATGCTCACCTTGTCTGTAGTTCTATATGTATCATGAATGTAGATTCTCACCTTGTCTGTAGTTCTATATGTATCATGAATGTAGATGCTCACCTTGTCTGTAGTCCTATATGTATCATAGATGAAGATGCTCATATTGTCTGTAGTTCTATATGCATCATGAATGTAGATACTCACCTTGTCTGTAGTTCTTCTTCTTCTTCTGCATGCGTTTATTCTGAGTGTTTTTTCAGAGGTAATTGTGGTGTGTCTCATTATGCACCCTTGGGCCAAAACCCATAGGCCAAGACATCCGACTTTAGCGGGCGTTTTTTAAAACTAGGTTAGCCGTCTTGGGGGTCTCTCACTGTGGTGGTAACGTCCACATCCCAGATGGTCAAGTCAGAACGGTCGAAGACTTCACGGTCAGCCTTCAAGAGAAGGCAGGGGCAGTCCATGGGCATTTACCACCATCCATGAAGGCTTCCATAATTGCAGAGCTGACCTATAGCGCTCTGGTACTGGGCTCACCCAAGGAATCGCGACGTCCTGCTCATGGCTGCTTCAATTCCTCAAGCAAACCAGGAACGGTCAGTCTGCAGACGACATCCACCCAGCAAGCTTTCGCTTCGGACTTCCACGAAATGGATTCGCTAGCCAAGTGTTCCATTTCATGTTAATGAGACGTTTTTCCACCTTAGTCTGCAGATGCATTCACCCTGCAGCTTTCACTTTGGACTTCTATGTAATGGATTTGCTAGCTAAGCGTTCCATTTCGTGTCAATGAACCGACATCCACTCGGTAAGCTTTCGCTTTGGACTTCCACGTAATGGATTTGTTAGCCAAGCGTTCCATTTCGTGTTAATGAGACGTTTCTCCACCTTTGATTATGCTCACTCAATGATTTTTTAAATACAGACTTGCATCGTAACCATTCCGTGCGATTGGGATGCTTTTTCCACCTTTAGTAATACTCATGAGCCGTAGAACAGGTATCTGGACCAAGCTTGTTGCAGGATCAACATCTCACCTCCATTTTGCAGTGGGTGAGTATCGGCCGGTCCGGGGGATAATGACTGAAAGGTGTTCAGCCATATCCCTCAGCTGAGAGCCATAGAATATGTGTCTGGACCAAGAATCTAGTGGCATTGTGCGCCTGATTTGGACTTCAGTGCTATGGATTTGCTTATCCCTAGCTTTTGATGCCTGTCCCCAGTTTACCTGCAAGGCAGCAGGCGTGTGTCTCTCTCGGTCTGGTTCCTATCCCTTGATCTGTCTGACATGTAGCTGTGCTACCGTCAGCATAGCTCTTGGAGGTCACTGGAACACGAAAGTCTCTCTACCACAACAAGGTGGAGACACGCCAGAGGGGGTCTGTAGTTCTTTATGTATCACAGATATAGATGTTCACCTTGTCTGTAGTTCTAAATGCATCATGAATGTAGATGCTCATCTTGCCTGCAGTTCTATGTGCATCATGGATGTGGATGCTCACCTGTATAGTTCTATATGTATCATGGGTGGGGATGCTCACCTTGTGTGTAGTTCTGTGTATTATGGATGTGGATAATCACCATGTCCATTGTTCTGTGTATCATGGATGTGTATACTCACCTTGTCTGTAGTTCTGTGTATCATGGATGTGGATGCTCGCCTTTGTAGTTCTATGTGTATCATGCATGCGGATACTTACCTTTGTAGTTCTATATGTATCATGAATGTGAATACTCACCTTTGTAGTTCTATGTGTATCATGGATGTGGATGCTCATCTTTGTAGTTCTATGTGTACCATGGATGTGGATACTCATCTTTGTAGTTCTATGTGTATCATGTATGTGGATACTCACCTTTGTAGTTCTATGTGTATCATGGATGTGGATGCTCATCTTTGTAGTTCTATGTGTATCATGCATGCTAATCTTTGTAGTTCTATGTGTATCATGGATGTGGATACTCACCTTTGTAGTTCTCAGTTTAGTTTAGTTTAGTTTAGTCGATGGATCAACATCACGGCACACGGGTGTAACCCATAAGTGCTCCGTTTTCCTCCTAACTCAAACATGAGCCTGAAGAAACTCAGCTCAGTGCACGAACTCCGTAGCACCGGCGAGGATCCTGAAATACTTTGGGTAGATTTTTATCTCAAAATTTTGCCCGGGCAGCGCCGTTAGGCTACTCTTTTTTGATTTCCAACTGCCAAGGGATTTTTTATGTGCGCAACAATACACACTAGTGTCCGATCTCGCTACCCTGAGACCAGGGGAAATTTTATTACAAGAAGTCCACGTGAAATAAATCCTGGTCCTCACCGGGGCTTGAACCCGGGACCTCCAGCACTTGAGACCATGCAGCCCCCTGTGTAGTTCTATGTGTATCATGGATGTGGGTACTCACCCTATGTGTAGTTCTATATGTATCATGGGTTTTTGATGCTCACCTTTGTAGTTCTATGAGGAAAAGTAAATAAGTATGTCACCAATGGCTGCAGAAAAATAACTAAATAGGATAACAACTTGAAACCAGTTTATTTTTATACATACATTGTCCCTTTATTTCTAAACATAATTTTCACCAACATTGATGCACTTATCCCATCGTTTTATCAGTCCTCCCAAACTGGCTGCACAGAACTGCGTGCTCTGTTTTCTAAACCAAGTTTTCACTTCACATTCAACTTTGGCATCATTCGCGAAATGTCTCCCACCAAGGTGGGTTTTCAGTGGACCCAAAAGGTGGAAATCGTTAGGGGCTAAGGAGCTGTAAGGTGGATGTTCCAGAACTTCCCACCTTAGTTGGTTAATTTTCTCCTGAGTTAATCGAGCCGTATGTGGCCTGGCATTGTCATGAAGAATCAACACTCCTCTAGTCAGCAGTTCTGGATGCTTTCTTCAAATTGCATCATGCGGCATCGATAGAATGTCACAGTACGATTCAGAATTCACATTGTCACCTTTCTTCTTGAAATTGGTTAAAAGCACTCCTTGACAATCCCAGAATACTGTCAGCATAACCTTCCCAGATCGGATTTCATCAACAATTTTAGGGCGTCCTTGAGAAAATGTTGCTTCCCAGCTGTGCACCGCTTTATGGACAAACATTTTTCAGCATAAACAGGAAGCATTTCCTTATGAATTTCCTTTGCAGGCAGTCCTTTTGCCCATAAAAACGCACAACAGCACATTGCTCCTTGATTGTACACTCCGTAAGTACAGTCACCATTTTGTGTATGAACTGTGCATGCACATGAGGCACCTAGTGCCACCTGATGAATGGGAATATAAAATTCAATGTCACCTAATGACACCTGTAGAAAACACCAACTACATTTACCTGCCATCCCACAGAACTGAGTGACTTACTTATTGACTCGCCCTCGTATGTGTATCATGGATGTGGATACTCACCTCATGTGTAGTTCTATGTGTATCATGGATGTGGATGTTCACCTTTGTAGTTCCTTGTATCATGGATGTGGATACTCACCTTGTGTAGTTCTATATGTATCACGGATGTGGATGCTCATCTTTGTAGTTCTATGTGTACCATAGATGTGGATACTCACCTTTGTAGTTCTATATGTATCATGGATGTGGATACTCACCTTATGTGTGGTTCTATATATATCATAGGTGTGGATGCTCACCTTGTATGTAGTTCTGTGTATCATGGATGTGATTGCTTACCTTTGTAGTTCTGTGTATCATGGATGTGAATGCTAGACTTGTGTAGTTTTGGGAACTGTTGATATAGAGGCTCACCTTATGTGTAGTTTTATGTGTATCTCCATCAATTCTCATGATAATCACTGCCTCGTCCGCAGCATCACATTCTTCTAGCATCTGAGAATTGAATGGTTTCTCTTTCACATCTGGATTTGGATTCTAGAGACAGAAATGTTCGTTTTATAAAACTACAACACTCACTGATTCAATCACTTGATCACAAGTTACATGAAACTACAACATTACATGATTCTACAATTTGATCATAAGTTACATGAAACTACAACTCGTAGGTTAGCATGGCCGAATCGATAAGAACACATGCTCTTAAACATCCGATATGCTGATGCCGAGGTAAGGGGTTCAACCCCTACACCGGACAGTTGGACTAAAATGTTGACCAATCGTCCTTGACTTAGGGACATTAATTACAAGTACCTCTGAAGTCGGAGTGGGTTTGCCTGATGGCGAGGGATGCTGTTAATAGGGAAAGCTAATCCACACAAGCAAACTTCAGTCCAGAACTATAGAAGTAGTGTGCATGGACTACGCTTGAGTTCAAGATGAGCAAGTGCAGAAAGAAAAAACAAACAAACTACAACTCTCACTGATTCTATCACTTGATCTTAAGTTATTTGAAACCACATTCCTTGATTCTATCACTTGATCACTTACCCAATCATCAGATGTCAGATGGGCCAACTGCTCATGTATGACCTCGATTTGATCGGGTGTCATCAGCAGCTGGCCCCTGTTGTCTCCCACTACCACGGTCGGCCACATTGCTGCCTCCACTTTCTGAAGAGTTACTTCCAACCTACAGCAGATATAGCAAGAACATAACAGGAGAGCTTATCCACAAATGAGTGGACATTATTTGGTTTAGTTCCAGCAACACAGTGTTACTCTAGGAAATTACAACAATAATGTTCATGTCACATGTGGATACTGTCACCGTGGGGGCACTGTCACAAATAGATACTGTTAGTTGAGGATGCTGTCATCCAGGAGTATTGTCAATTGGGGGAATGTCTGTGGTGAAGAGGTTACTGACGCAATTCATAATCCCGCATACTGTGTTCAAGACACAGCTGCAGTCATTTTGGTAGCAGACCGCCTTATGTTGATTTTCATAAAATGGTATGAGTGCCAGACATTCAGAAAGCAATGGCAAACTATTGAACATAAAGTTGCCAAAAAATCACAAACAGCAAAAAAAAAAAAAAATGCTGGGGTTGACTGTGACGTCCTGTAAAGGATTTGCAACTAACTAATCAAAACATAGAATGTTTACAACAGTCGCAGCTAGCATCCATGGAAATCTGCTCATGCAAAGCAGATGGATTTATAAATTCTAGACTTAATGTGAGCAGATGATGGTAGTTAATAATGCAACTATCAGAGCAGATGATGCAGCTAGTGATGGAGTGATAAATTCTAGACATAATGTGAGTTGTTATCTTAGAGATGAAATGATCAGTTCAAGACATAATGTGAGTAGATGATGGTAGTTAATAATGCAACTATCAGTTCTACGTTTGAGCAGATGATGCAGTTAGTGTTGGAGTGATCAATTCTAGACTTAACTGATTGCCTGCCAAACAAAAAAGTGGTCATACCCAAACAGAAATTCAAGGCAGAAAATTTGAAGTAGGGGTTTGTCACAATAATGCTTTTAAAATGGTTAAAATGGTAGCAGATGCATTGTATTACATATCAAATTAAAGAGAATTGCACAGGGAATCTGACAGTGTTAATAATTAATTGATAGGTTACAAATATTATGACAATAATGAGAGTTTTAGTAATAACAATTGAAATTAAAGTGTTAAAAATTATGAAAAAAATTCACTTACCAAGGCGTTATTTTCTATCCGAAGCCGCTAATCCAGTTAAATTTAGTGAATTATGTTACACACACCAGTTGTGTTCAAGAATATCACAAGAACTGCTCCATAACACGAATAAACCACAATGAAATCATCAAATTATGAAGCACATAATTTTCACACAAAATGGAAAAGCCATCATATTCTTAGTAAATTTCACTGTTAGATTTTTTTTAAATATTATGACCGTCTTCTAAATAATTATCTGACAACTGCACAGGTTCGTTTTAGAATCCTTTAACAAAGTCCTTTACATCACAACAACTATAATATAAAACTGTTTAAAACGGTAATTTTATTAAAATATATGAGGTCCAGAACCTGAAGATATTGTAACTTCGAATTTCGAAATATCAACAAACATTTTCCTAAAATGTACACAGACCATGCCTGTTATTTGCACACGGAAGCACGGAAGGAAAGGAAATCTTTCGTTTTAAAGTTTACATCAATGGGACACTAAAAATTGTGGAGTAAAAAGGAGAAATGGATCAAATACAGCAATATATATACGGAACCGTTAGGTCGGTCTTTGGGTGCCAAATTTGGGCTCTAGAACCGACCATTCGGTCTCCGGCAGAGAATCAGTTAATGTGAGTAGATGATGTAATTAATAATGCAACTATCAGTTCTACACTTAGAGCATATGATGCAGCTAGTGGTGAAGTGATCAATTCTAGACATAATATGAGTTGTTATCTTAATGATGGAGTTGTCAATTCTATACATAATGTGAGTAGATGATGTAATTAATAATGCAACTATCAGTTCTACACTTAGAGCAGATGATGCAAATAGTGGCGAATTGGTCAATTCTAGTCATAATGTGAGTTGTTATCTTAGTGATGAAATGATCAGTTCAAGATTTAATCTGAGCAGATGATGGTAGTTAACAATGCAACTATCAGTTCTACACTTAGAGCAGATGATGCAGACAGTGATGAAGTGGTCAATTCTAGACATAATGTGAGTTGTTATCCTTGTGATGAAATGATCAGTTCAAGACTTAAAGTGAGTAGATGATGACATTAGTGACGGAAAGCTAAATTCTAGAAGTAGATATATTAGTAATGGAATTATCAAATCTAGACATGATGTGATAAGATGATGCAATTAGTGATGGAATGATCAATTCTAGACATAATGTGAGTAGATGATAAATTGTAGAAGTAGATATATTAGTGATGGAATGATGATTGCTAGAATTAGATATATTAGTGATGGAATGATCAATTCTAGAAGTAGAAATATTAGTGATGGAATGATCAATTCTAAACATAATGTGAGTAGATGATCAATTCTAGACATAATGTGAGTAGATGACGCAGTTAGTAATGGAATGATCAATTCTAGAAGTAGATATATTAGTGATGGAATGATCAATTCTAGACACAGATATATTAGTGATGGAATGATCAATTCTAGAAGTAGATATATTAATGATAGAATGATAAATTCTAAACATACTGTGAGCAGATGATACAGTTAGTGATGGAATGATCAATTCTAGAAGTAGATACGTTAGTGATGGAATGATCAATTCTATACATAATGTGAGTAGATGATCAATTCTAGAAGTAGATATATTAGTGATGGAATGATCAATTTTAGACATAATGTGAGAATGATGCAGTTAGTGATGGAATGATCAATTCTAGACGTAATATGAGTAGATGATCAATTCAAGAAGTAGATATATTAGTGATGGAATGATCAATTCTAATCATGTGAGTAGATGATACAGTTAGTGATGGAATGATCAATTCTAGAAGTAAATATATTAGTGATGGAATGATCAATTCTAGACATAATGTGAGTAGATGATACAGTTAGTAATGGAATGATCAATTCTAGACATAATGTGAGTAGATGATACAGTTAGTAATGGAATGATCAATTCTAGAAGCAGATACGCTAGTGATAGAATGATTAATTCTAGACATAATGTGAGTAGGTGATGCAGTTAGTGATGGAATGATCAATTCTAGAAGTAGATATATTAGTGATGGAATGATCAATTCTAGACATAATGTGAGAAGGTGATGCAGTTATTGATGGAATGATTAATTCTAGAAGTAGATATATTAGTGATGGAGTGATCAATTCTAACAGTAGATATATTAGTGATGGAATGGTCAATTCTAGGCATAATATGAGTAGATGATGCAGTTAGTATGGAATGATCCATTCTAGAAGTAGGTATGTTAGTGATGGAATGATCAATTCTAGGCATAATGTGAGTAGATGTTGCAGTTAGTGATAAAATCATCAATTCTAGACATAATATGAGTAGATGATATAGTTTGTGATGGGAATGATCAATTCTAGGCAAAATGTGAGTAGATAATGCATTTAGTGATAGAATCATCAATTCTAGACATAATGTGAGTAGATGATGCAGTTAGTGATAGAATCATCAATTCTAGACATAATGTGAGTAGATGATGCAGTTAGTGATAGAATCATCAATTCTAGACATAATGTGAGTAGATGATGCAGTTAGTGATAGAATCATCAATTATAGAAATAATGTGAGTAGATGATGCAGTTAGTGATAGAATCATCAATTATAGAAATAATGTGAGTAGATGATGCAGTTAGTGATAGAATCATCAATTATAGACATAATATGAGTAGATGATGCAGTTAGTGATAGAATCATCAATTATAGAAATAATGTGAGTTGTCTGGAAGGGCTCCTGGGGGCAGACAGACGATATGTTAACTACTGGCACCAAATTTTACCTGCGGCCATCTAATGTCCAGGTGCTGGAATCAACCTCTACACGAGCATACAAGTTTCCCTTGATCATCTCCATGCCATTCTTGACCACAATCTCCAGCCTGCTGCCTGAGATGTCCACACTGAGGCTGGACTTGGTCAAGCCCTCAGGTATGGTCAATTGCACACACAAGTCATTGCCAGTCTGGTTCCATGTGTACAGGCATTTGGCAACTACAGACAACAACAGGCTTAATTATTCACAGTCAGGTAGAAAGGCAAACAGAGAGACAGTCAGACAATGAAATGGAGGTCTAGAACTGTCTAACAGACTACACCTCACTTCTGTGCTTTCACTGACCAGTAATTTAATGTATGTTTCACAGATGATGACAATGGTTCTGTGAACACTTATTAAAGAGTTGCACCAGATAAATTCGGACACATGTGTGTCACCAATAGTGTCTTGTGCACACAGATGTCCTTGTAATTATGTGATCTTGCATCATCTACTAGTTACCTATAAAAGCCTACAATACCTGTCCCTCAAGACATGAGGGTATGCACATGGAATTTCTGAGGAAGGCATTTCCTTCATGCAGTCAATGTGGCCAGCAGACATTTGAAGAAACTAATGACTGCCACCAGATGTCTGGATTTCCCAATAACTGCCACCAGATGTCTGGCTTTCCCATTCATAGCAAAAACTGCCACCAGATGTCAGGCTTTCCCATTCATAGCAAAAACTGCCACCAGATGTCAGGCTTTTCCATTCATAGCAAAAACTGCCACCAGATGTCAGGCTTTCCAATTCATAGCAAAAACTGCCACCAGATGTCTGGATTTCCCCAATAACTGCCACCAGATATCTGGCTTTCCCCAATAAATGCCACCAGATGTCTGGATTTCCCCAATAACTGTCACCAGATGTCTGGATTTCCCCAATAACTGCCACCAGATATCTGGCTTTCCCCAAATAAATGTCACCAGATGTCTGGCTTTCCCCAATAACTGCCACCAGATATCTGGCTTTCCCCAATAACTGCCACCAGATATCTGGCTTTCCCCAATAACTGCCACCAGATATCTGGCATTCCCCAATAACTGCCACCAGATGTCTGGATTTCCCCAATAACTGCCACCAGATGTCTGGCTTTCCCCAATAAATGCCACCAGATGTCTGGCTTTCCCCAATAACTGCTACCAGATATCTGGCTTTCTCCAATAACTGCCACCAGATATCTGGATTTCCCCAATAACTGCCACCAGATATCTGGATTTGCCCAATAACTGCCACCAGATATCTGGATTTCCTCAATAACTGCCACCAGATGTCTGGCTTTCCCCATTCATGGCAATAACTGCCACCAGATATCTGGATTTGCCCAATAACTGCCACCAGATGTCTGGCTTTCCCATTCATGGCAATAACTGCCACCAGATATCTGGATTTGCCCAATAACTGCCACCTGATGTCTGGATTTGCCCAATAACTGCCACTAGATATCTGGATTTGCCCAATAACTGCCACCAGATGTCTGGATTTCCCATTCGTGACAATAACTGCCACCAGATGTCTGGATTTGCCCAATAACTGCCACCAGATGTCTGGATTTCCCATTCATGGCAATAACTGCCACCAGATGTCTGGATTTGCCCAATAACTGCCACGAGATGTCTGGATTTGCCCAATAACTGCCACGAGATGTCTGGATTTCCCCAATAACTGCCACCAGATGTCTAGCTTTCCCATTCATAGCAATAACTGCCACCAGATGACTGGATTCATGGTGCAATTTTTGTATTTGCTCTCAGTTCCATGGCTGACAGTTTTTCCTGTTTGAAAAAATGTTTCGTGAATGTTTTCTTTTATTTCACAATTTGCAATCTGTCCCATCACTGACATCCCCTCATGCACATTTGATGTTTGTTGCCCCATGATTTACTTTTCCTATATTATAATTTATGTTTCCTGTCCCATAATTTACATTTGGTGTCTCTTGTACCATAATTTATACTGGGTTTTTTTTTTCTAGTACCATGATTTTTTAAAAATTTACAGATTATTTGTTTTCTTGTCTCACGATTTAGTTACGGTAGTCTGCATGGCGAAGTGGTCAAGCCGTTTATCTCGCGCTCTGAAGGTTGTGGGTTCGATTCCAGACTATGTCTTTCAGTTCACGAGTGCATTTTTCTCGGAGGCGCCTTGGAGTCAAACCTGGAGCAGGATGCAGAGGTGTTTCCAAGTCTCCAGGGCCAGGTTTTATATTGGCCAAGACCTACTAACACATTCTAGTTGTGCGCCCTGGGCAACAGGTCCTTCGGTGTCCTGGCTGATTCTTCCGAAGTCGGAGAGTATCTGCCTGCACGGCGAGGAACCACCAGTCTGCACACCAATAAGCCAGACATGGGACAACGGATACTCACGCAAACCTCAGGTCCGGTATGACATCACAATGATGTTGGACAACAGAATGTCTTCATCCGATATACAGGACTTCACGCCGAAGTTCACAACCAGCGAATGCAAGCAAGCAAACCTGGAGCGACGGAGTTTGTACTTTGTGCGACACTTTCAGCGGACAGAGACTGAGCCATATGGGATTAAATCCGGGGCAATGAAGTCGATCCTCATGACTTTTAAGCTGCTGTTTTTTGTCTCAGGATTTACAAGTGATATTCCTGCTCCTTGAATGACACCTCATAAAGAACAGTTAACACCATGATCACATATTTTGCATTTTTCTTACCTTCTTCTGTGAGATCTGAACCCTCACCACTCACAGGCTTTAATGTATCCTCTAGCATCTTGAACTCACTAGCAGACACAATGTGTAAGCACTCTCCCTTCCTTTCCAAACTGGCATATTCAATAGGGTGTGAACCTTCAAGGCGGCGAGTTCTCTCCATGCTCCAAGACTTGCCATCCACTGAAAAATATTCACAAACATCTGCTTAATTCTATCTAGTTAACTTGTAATCTTGATTCTGTCTGTAAGTATAATCTTGATCCTGTCTGTCTGTAAGTGTAACTTGTAATCTTGATCCTGTCTGCCTGTAAGTGTAATCTTGATCCTGTCTGCCTGTAAGTATAATCTTGATCCTGTCTGTCTGTAAGTATAATCTTGATCCTGTCTGCCTGTAAGTATAATCTTGATCCTTTCTGCCTGTAAGTATAATCTTGATCTTGTCTGTCTGTAAGTGTAACTTGTAATCTTGATCCTGTCTGCCTGTAAGTGTAACTTGTAATCTTGATCCTGTCTGCCTGTAAGTGTAATCTTGATCCTGTCTGCCTGTAAGTATAATCTTGATCCTGTCTGCCTGTAAGTATAATCTTGATCCTGTCTGCCTGTAAGTATAATCTTGATCCTGTCTGCCTGTAAGTATAATCTTGATCCTGTCTGTCTGTAAGTGTAACTTGTAATCTTGATCCTGTCTGCCTGTAAGTATAATCTTGATCCTGTCTGCCTGTAAGTATAATCTTGATCCTGTCTGCCTGTAAGTGTAACTTGCAATCTTGATCCTGTCTATCTGTAAGTGTAACTTGCAATCTTGATCCTGTCTATCTGTAAGTGTAACTTGTTATTTTGATCCTGTCTATCTGTAAGTATAATCTCGATCCTGTCTGTCTGAAAGTGTAACTTGTAATCTTGATCCCATCTATCTGTAAGCGTAACTTGTAATCTTGATCCTGTCTATCTGTAAGTATAATCTTGATCCTGTCTATCTGTAAGTATAATCTCGATCCTGTCTGTCTGAAAGTGTAACTTGTAATCTTGATCCTGTCTATCTGTGAGTGTAATCTTGATCCTATCTGTCTGTAAGTGTAATCTTGATCCTGTCTGTAATCTTGATCCTGTCTATCTGTAAGTGTAATCTTGATCCTGTCTGCAAGTGTAACTTGTAATCTTGATCCTGTCTGTCTGTAAGTGTAACTTTTAATCTTAATCCTGTCTGTCTGTTGTGACGAAACGCGTTTATCTGTCTTGGGTCGTCAAGATCCCGCACTATTTTGGCGCGTCATCGGGGACTTTCCCAGCTAAAAATAGACTGAGGGAAGCCGATGAAGGACTTACTATCTAGAATCTTCTCGAAACACCGGAATTCGAGTAACCCGTGAGGCTGGGTATCGCTCTAAATTCTCGTGCAGAGAGATCTAGAAACTCTAGGCGGGGAATGACGGTTTCCCGAGAAAGTATCTTTTCTCAAGAAGCACTCGCTTCTAGTGCGCATTGAGTTGGCACGAAGCGGGAATGGGGCTAAACCAGTCATTCACTTACGGTTGTTCGAACAGAACAGACGCAGGCCTGATGTGAGCCATTTTTGTGTTGCGTCTCACCTCAACCATGATTCGGCTGACTGTTATGGAAAGGAAGCTGAGAAGCCCTTGAACAGTTCGGAAGCTGACAGGAGATCTGGTTTCTTGTCATTCAGGTAGATATTTGTTTAAATCATTTAACTTTGTACGTGTGTTCCACACGCCATTGTTCTAACCTCATTACCTATGCGGATGTCCTTGCATACTAAATTAGCAAACCGATCGATAACGCAGTTGACGGCGAATCATGGGTTTGTTTACCGTGTGCTCGCGAATCAGCTGTTAGGAACGCCGTAATGTGATGTGGGCGATTTGGGTTCCAAAAATATGTACCATATTTTGCCAATCGTTGCATCTATTAGGTTGCTGTGTTAGAATAAAAATTAGTTACTTGTGCCAGATGGAAACTTAGATTATGTCAGTCCGTTGCTGAAGCCAGAAGAACGGTTAGAAAACCAGGTAATTTGGTAGGTGGAGATTCAGACAAAATTGTGCTTAGTTACTAAGTAAAGGAAGAACTTAGTTCTGTGCCACCAGGATTGACGTAACTTAACAGTGAATTCATTGTGTGGAACAGCGGATTTCTGTGGAAAGGTAAGTGGCTTTGGTGGTATAGATATATATATATATATGATGGGACATTGTGTATATATATTAGGTCATGGCATGTGATACTTCCTGGGGTAATTCCGAACGCCAAATAGCTCGACGTGTGATGACACTGCGTGCCGTCGCGATATAAATATGCGTTCTGAATTCTTGTCTAAGCTATCCTGTTTCTTTCATACTGGCGCTAGTGCGAGTGAATGCTAAGGTGCTGGAAGTATGGAAGGATGCAAGGAGGCTGTATGAGACTGGGGAAATATAGGATATGGGGGATATGAAAGCAAGTTATGAAAGTATGGGCTGGTAGGCCAAACCAACGATGAAGTTCGGTCCATGCCAAGGCTAAACCACTTGGGAGGACAGAACTGGAACATTACCCTTGGAACATGTGGGGAACATGTATTCTCAAGAAGGCTTCTTGACTCTAAGGCAGAGTCTGATAAGAAGAGTTTGCTATGGCAGGGGCAGGTGGTCCCACCAGCAAACAGGCTTGTGTACATAGTGGATGTGATCATGTCCTATTCCTATATCCCGAGGGATGGTATATTGATCAAGATTATGTTTCGTAATGTACATTGATGATGTTAGGAACGAGTCCAGGGACTCTTTACCTAGTTGTTTAGTTCGATTAACTTAGAACTATAATAACAGCCTTGTATCACTACTGACGTTAGCGACGACTGGTAGATGATTAGGGATAGGTGAGACCTACGATCAGACTCGTCATTCTGATTTCTTGCTCTGTTTGACGGGCTGTTCTGTGAGGCCAGCTGACATTTGTGAACCCATACTTTACTACTCTCCATATAGAGATAATGCTTTGGTTATATGCATAACTAAGTAGCATGACTGAGGGTTGAGTAGTTATTGGTAGGATGCATGTGGACTAATGTTTGGGCCAGTATACTCTCACCGGTCGCTCTTCCTTTTCAGGAGTTTGCCTGTTGAGGAACCAGTCAACTATAATTGTTGTTGGCAGGAAACCACTTCGTGAGACAGAGCGAAGGGTTCAGTTCTTTACTTATCACGCCAGACTCAACCACACCAGGTACCCAATGTGATTCACCATGCGTGAAGTTTGCTTCAAGAAATACAACCGCCCTGAAGGTGCACGTGTGGGAAGTGATGGTTTGTGATCGTTTTGATACTAGAAGATACTCTGTTTTTGCCAGGAACATTTCAGCATTTTGAGTAATCATGCTCAACGAAAGGAAACACCGGTCCGTTTATTATGATGGGGGTTCTGCCTAAACGAAGAAGTAACTGATCTTCAGACACTTGAATGGTTCTTTGGACAGCTCTAGGGGCAGGTCTTGAGAAGAACTACACCAGTTATTGACTTGTGGCAAGTGTAACCCGGTGGAAGGGACTATGGTATAGTCCAACCTGAATTGTTTCCGTGAAATAGATGTCTGATTCTATTAATGTACTGTCTCAGTATGAAGATATAAACTGTGTTCGAGTAGGACTCAGTAACATTTCAGTAGCCATATCTGATTCTACAAGCAGTGTGACTGTAAGAGACCATTGAATGGGTCAGTGACATTTGTTCATCCATGTTCCTGTGATGTGATGAAGGGACCATTGAATTGGTCAGTGACCTTTGTTCATCCATGTTCCTGTGATGTGATGAAGGGACCATTGAATTGGTCAGTGACAGATCTGTTCTGCAGTGGGACTGTGCTATGAGTGACAGACCATTCGATTGGTCAGTGACTATTTGAGTTCATTGAAGTAACGAGTACTTGGAGCCAAGTCCAGGAGGATTGTCTCCCAACCAGTATTGTTCGAGAACTGTATTAACAGTGACTCCGTGGGAGTGATACAGATGCAGTTGGTCCAGTGAAGTGTGGTCCAGCAGTGACTCTATTGTTGTGAATCCACGCTCGGGAGACGGAGTGGTCTCCAAGGTTCTAGTCATCTCACTGGAAGGAAGCCGGGTGAGTGGCGGACCGACTGGACGGGACATCTGCATCCAATCTACTTCTCAACTCGATGAAGACAACTATATCTCTGATTCTGTCTCTACTCTATCTTCTATTTGTGTAAATAGATTCTTCTATCAGGATGTTCATTTCAGTTCTATATTCTCAAGGGTAGAATAAACTTTATGTAAGTTGACTTGCTCTTTGTATAATGATTGAGTGTGGTCTCGGACGATGCCTAAGTGTTCATTGTTCCACAGGTGTAGGTAGTTAGTGGGGGTCTAGAATCTGGAGGGGCTTGTAGACGTAATTAACTAATATGAGATCAACCACAGAGTAAAAATGTGTATCTGCTCGTCCAACCCCTGGGGCTAGAATACACGGGAGTGCCAGAGACACCTCGGGTGTGGTTCACTCTCACTACCCAAGGTGAACTCGTCACACTCCATACAGAGTGGGAGCCCGTCCGGGATAATTCCAAGATCTTTGTGTGTTGTAGACCTCTCACAGAGGGATAGGGACTTAGTCTTTATCCTCTACTTCAGTCTACATAAGATTCTACTACTTCTACCTAACTCCTAACTGTCTGACGGACATTTGTGTTGTGGTGATTAGTCGGTACCATTGATTATTGATTCATTGTATTGCTTCACCCACACATACTTGAGTACCCACCTCTCATAGTCAACATGTCTACCCAAGAGATAGACTTAGACAAAGTTCAGGAAACTGGACGTAAGTCTGGTCTTGAAGGAGATGCTTTGAAATCCTATGTGCAAGAGGTGGAAAGAAATTTTCGCCAAGAGGAAAGAGAGAGGAGGAGAGCAGAAAGAGAACTGGAAGCCAGTAAAGTGGCTCTTGAGGAAAAGAGGATAGCGGCTGATACTGAAATGAAACGGCTTGAGTTGGAAGCCGAGAAAGAAAAACGTAACCATGAGTATCGAATGAAGCTACTTGAGGCACAAGTGCCTGCTACAGGTGTAACTGATGGAGCTATGGGAGGAGGGGTACCTCCTGGCTCAGAGTCAACCAGTAGACGTGACTACCAGGCTATGAAATGGCCTTTACAGCCGTTCGAACCCGAGAAGGAACGGATAGACCAATACTTAGAGAAGTATGAGGCCATGTCTATTGCAATGGGTCTAGACAAACAGAAATGGTGTTTAAAACTCTCCCAGGGACTCCGTGCCGAAGGTTATGAAGTGTATGCACGCTTGCCACCGGGTCTACAGAATGATTACCCGGCACTGAAAGCGGCTCTCTTGAAGAGATTCGAGATCACAGCGCACTCATACCGAAGGAAGTTTCGGACTGCGAAGCGGGAACCTGGTGAACTGTTTTCAGCATACAGTGTGAGATTGAACTCATACCTTCTTAAATGGATGGCCTTGGCCGGATTTAAGGAAGAGTATGAAAGTTTGCGTGAGTTGATGGTTGTAGATCAGATGCGAATGCAAATGTCTAAACCCTTGCGAAACTTCTTAGGTGAGAATGGGGCTGAGAGATTGGATATAGTCAACAAGTTAGCCGAAAGATACGTTGAAGTCTATGGCGAGACTGGGGATACCAGTCCAACAGATCCGAGATCGAAAGATACGGATCAAGGTAAGTCAAAGAAGAAGTCAAAGAAGACCAATGGTTCGGGAGAACCAAGTAAACAGGTAAATTCTTTAGAGAGGAACTCTAACGTCAACCAAGGTAAGAATAGCCCACCTAGTTCTCCAAAGAGGAAGTGGAGTGAACGATGGTGCAAATTCTGCAAGTCCAGCACTCACAATACGAGTGAGTGCAAGAGTAAACCCAAGGACTTACACTTTGCTTGTTTTGCAGAGGTTAGGGATAGACCTTGCAGGAAAGTGAAGTCGGTTGATGGGAATGGAGAACCTAGACGACCTCCAGTGGTTGAGAGAGTAGAAGTGAATGGGCAACAGGTGTCGTGCCTCTACGACACGGGATTGCAATTTTCAGCTGTAATTGCATCCCACCTGATAGGCCCAGAGCAACTCACCGGGGAGATGACGGAGATACAGCCAGCCAGTAGGAGTGCTGTGGCGTTATGTTGCCCGATTGCCAATGTGGAGATTCGGAGCAAGTACGTTACTGGACGCATTCAGGCGGCAGTCGTACCGGATCCTCTCTATCCCCTAATTCTTGGCCGGAAGTACGTGTTTCTGGGCGAACCAGAACACCCTAGCATCCATAAGTCTAGGCAGGTCAGAGATACCGAGGAAGAGGGTCTCGAAAAGGTAAGTCGCCGAAATACTCACCCGGAGGGAATGAGTAATGCTCGGAGCAAGGATGCGACGGAGTGTCCTTGTTCAGAATGGTTGCCCAACAATGAAAACCCGTTAATTCAGGGTAAGTTCAACTCTGATAACCAGTCACCGTTAATTCAGACTGGAACAGAGAAAAGGCAGAGGGAACGTAAGTTGGTTCCTGAGAGCTTCAGAGCTAATCTGCTGCGAACGGTACATGTCAGGTCCCCAACTGGACATCTGACGGTAGGGACAACCAGTAAATGTCTATCCCGGTACTATTGGTGGCCGGGAATGACAGGCGACGTGCGCAGGTATATTAGGTCTTGTCCGGAGTGCCGTAAATGCACACCTGAGAAACGGACGAAGACGAAGATATCCTTAGAGGTTGGAGACCGAGTTCTTGTACCCCTCCCAATCGAGGGGAACAAATTCGAAATCGGGTGGCAGGGCCCATTCCTAGTGGATAAAGTGGGGCTCCACAAGCACTATGGAGTGGTGATCCTGGGAAAGTCTTCTACTTTCCATTCCAGTCTCCTCATGCGCTATGAGGGGAAGCCCGATGATAAGTCCACCAGCCCAAGGGCGCAGAGATTCGCTGAAAGAACGGTTCGGGGTTCAGGACAGGTAGCGGAAAGCCTGTCACACCATAGGCAGACCTATATGTATGTGCAGGTACCTTCTTCGGTTCAGCCCGGTGCTCGGGGGAACATGACCGGCCAAAGGAACACCAGCAGTGCTAGCTACACTGAGAACCGTGGTCGGAAGAGGTGGGTTGTGTCAGAACGGACACAGACCCTTGGTCCCTCAATCCGACCGACTGCAGTCCAGCTGGGTCCTCGAAAGGGGAAGCTGGAGTTGCAGAAGTCCAGTAAACTCTGGCAGGAACGATCGTTAAATCAGATCGAGACGGGAGCTCTGGTCCGCAAGACACTGCGAGATGCCCGATCGCAGTAGCGGAGTAGGCGTTGATCACCCGTGATACTGAATAGCTTGTCTCCCCACTTAATGTGGTAAAAGTATCCTATAGAATATTGACGGGTTAGACTTCCTCACCCGCCATCCGGTCTCTAAGAAAGAAGAACGAACGACATAGACAGCTTCTGCGTAGAAGTGGAACGACGGGGTCGATCCTCTTAAAGTGGGGGCCTATGTGACGAAACGCGTTTATCTGTCTTGGGTCGTCAAGATCCCGCACTATTTTGGCGCGTCATCGGGGACTTTCCCAGCTAAAAATAGACTGAGGGAAGCCGATGAAGGACTTACTATCTAGAATCATCTCGAAACACCGGAATTCGAGTAACCCGTGAGGCTGGGTATCGCTCTAAATTCTCGTGCAGAGAGATCTAGAAACTCTAGGCGGGGAATGACGGTTTCCCGAGAAAGTATCTTTTCTCAAGAAGCACTCGCTTCTAGTGCGCATTGAGTTGGCACGAAGCGGGAATGGGGCTAAACCAGTCATTCACTTACGGTTGTTCGAACAGAACAGACGCAGGCCTGATGTGAGCCATTTTTGTGTTGCGTCTCACCTCAACCATGATTCGGCTGACTGTTATGGAAAGGAAGCTGAGAAGCCCTTGAACAGTTTGGAAGCTGACTGGAGATCTGGTTTCTTGTCATTCAGGTAGATATTTGTTTAAATCATTTAACTTTGTACGTGTGTTCCACACGCCATTGTTCTAACCTCATTACCTATGCGGATGTCCTTGCATACTAATTAGCAAACCGATCGATAACGCAGTTGACGGCGAATCGTGGGTTTGTTTACCCTGTGCTCGCGAATCAGCTGTTAGGAACGCCGTAATGTGATGTGGGCGATTTGGGTTCCAAAAATATGTACCATATTTTGCCAATCGTTGCATCTATTAGGTTGCTGTGTTAGAATAAAACTTAGTTACTTGTGCCGGATGGAAACTTAGATTATGTCAGTCCGTTGCTGAAGCCAGAAGAACGGTTAGAAAACCAGGTAAGTTGGTAGGTGGAGATTCAGACAAAATTGTGCTTAGTTACTAAGTAAAGGAAGAACTTAGTTCTGTGCCACCAGGAATGACGTAACTTAATAGTGAATTCATTGTGTGGAACAGCGGATTTCTGTGGAAAGGTAAGTGGCTTTGGTGGTATAGATATATATATATATATATGATGGGACATTGTGTATATATATTAGGTCATGGCATGTGATACTTCCTGGGGTAATTCCGAACGCCAAATAGCTCGACGTGTGATGACACTGCGTGCCGTCGCGATATAAATATGCGTTCTGAATTCTTGTCTAAGCTATCCTGTTTCTTTCATACTGGCGCTAGTGCGAGTGTATGCTAAGGTGCTGGAAGTATGGAAGGATGCAAGGAGGCTGTATGAGACTGGGGAAATATAGGATATGGGGGATATGAAAGCAAGTTATGAAAGTATGGGTTGGTAGGCCAAACCAACGATGAAGTTCGGTCCATGCCAAGGCTAAACCATTTGGGAGGACAGAACTGGAACATTACCCTTGGAACATGTGGGGAACATGTATTCTCAAGAAGGCTTCTTGACTCTAAGGCAGAGTCTGATAAGAAGAGTTTGCTATGGCAGGGGCAGGTGGTCCCACCAGCAAACAGGCTTGTGTACATAGTGGATGTGATCATGTCCTATTCCTATATCCCGAGGGATGGTATATTGATCAAGATTATGTTTCGTAATGTACATTGATGATGTTAGGAACGAGTCCAGGGACTCTTTACCTAGTTGTTTAGTTCGATTAACTTAGAACTATAATAACAGCCTTGTATCACTACTGACGTTAGCGACGACTGGTAGATGATTAGGGATAGGTGAGACCTACGATCAGACTCGTCATTCTGATTTCTTGCTCTGTTTGACGGGCTGTTCTGTGAGGCCAGCTGACATTTGTGAACCCATGCTTTACTACTCTCCATATAGAGATAATGCTTTGGTTATATGCATAACTAAGTAGCATGACTGAGGGTTGAGTAGTTATTGGTAGGATGCATGTGGACTAATGTTTGGGCCAGTATACTCTCACCGGTCGCTCTTCCTTTTCAGGAGTTTGCCTGTTGAGGAACCAGTCAACTATAATTGTTGTTGGCAGGAAACCACTTAGTGAGACAGAGCGAAGGGTTCAGTTCTTTACTTATCACGCCAGACTCAACCACACCAGGTACCCAATGTGATTCACCATGCGTGAAGTTTGCTTCAAGAAATACAACCGCCCTGAAGGTGCACGTGTGGGAAGTGATGGTTTGTGATCGTTTTGATACTAGAAGATACTCTGTTTTTGCCAGGAACATTTCAGCATTTTGAGTAATCATGCTCAATGAAAGGAAACACCGGTCCGTTTATTATGACGGGGGTTCTGCCTAAACGCAGAAGTAACTGATCTTCAGACACTTGAATGGTTCTTTGGACAGCTCTAGGGGCAGGTCTTGAGAAGAACTACACCAGTTATTGACTTGTGGCAAGTGTAACCTGGTGGAAGGGACTATGGTATAGTCCAACCTGAATTGTTTCAGTGAAATAGATGTCTGATTCTATTAATGTACTGTCTCAGTATGAAGATATAAACTGTGTTCGAGTAGGACTCAGTAACATTTCAGTAGCCATATCTGATTCTACAAGCAGTGTGACTGTAAGAGACCATTGAATGGGTCAGTGACATTTGTTCATCCATGTTCCTGTGATGTGATGAAGGGACCATTGAATTGGTCAGTGACCTTTGTTCATCCATGTTCCTGTGATGTGATGAAGGGACCATTGAATTGGTCAGTGACAGATCTGTTCTGCAGTGGGACTGTGCTATGAGTGACAGACCATTCGATTGGTCAGTGACTATTTGAGTTCATTGAAGTAACGAGTACTTGGAGCCAAGTCCAGGAGGATTGTCTCCCAACCAGTATTGTTCGAGAACTGTATTAACAGTGACTCCGTGGGAGTGATACAGATGCAGTTGGTCCAGTGAAGTGTGGTCCAGCAGTGACTCTATTGTTGTGAATCCACGCTCGGGAGACGGAGTGGTCTCCAAGGTTCTAGTCATCTCACTGGAAGGAAGCCGGGTGAGTGGCGGACCGACTGGACGGGACATCTGCATCCAATCTACTTCTCAACTCGATGAAGACAACTATATCTCTGATTCTGTCTCTACTCTATCTTCTATTTGTGTAAATAGATTCTTCTATCAGGATGTTCATTTCAGTTCTATATTCTCAAGGGTAGAATAAACTTTATGTAAGTTGACTTGCTCTTTGTATAATGATTGAGTGTGGTCTCGGACGATGCCTAAGTGTTCATTGTTCCACAGGTGTAGGTAGTTAGTGGGGGTCTAGAATCTGGAGGGGCTTGTAGACGTAATTAACTAATATGAGATCAACCACAGAGTAAAAATGTGTATCTGCTCGTCCAACCCCTGGGGCTAGAATACACGGGAGTGCCAGAGACACCTCGGGTGTGGTTCACTCTCACTACCCAAGGTGAACTCGTCACTGCTCTATCCTGCCTGTAAGGGGAAATTGCTCTACTGAGGTAGTATATGTGATGTAGGTGAAACTGCTCAATAATGTCTGCTTGGGGAAATTGCTCTATTCTGTCTGTATGGGAAAAATTGTTCTATCCTGCCTGTATGGGGGGAATTATTCTAGCCTGTCTGTACGGGGGAAATTCTATCCTGTCTGTATGGGGGATATTGTTTTATCCTGTCTGTATGGAGAAATTGCTTTACCTTATCCATATGAGAGAACTGCTCTATCCTGCCTGTATGGGGAAACTGCTCCATGACTGCATGAGGTCAGGTAAAGAGCATTTCCTCACTACCTTTCTTACTAAAAAAAAAACCAACCCATCTCTGGCTCAACCCCAGAGCTGCAGGTAAAATCTATCCAATCTTGCCATAAATGGGAAGTGAACTACTACCAGCAGTGTAAATCAGCTAGTGAACTAACCACAAGGCCAGCACAACTTTTATTTGATAAGTGTAGAAGCATCATAGACGAGTTCTAAGAATATCTTGGGTAAAGAAAAGAACAAATGCATCCATACTTCAAGAGTTGAATATTGAGGAGGGATGGCTATTAAAGACGATAAAACAAAGAAAATTGAAGTATTTTGGTCACTTGAAACGTCACAAAGGTTTGGAGAGAACAATAATGGAAGGGTATATGCCTGGGAAGAGAGGAAGAGGAAGGCCAAAGAGAAGATGGGTGCAGGATGTGGCGGATGATCTCCAGATGGGTGTATCAGACGCGGGACATCTTGCTTGTGATCGAGAAGCTTTCCGGAAGGTTGTTATGGGAGCGAGGTTCTGCAAAGGACATGCTACTGAATGAATTAATGAGAAGCATCACTGCAAGTTCACCCAGGTCAGCAGTTTATTGATGACAGTAGCAGCATCATTTACCTGACAGCAAGCGCTCACCCAGGTCAGCACTGTTTATTTGATGACAGTAGCAGCATCATTTACCTGACAGCAAGCTCACCCAGGTCAGCACTGTTTATTTGATGACAGTAGCAGCATCATTTACCTGACAGCAAGCTCACCCAGGTCAGCACTGTTATCCAAGGTGACCTGTGTTTCTCTTTGACTTCTCCTTCCACCTCTTCCACAGAAGCCAGGAGACACTCCACCCGGTGGTTCTCTCCTTCTGTCCATCTTATGCTATCCACCAAGATGCCAGCTTGGCATGCTACTGGAACTGCCACACTGAATAAAATCTGGCAATTGAAAATTGATATACAAGTAGTGAAAGAGTTAATCATTTTATATTACATCACATAAATAGTGACAGAGTCAACCAAATAGTCTGCCAAAATGAATGGTGGTATACGTGTAGTCAAACTGTCAACCAAATGAATGATGGCAAACTAGTCAAACAGCCAACCAAATGAATGATGACATACATGTAGTCAAACAGTCAACCAAATGGATGATGGCATACATGTAGTCAAACAGTCAACCAAATGAATGATGGCATACATGTAGTCAAACAGTCAACCAAATGAATGATGGCATACATGTAGTCAAACAGTCAACCAAATGAATGATGGCATACATGTAGTCAAACAGTCAACCAAATGAATGATGGCAAACCATGAAACAAGGTAAGAAGGAATAACTACAAATAATAACGGTATACAAGATATAATAAAAGCAGCCATTAGTCTTCGGCAAACAGCAACAAGTCAAATGGTTTAGGATATCTATTACACAATTACTAGTGTCTACACTAGTGTCTGCCTTAAAGAAATGTAGAAATTCAGAAATAAACATCATAATAGAAGACTTCAATGCAAAAGTAGGAAATCAAGGTGATAGATACACAGTAGCAGACTATGGTTTAGGAGAGAGAAATGAAAGAGGATACAGACTCGTAGAGTGGGTAAAAGAAAAGGAAATGATTGTAGGAAACACCTGGTTTAAGCAACACCCTAGAAGATTATGGACATGAAGGAGTCTTGATAGCAGGATCAGAAACCAGACTGACTACATTCTGATTAGCAGAAGATTTAGAAACGCACTAATAGTAGCAAAAACAGTTCCCTGTGCTGATTGTTATAGTGACCACAGACTACTTACAGGAATATTGAGGATAAAGCTGAAGAAAGTCAAGTATATAACAGGAAACACTAAATATGATTTGTGTACATTGAGTAATGACAAGGAAATACAAAACAAATTCAACATAGAAGTACAGAACAGATTTGATATATTGTCTGATCTAGAGATATTATTCCAGAATGTGAATGATCAATGGGAAATGTTAAAGAATTCAATCAGGCTGGCTGCAGAAACAACTATTCCAAAATTAAAGAAGGTGGGTCATAAGAAATGGACGACTGAAGAAATTTTACACCTAATGGAAACAAGACTGAACAAAAATAATCCTGCCAAATATGAAGAAATTCACAGACAAGTCAGAGTATTATGTAGGAAGGCAAAAGAATCATGGCTTGAGGAAAAGTGCTTAGAAATTGAAAAACAACACAACAGTCAAAATACCAAATTAGTGCACAAAAGAATTCAGGAACTTACTAATAAAAGAACAAGTACATCAACAGGCTGTCTAAAAACTAAAGATGGCAAAATCATAATAGAAAAAGATCAGATTCTACATGTATGGACAGATTATGTGAAAAACCTTTATGATGATACGATAACAGAGAGGAACAGTATATTAGATTTAATAATGAAGGACCACCAATTTTAAAGATGGAGGTTCAAAATGTTCTTAAGCATATGAAAGCTGACAAGGCCCCCGGTGCAGATATCATCACAACAGAAATGATTAAAGCTTTAGAAGAATTTGGATTAGAGCAAGTCACCAGACTGCTGAACACATTATATGATACTGGAGATATACCTTCTGAATTATGTAATTCTGTATTTATTGCAATCCCAAAGAAATCAGGAACCTTGGAAATGTGATCAACATAGAACAATTAGTATAATGAGTCACATCACAAAGATTTTGTTACGAATTATCATGCAAAGAGTGAGGAAGAAAATACAACCTGAAATAGGGGAAGAACAATGTGGGTTTGTAGAAGGAAAGGGTACAGTAAATGCTGTGTATATGCTGCGAACAGTTATTGAACAGTGCTATAGAAGTAAACAAGGATATACACCTTTGCTTTATTGACTACACAAAGGCTTTTGATAGAGTTAGACATGTCAACATGGTGGATATGCTTGCAGATCTACAAATTGATGGGAAAGACATTAGACTTATAAAAAACATATATTGGAAACAACAAGCTGCCATAAGGATTGATAATGAAGTGGGACAATATCAACCTATTAAGAGAGGTGTTAGGCAGGGATGTGTAATGTCTCCAGATCTTTTTTCCCTATACAGTGAAAATATTTTCAGAAATGTAGAAGATATAAATGGAATCAGCATTGGAGGAAGAAACATCAATAACATTAGATATGCAGATGATACAGTATTGATTGCAGACAATACACAGGATCTGCAACAATTAGTAGACGCGGTTGTTGTACACAGTGAGCAGCTGGGGTTGGAATTAAATTGTAAGAAGACACAGGTTATGGTCGTCACTAGGAAGAACGAAGTACCACAATGTAATATACAAGTAAATGGGAATATTCTTCAACAAGTGAATCGATACAATTATCTCGGAACAGTCATAACATCTGATGGGAGATGCCTTGAAGAGATTAGAACAAGAATCGCCATGGCGAAAGTAGCCTTTAGCAAGATGAAAAACATTCTGACCAATAAAAAGATGTCAATTGAAACGAGAAAAAAAGTGTTGAGGGGGTAATAGAGCCTGTTCTTTTGTATGGATGTGAAACTTGGACAATGTGCAGTCAAGCTGAAAAACATTTGATGGCTACAGAAATGTGGTTTCTGAGGAAAATGCAAAGAATACCATGGACAGATAGAAAAACCAATGACCAAGTACTACAGGAGACAAATGAAAATCGTAGACTGATTAGAGAAATTAGACGAAGACAGTCAAAATTTTTTGGACATGTTATGAGAAGAAATGGATTGGAGAACTTATTGACAACTGGCAAGATCGAGGGGAACAGACCAAGAGGAAGACCGAGAGGAAAATACCTGGATGGCTTGGCCACGTGGCATGGACGAGACAGGAACACTGAGCTGATCCACGACTCTGGTGATCGAGTGAAATGGCGAGTCATGACCGCCCACGCTTTCCGGCATAGCACATGATTAAATGATTACACATCTATTACACAATTACTGGGGTTTACGCATCTATTCCTGACACCACAGGTTTACACAGAGACAAGCTACCAAATATATCCTTATGCATGCATAGAATAGGTGTACATATCTAGTCTTTATATACAATAAGCACATGTATCATGTAAATTCTTCTTACAAATATAGCATTACATAGCAATTTGTTCATAGACCAATACAGTGGTACCTCGAGTTACGAACTTAATTTGTTCCAGAACTCGTTTCGTAACCCGAAACGTTCCTAACCTGAAACATTGACATCAATGACATAGAGACAATCTGTTTCAAGATGAAAGAATTGTTCTTTTTTATTAACATCCGGTCGTTTACTCGAAAAAACGCAAAGCATTTGTGTACTTCGTGAATTAAATAAAAAGAAAGAAAACAACCAAATAAATTAAATGTAAAATAAAAAAAAAAAGATTTAGTTTATTATTCTCACCAAGAAAACGATCATGGGAAATTTGTCACTTTCTTTGCTATTCTGAATCAATAGTTTTAGGAGTTTCTTGTCGCTGTTTCTTGGCAGGCAACTGGGAATCTTTCTGCACCAACAAACTATCAAGGGAAATTTGTCACTTCCTTTGCAGGAGAATCTTTCTGAAGTGGGCCATCGTATTATAATTCATCAGGTTTACTGCCCTGTTAGCAACAAGTTTGTTTAGATGATGGTTCACAATGAAGACTTAGATGTCTGCCCACTTGCTGCAAATTCTTTAATCCTGGCAGTTGAAACGGTCACTGGCTCCTCATCATCGGACGACTGCTCTTCCTTTAATATCTTTAGCTGTTCATTCTGAAGATCCACAAGCTCATCTGTAGTGAGCTCTCCACTGCGGTCCTCAATCAGTTCCTCCAAGTCGTTGTCATCGACTTCCAGGCCCATATTTTTGCCCAAGGACACAATCTCATCCACTACATCAGCACAGAACAGCAGAGTTAGCCTGTCCTTCATTAGTTTGTGCCCCAGCAGAGCTTTCTCCTCCTGGGTGATAAAGGTCCTCTTCGGCATTTTCTTCCAGAAGAGGCCCGTTTCATTGCAATTAAAGACTTGTTGTGGAACATAGTCTTCCTCTTTGATAATCTTATCAAATTCCACCTTGAACGCTTCTGCTTCTTTCTCATTAGAACTTGCAACCTCTCCGTGCCTAATTACAATATGAATGCCACTTTTATTTTTTTTTTTGGAACTTTTCAAACCTTCAAACCAGCCTCTGCTGGCTTTAAGATCGTCAGACTCAGCACTTGTACCAATTCCAATTCTCAAAACAAAAATTCCAAATTCGGCCTCGTTCAACCTGCCTCTTCAGCTGTGGTTATTGTTGAGGTCCGTGGTTTCTGTGGGTTCATTCACCCTAATTCTTGTCTTGTGCGCTCTTACGAGTTGGTCCTGATCCGGATTGGTTTTATCGGCTTTTGTGTCTGTGACGTCAGCTGGGGGATTGGTGGCGGCTGTCTTTTGTGCCCGTTTCCTCTGGTGGTGTTTTTTGTTAGTGAAGGCTGCTGGTTTGTCTGGCTTAACTGGTTGCAGTCCTTATAAGGACTTTTTATTTGGTATTGTTGCCTCCTTTTTTGTGTATTGCATGTAGCGGCTTTTCAATGTTTTTATTTTCGTCATTGCGCCGGTTGTCTCTTTCGAGTTTGAGTTTCTGTTGCCTTTCGATTTCTTCCTCCGTGGTCAGCCATGGGATGATCTCTCCGCCTTCTATATAGTACGGCTCATCGTGTTCGTCATAGTATATATCTGGGTATTTTACAGGGGTCTGGCGGTGCCTTGGTTTCCCCTTGGATTTCTTGTTTTCTTTTTCTTCCTTGTGCCTTATGAATTCCTTGCGCCTGAGTTCCTCTTTCTTGAGTTCCAATTTTCTGTCTATTTCTGCGATATCCGCCCAGGTAAATGGTCGGGGTGACGAGGTGTCCTCCATGCCGTCGTCGTGGTACTCATCTCGGTTTTCTTCGGATGTCTGGCGGGATATTGGCTTCCCCTTGAGTTTCTTGGGCGTCGTGGTCGGGCTGCTGGCTTTTGCTTGCGGTCCCGGTTCGTCTTTGTTGGTTTCATCTTGCGGCTTCTCTGTTGTCTTTTCCAGTGGCTTCTGTTCGTATGTTTTGGGTTATCTCCCTTTCAGTTCTTAGTATTTCTCTCTCTGCTTTGATTGCTTGTAGGATCTCTTCATTCTTCTTTGTCGTTCTGTGCCATATGTTCCACCTCTTGTTTGATGTTTTGTTGGATCTCCTTTATTTCCTGCCAGTAGTTTATCGTTGTCGCTGGTCGGAGTCGGCGTCAGCAGTGCCTTGACTGTTTCTTCAACTCGTCTATCTGTTTTTGCAGGTGATCACTTTCAGCTTGTTATATACCCGTGGCTGTCTCGCACCTCGGCATTGCTTCCTTGAATGGTGTCTTTGTGGTGATTGAGATCTTTAAGGCGTTTCTGTGTCTTTGCAGGTACGGACAGCCCAAGTATCTTGCTCCATGCTTGCCCAGGCAGTTGGCGCACTTTCTTTTGTTGTTGGGTGCTCGGAAGTCCGTGTCCAGCTTGGCCAGCGGACACTCCTTGAAGGCGTGGTGATCGGCGCAGTACCGGCAAATTTCCGTCTTACTGCGACATGCTGCTCTGCTGTGGCCGGCCCTCTGGCACCTAGAACATTGAATAATCCTTGGTATGAATCCTTCAGGTTGTTGTATTTTCTTGTCTATCGATACCTGGCGTGGTATCTCGCTGCCCTCAGTCGTCACCACCGCCAGCGTGGTAGGGATCTTTGAGTACGTCAGGATCCGCTCCGCCTTCAAAATTCGGATGTTGAGATTCTCTTCTTGTAGCTGTTTCGTGATTTGTTCGTCTGACAGCTCCACTTGAATACGCTTGACAACCCATCTGACAGTTTTTGAGTCGGTGTTTCCGACTCTGGTGTCTTTCTTCTCCTTCTCAGCTGTGTTGACTCTTGTCTGTGTGGGTTGTCGTCGATCTTCCTCGTGGTGGCTTCAGTAGTAACTGTAGTTTCAGGTTCTTTGTTGCAGCTCACATGAAAGTTCTCTCCGCCCGTCTTCTTTACGGCTTTGTCGGCTCCCACGCTGCACATCTTGGATGCCACGTGTCTTTTGGTGTTCTTGCACGTGCCATTTCCCCCGTATCAGGCTTCTTGACTTGTTCAGGTGACTTGTCTTGTTAGCGCTCGCAAATGCGAATGACGGAATAAATCACTGTGCAACAGCTTCGCCTTTTCACATATTATTGCTTCACTAACACTGTCTCTTGCTTTTCGTCGATCCAGATCAAGAGAATATTACTCACTTTCTCTAAAATTTGAGGTCTTTGCTTCTGCAGCTTAGTTACCCCATTAGCCACATCGACTGATTTGAGTAACTCTTTGTTCTTTATGATGGTGGAGATAGCTGATTTTGCCATGCTGTACTCATTAACCCTTTACAAGGCATAGCGTCTGATTCCGGCCGATGCGAGAAAACGATCGTAGCGGCCAATTCCGGCTGATACTATTATGCATTGTAAAATCGCGATCTCTCGGCTTTCCGACACTTCCGACGGCTACTTTCGCTTTCATTTGTAAACGCGATAGTATCAATTTAAACGGACTTTTAAGGACAATTTTTGATAGTTTTCGGGATTTTTACGCTGTTTTTCAAAATGGATTTCGGCGATTCTTCAAGTGATAGCCGAGATTTCGCTAGGTTCATTTTAAATGACATTAAAGGGCACGAAGTTGACTATTAATCGGAGCTAGATATCAGTGCAAAGCGTTACTTTGCATTAGCAGTCGTGAGTCGGACTTTAAAGAAAGTGATTATGATTCTGAAAATGTGTTTGTATATTGCCGTATAGGTGACGGAAAATCACAAACAACATGCCGTATTTCGTAAATATTTGTGTTCATGTATGGATTACCGGCAACAATCACATGAGTAACATATTCTGCATGCTTTTCCCTTCATTGTGTTGTTTATTTAACTAAAATCGGTTGACTAACACCTTATTTGTGATGTTTTTACTAACGCGACCCGAACTTTTTCCAAACCTGAAAAAATCTTGCCCGTTCAGGGCTACAAAATGGACAAGCGTCTGCCCTGTAAAGGGTTAACAATGTCACACACACAAACGCTATTTTCATATTTCATAATTATTTCCTTCTTTACCTCCACTGTTATACATTTCTGCTTCCTAGCAGTACCACTACAGTTCTTCGAACTCATAATTGATGTGGTTAACAAGGAAAATAATGAAAGAGACAAGCTGAACACAGTGCCACTGCTAAGAAATCTTTTACTGCTGTGTAGTAAGGCCAATGAAAGCGAGGCTGTGCACGCGTGCAAAACTAGGCTAGCGCTAAGCGATGTTAGTACTGCGTTTGCACTGTACGCGATTGTTTGTCTCCAATGTTAAACCTTGCTCTCTTTCTCGCCTTCGTTCATAACCTGAGGCACTGTTAATCCCCCCCCCCCCCCCCCCCCCCGATATCCTTTTACAGAACATCGCTGTCAACATCATCATTTTTCAGCTGATTGTTGATTTATTGGCAAGATTACGTTCATTAGTTTGCCATTGCTTTCTGAGCGACCGGCTCACATACCCTGTAAGTTGCCGCAACTGATTCTCGCGCATGTCACGTTACTCACGAGAGTATACAGGATTACGGAGAAAGTCACTGTTCATTACCCGAGACAAAAAATGTTTGAAGTTGTTGTTCGTAACCCAACTTGTTCGTGACCTGAGGCGTTCGTAACCCGAGGTACCACTGTATAGCACAATTGCTTACATGTCTTCTACTCCACGACAATGAACAAACTTTATTTTCAAAGGGTTAAGAATTGGGCACGCAGGCCAGTCTAACATTCTCTTCTATCACTCTCTTTCATACATTATTTTATTCACACATCATTCAAGGCTAACTGAGAATAACAACAATATAAAAGATATGCATTATAATGGCATGGGGAAAATGCAAACATCAATACTACACGACTCAGTAATATTAATAAATGGTGTGGCACTTGTTATTAGCTTTGTGGAAAATACTGGTCTACCAATAGGGGACTGGCTGTTATACTGGGGTTTTATTATTATTATTAGTTTTATGATTAAGGGGGAAGGTAATCTGTATTGATATAGTGTTCGAATAATTTGCGATTATATGTATAGGGATTGGTGAAGTCTTTGATTTCTTGTGGAAGATTGTTCTACAGATGAGCTGCAGAGAACGCTAAGCATATTTTGTATAAGTCTATCCTAGGCTTCGGAATGTGCAATATATTTAATCATTTACTGTGTCTAGCATTATATTTAAACAATGGCCAAAGGTAATTTGGGGCATTCCGATGTAGGATTTTGTGAATTAGTTTGGCCTTACTTAAAAAAAGACATTTGCTGAGTGGTAGTAACTGAAGGTGTTTATGCAGGCTAGGATTGTCAGTTACATGTTTGTTATAAATTGAAATCATAGCCCATTTCTGGAGGGAGTTAAGTCGCTTGGCAATTGTATTGGAACAACCATCCCAGATTGTAGAGCAGTAGTCAAAATGTGTCTGTAAGTGAGAAGTTTAGAATATCTTCCTAGTGTCTTCATCAAGGAAATATTTAATTTTGGCGAGTTGTTTTTTGCTATTTGTTTTACGAGGCTTGAACGTGGGAATTAAAGGTTAAGTTTCTATCAATGATGAGGCCTGCTGTGATGTCGGTTCCTAAATCAATCAATCAATCAATCAATCAATCAATGATGAGGCCTAAAGTTTTTTACTCAATTACCCTTTCTACTGGCATGTTATCAATGTGAAGTTGAAGTAATCTGTGTGAATTTAGAGTCTGAAGGCTTTATCTTGTTGTTAATAACATAGATTTTGTTTTAGTGTTGTTAATTTGCATACGGCTTGCATAGCTCCACATTACATTATTTAATTCTTGTTGCAATGACGACTCCAGCAAATTAGTTTTCAGCGTTTGTATACGCTGTTCAGTCGTCTCCAAACAGATCGCAGGATGATGAAAGATGCAAGTGTAGATCGTTAATATATATGGCAAATAACAGAGGGTAGAGAATAAAGCCTTGCGGCACTCCAATATTGAAGGTAGTGGTTTGAGACAGAGATTTATTGTGTGATACTACCTGCTTTCTGTTTGACAGAAAAGATTTTATTAGTCACTGACTTAGGGCCAACTTTCATTGTTTCTAGTTTTTTAATTAAAATAAAAAATGGTCTATCATATCAAATGCTTTTCTGAAATCGGGAGACAAATACAGCAAGCAAGCAAGCAAGCACGCACGCACACACACACACACACACACGCATATAACTTAATCATCCTTTCTTGAACAGAAGGTGTGAGGAGCTGACAGAAAACATACCTTCCATCTGCCATGTTTGTGTCTGTCGTTTGTTTCCAACAGATAAAGTGTATCAATGCCATTGACTAGCACAGCAAGGTCACGGCTGGGGAAGTTCAAGGTTACATTGAATCGTCCAGGTTTCAGCCTCAGGTTGCCAGCATCTGGGATCTGCAGCAAGCAGTCCCACCGCTCAGGCTTGCCTCCCTTGTTTGTTGATAAATAGCACACACATAATGTAGTCACAGTTAATGTGGTATCACCAATAATGTAGACAAAATCAATGTTGCATCACCAATAATATAGAAAATGTCAATGTTGTATCACCAATGATGTACACACTGTCAGTGTTGCATCACCAATAATATAGACACTGTCAATGTTGTATCACCAATAATGTAGACACAATCAATGTTGCTTCATCAATAATGTAAGCACTGTCAATGTTGCATCACCAATAATGTAGACACTGTCAATGTTGCATCACCAATAATGTAGACACAATCAATATTGTATCACCATTAATATAGACACTGTCAATGTTGCATCACCAATAATGTAGACACTATTGATGTTGTATCACCATTAATGTAGACACTGTCAATGTTAATATCACCTGCCAATAATGTAGGCACAATTCATGTTGCATCACCAATAATGTAGACACTGTCAATGTTATATCACCAATAATGTAGACACTGTCAATGTTGCATCACCAATAATGTAGACACTATTGATGCTGTATCACCATTAATGTATATACACTGTCAATGTTGTATCACCAATAATGTAGACACTGTTGATGTTGTATAACCAACAAATTTAGATACTGTCAATGTTGCATGATCAGTAATGTAGACCAGGGGTAGAAAAATCCAAACATGATTCAGGAGTCAGCATATTCTTTTTTTATTTTTCGACACCGACTAAGAAAAACAAGATCCAACTCAAATAAAGCTACATATTTTGAAAAGAGCGATTAACTGTCCTTTATTGGAGGTCAAAGATATCTTAATAACGCTACCCAACACTTGTTGCACCTTCCAATGGCACAGCAGAAATAAATGTCTGCATCACCTTCCCTTCTCTGATAAAACAAATATATAGTATCAGCCCCTCATCACCAGATCTGCCTGCATCTCCATCAAGTAAGATTCTAATATATGGGCCTTCCTTTATATTACATATCAAATCTACATAAAGCTATGAGGAAATGTATGACCTAGATTTGCTACACTTTTTTCATTCACATACTTCTCTGAATCAATCACATTTAGCTTGGTTAACAATGCAACCAAACCTTCAACGTCAGTGTAGGATCTATCATTTTTGGCAGTACAGTACAATGCCATGAAATGAACATTCAAATTCATATTAGTATCCATTTTTTTTTTCTTGCACTTTGCTAAAGCAGCACATTCAGGATTCTTTCAGCCTCCTGATAATTGAATAACATTTAGAGTTTTTCGTGCTTTTTAAGTTACCATGCTCAGTTCGCAATTCCTTCTTCATAACACAATGATGGTAGTAGTTCCAGCCACGATTGATGACATTTTCGTTTGCGCGACTGAGGGAATTTAGAAACACTATCTTCAATGCAACACCATCAGTTACCAGCACTGGCGCTACATCAAAGAAGATCTGCTATGAGGGTAAGAGAGCGCCAGAAAATACAATGAACTGAAGACATCAATGACATTATACAATCACATGGAATGACACTATCCAGCCCCACCCATTGGGCGCTGGAACATCAACTATCCCTCCCCATGACACTTGACAGCAAAAGTGAAAGATGATGCTGATGCTCTTCAACGTTAGGTTTCTCACTGTCATATCCAACACAATCATTCATTGTACGATTTTATGCTGATTATTGTCATCTTGGACATTATAAATGGTATTTTGATAATTGGCTCTTGTCCTCTTCGCTATCGCCTTGTGGTACATTTTATTTACCTACTTAAGAAGAAATCTGTAAGAGTACACTGTTTCATTATTTATACCAGTCAATTTACGCAGATCTGTTTATTTTCTACAATTCAAGTAAGCATAAAATACAACCCAATGACTCAAATCCACGATACATGAAAATAGAAAACACATAAACAATAAAAACACACATGGTACTAATTTTTAAAACAAGCAATGGATATGTCTTATAGGGGACTCTAAATATTAAAAAAAATATTTCTATGTGAAAAATCAGGCGCCAAGTAAGAATATTCCAGCTCCATGGCGGCCAGGCACCTGGATTTTTCTACCTGTCTTAGACACTGCCAGTGTTGTATAACCAATAATGTAAACACTGTCAATGTTGTATAATGCACAATGTGGACACTGTCAATGTTGTATAACCAACAATGTACACATTTCATTGTTGTATAACTACAGTGGAGTCTGGATAAGTAGAAGTCACAGGGGCGAAGGAATTTGTTCTACTTATCAGAAATCCTACTTATCCAGACTGCACACATTTATACTAATACCATGCAGTAGCATTGAGTAAAATGATTGTACCACTTAGGAAACACAGTTAGTGAACAAATAAATAGCAATACAACATCAGAAATGTTGAAATGTTTAATTATTTTAGAAAGCGGAACATTAAAGTCATATGAAAATTTCCAAATTAATTAAAGAAAAAGTCTGTGATTTTGCTTTGCTTCTTGACTTGTGAAAAATGTCTTCCGATGGCCTGTTTAAAGGCACAAAATGTTGAGACTGCATCATTTGAACATCCAGTCAGCAACATGTAAATGTCAATTTTGTCAATCCATGCCAAAATATCTGACTGTGATGCAGGTAGTGCTTGCAGACTACAGTCATCCTCATCATCAGAGTCAGGGCTGGAAGGATCTGTTGGTTGAATGACTGGCATACATAGCCCTATAATATCAGTGCTTGAAAGAGAGGCACTAGTAGAAACATCATTGTCAATGTTCACAAACTCCTCTGGTTCAATGTTCAGCTCTTTATACAATCTAGCAAGTAATGGCTCCACTGAAATGTCAATAACATTGCTCTCACTGCTTGCTGGTGGTGTGAAATTCTCATTTACAGAGACATCTAATGCAGGTAAGAAGCCAGCCGTCTAAAGCAGTTTGCAACAGTTGCTGGTAAAACTCTGTCCCATGAAGATTTGAACGTAAGAATACCTAGGAAGTATAATATCATCAAATGGCAAACTGAAGATGAGATTGAAAATAGATGCAATAAGGCAAACCAACTCATTGGACAAATGGCACCATTACTAAAGAACAAACATGTATCAATAACTACTAAGAAAGCACTTTAAAACACAATCTTCCTACCAACTCTATGTTACCAATGCCAAACCTGGACAATGACAGAAAAAGAGAAAAGAAAAATCACAACAACAGAAATGAGATTCCTGAGAAGAATACTCAATGTATCAAGAAGAGATAAGATCAGAAATGAAGAAATCAGGACTAAATTGGGGGTTATAGCTGCACTAGATTTTATTAGAAGGCAGCAAGTCAAATGGTTTGGCCATGCAAGTCCATCCATCCATTGGCACCTTGCCGTCTTGACAGACGATAGTTTGTGCTTTAAAAAGGCATAATAACTTTTAACTATGGCGGTAGCGAGTGTGACTGATAAGGCCAATTTGCGCTGTAAATGTCCGTTCACAGTGGGTGCATGTGAACACGTGGTCATTTCCACCATCATGCACCATCTTACGTCTCAAACGCTTGGTGTGTGACTTTTCTGCAATAATTTTCTCCTTTGACTTTATTCCATTTCTGATATTTGCCCTCCATGCAACACGTTCAGCGGCGACTTGCTCCCAATGTGCATTATCAATGCCTGTATCAATCATGTCCCGCTTACACACATCTTTGTATCGTAGTAGAGGCCGACCCTGAGATCTCTTACCCATCTGTAATTCACCAAAAAAGATATCCTTTGGTATTCTACCATCATCCATCCTCCTAAGATGTCCTATCCACTGAGCATGGAATAAACTGTCACACAACCTGATCTTTCCAATACTTCAGTATTTGTGATTTTGTCTTGCCACTTAATACCAAGAATTCTTCGCAGACACCGCATATGAAAGCTGTTTAAATTGTTCTCTTGGTGTGAGTAAGTTGTCCAGGTGTCACTGCCATAGAGAAGAGTACTAAGGACACAGGCTTGATAGACAAGGACTTTTGTTTTGGCAGTAAGCTTCCTGTTCTCCCAGACTCTTTTTCTTAACCTGTTCATTGTTGTTGCTGCCTTACCAATCCGGATGTTGATTTCCTGATCTAGGGATAATTTGCTATTTACCACTGATCCTAGATATGTAAAATGGTCTACTATCTCTAGTTCGGCGTCGTCAATAAAGATTGATGGTACCTCATGTGCACCTTGTGACATAATCTGTGTCTTCTTTTTGCTAATTGTTAAACCAAATTCAGAACAAGCATTGGAGAATGCAGATAGTAGACATTGCAATTCTTCCTCAGAGTGGGTCGTAACTGCAGCATCATCTGCAAAAAGCAACTCTCTGATCAGTACCCTCCTAATTTTGGTCTTAGCCTTCAATCTCTGAGCATTGTAGAGGCCGCCATCTGAGCGTGAGTGAATGTATATACCACCATCCTGATCACGAAATGCATATTTCAGTAGAAGTGAAAAGTATATTCCAAAGAGGGTGGGAGCTAGTACACAACCTTGCTTAACTCCACTCTTGATTTCAAATTCTTCAGAAGTTGCACCATCAAACTTGATTATACCCTTCATGCCTGTGTGGAACGATTCCACAATGGACAGAAGAGTTGGTGGGCAGCCAATCTTCTTTAGTGCCTTGAACAGACCCTCACGACTGACCAAATCAAATGCCTTTGTGAGGTCGATGAAGGCAATAAACAGTGGTTGATTCTGTTCACGGCATTTTTCTTGCATTTGTCGCAATGAGAATATCATATCAGTGGTAGACCGGTTCTGTTGAAAGCCACACTGTGATTCGGGGTAGACTTGATCTCCTAGGACTTGAAGTCTGCGCAGAACAATTCTGGCAAATACTTTTCCAACAATACACAGAAGTGAGATACCCCTATAGTTGTTGCAGTCGCTCCGATCGCCCTTGTTCTTGTACAGTGTTATGATGCTTGAATCTTTGAAATCCTGTGGGACTTGTCCTTCACGCCAGCATAGCTCTATTAGCTGGTGGATCTGTATAGTGAGTGTGTCTTGCCCACTCCTGATAACCTCTATTGGAATCCCATCCTTACCTGGAGCCTTGCCAGATGCAAGTTCATTTATAGCACACTTAACTTCTGTTATGGTGGGAAGTGTGTCCAGGTGGTCAAGAGTTGGTAGAGCCTCTATGGCGTTGAGGGCATCATCCGCTAGTTTGGTCTCACTTGAGTAAAGCTCCAAATAGTGCTCTACCCATCTGTCCATCTGCTGTTTCTTATCAGTGATGACTTCTCCAGTCAAGGTTTTCAATGGTGCACTTCTTTTGATCACTGGACCACAAGCTTTCTTTATTCCTTCATACATGCTTCTTATGTCTCCCTTATCACTTGCGATTTGAATGGACTCACATAACTTGATCCAATAATCATTTGCACACTGCCTGGCAGCCTTTTGCACATCCTTCCTAGCTTGCCTTAGCTCACTCAGAGTGTTACGCGTTGGTCTTTCCTTGTTTCTTAAGAGAGCTTTCTTCTTCTTATCAATCAGGGGCTGCAGAGTCTCGCTGTTGGCCGCAAACCAGTCCTGCCTCTTATGATCCACAGTGCCGTAAACCCCCTACGGCAGTTTTATAAAGAGTTTCCTTAATTTGACCCCACTTTTCATTTACTGTACAATTTTCTGGTGTATCAGTGAAAGCATCTTCAAGTTGCTGTTGAAACTGAAAGCACTTTTCAGGATCATGAGTGTTAATAATATTAATCCTGGGGCTAGATTTGTGTTTAGCTGTGTAGATTCTCTTTGGTCTCAGTCTAACCCTTGCAACAACCAAAGAATGATCCGTATCACAGTCAGCACTGTGGTAACTACGAGTCAATGATATATGGTTCAGATGTTGTCTCCGTGTGATGATGAAGTCCAGCTGGTGCCAATGGCCGGATCTTGGATGTTTCCATGTGACCTTATGCATCTCTTTTGTTTTAAAAAAAGAGTTTGTAATACATAGGTCATTACTGGTGCAATGCTCCAGCAGCCTTTGCCCATTTTCATTCATGCGACCGATGTTGTATTTTCCAAGGCACACTGGCCATGAACTTGAGTCCTTGCCCACACGAGCATTGAAATCACCGAGCATATAAATGTAGTCAGATTTTGGAACTGCCTTGATCACGGAGTCTAACTCCTCATAGAACAAATCCTTCACATCATCAGAGGAATCGAGTGTCGGTGCATATGCAGTAATAATGGTGGCAAACCCAAAAGAGGTTGCCAAGTGCAGGGATAATAGTCTTTCATTTCCTCCTGCTGGAATTTCAATCATTCCCAGTAGCGAATTCTTCACTGCAAAGCCCACACCGTGTTGCCTTTTTTCTGCCTGCCCTCTACCCTTCCAGAAAAAGGTGTAGTTGTTTTCCCTGAGTGACCCTTCCTCAGCGAGGCGAGTCTCCTGCAGGCCAGCAATATCAATGTTAAGACGATTGAGTTCGGCATCAATCACAGCCGTTTTTCTCACATCGTCAATATTGGTCAAGTCAGTGGAAAATCCTGGACACATGGTTCTCACGTTCCAGGTTGCAAGCCGTAGCTTGAGGTTTCTATTTTTATTTTTGTTTGTACCTTTGTACCTTTTGTTTGTAACTTGCCATGCAAGTAGGTTACCAACTAACAGTATACCACAGCAAGCAATGATGTACAGACCAGAGGGAAGCAAAGGAAAAGGCCAACCACGCAAACGATGGACGCAGGGAATAACAGAGTCCATGGGAATATCGATACATGAAGCCCATAAGCGGGCACTCTCCCACTGTTTATACTATACATCGACACCGCAAGGTACAAGAAGAACATGATGAGATGAGATGAGAATATCAAATTCTCTAGCTATATTCACTTTCTTCTTCCCTCTATGTTCAACCTCTTCCAACAGCTCAATCTTTCCTTTTTAAAGTTAAAGTAGTAAGTAAGCTTTCGCCCACTAGCCGCCATTGTTGACATGTAGTGAGACATCGTATGTGCGAGATTGTTGTTCTCCGGGCTGACTAAAAATAATTCTTTTGCAAAACAATTTTTTTTGGGGAGGTGTGAAATGAACAGTTCGACTTAAACATGAACACATATAGTCAGTATTCATTTTTATGTTCGACTAATCTGAAAATTCGAGTTAACCGAATTTGACTTATCAGGACTTTTTATACAATGATAAAGAAGGATAATGGCCGGAACTAAGCCAGTAACGTCGACTTAAGCGAAATTCTACTTATCCGAGTTCGACTTAAGTGGACTCGACTGTATCAATATGGGCATTGTTTAACACACATTGTAGACATTGTTAATGTTATATAATTGAGAATGAATATACTGTCAATACTGTATAGTCAACAACTGTATTATTTTTATTGGCAAAGTTGTATAACCAACAATGTACACAATCAATGTTGTATAACATACAATGACCACTTACTTACCTTGGACAGAGAAACTTGTGCAATGTTCCACTCACGGTCACAGAAGTAAACTGAGGCCTGGTCCCATGGATCAGAAAACAGGCTATTGTGGAGGCTGAATAGTTTAGCATGATGGGAAGAGAATGATGTTTCTGATGGCTTGGCCACATCAATGCCTGCAGACACAGATACCAGTGCTGTACATTTGTTTATGTTACAAATTAAAATTAGCATCAAACAGTATCTAGGGACAGAGAAGTGAATATTGTTGTCTATGTTCTAGTCATTTATTCATTCAGTAGCATGTCCTTTGCAGAACCTCGCTCCCATAATAACCTTCCAGAAAACCTCTCGATCATAAGCAATATGTCCCGCATCCGATACTCCCATCTGAAGATTATCTGCCACATCCTGTTCTAGTCCATGGGTTAAATATAGCCACTACGGGTCAGGATTCCCAAATTAAAACAAAATATATTTGCGGTTATTTTCGGCTACATGTTTTTCTGTCTCCCCGATCTGAGTAGATTTAGAGTACTCATGATGTTAAATTCCCTGATTATTTCAAGATCGAGTGAAAACAAACCAATTACTGGATATTATTTATCCCTCCACGCACTATGAATGTATACTCCTCGTCTTCTCAAATTTGTTTTCGATACGGAAGTACAGACTGTCTTTATAAGACGTAAGTAGACCCATAAATTCCACTTTAACTAGACTTTTAGCATTGTTCTAGTATGTATAATTCAATTAAGTTGGCAATCCCATCTCAAACTGAAATGATAAAGATAGCATGCTGTAATGTGGTATTTCAATGGCGGGAAAATAGCAGTTTTCATTGTCATGCTCCAGCGATGACCAATTAATATTATTATGGAATATTCACAACAATTGCAATGCCAATGGTTGCATATTTGCATCTATAACACATTACAGTAATTATGTGAAATTTTTCATCACTCTACACGGACTACATCATTGATAATTTTTGATTAACAAGCCGAGTGACCCACATACCTTCTATCGAGATCATGGCACACTACAACTACACCTGACCTGGCTTTTCATTCACCAGACCTGGAGGGGAACATTACACAAATTGTTGGGAAACAACTTGGTGGCAGTGACCATCGGCCAGTCTTTCTAACTGTAGAAAATGAGCTTGTAAGTGAAAGCAGCACCCTCTCGAGGTGAAACTACAAGAAAGCAGACTGGGCAATGTACAAGCATTTCACCAGCATACTGGTTAGAAACCTGAACACTGAGAAAGACATAAATAAAGTAGTTGAAGAGTTTGGGAAATGCATACTATAGACAGCATGAGAAACAGTACCAAGAGGACCCCTTAAACATTATAAACTCAACTGGAGTAGTGAACTGGAACAGTTGCATAATGATGTGGAAGTGTGTAAAAAGCAAGCAGAGGCAAAACCTAGCCAAGAACACCACAATAAATACCAGCACGCAAAAGCCAAATTTCAAAGGGCCAAGCTGCAGGCTTGACAGAAAAGCTGGCAGGAGAAAACAGAGTCACTGAACTTTGAAAGAGACACAAGAAAGTTGTGGAAGCTAATAAAACAACTTAACGATGAGGCACAGGGAGAAACTCAAAAATTGCACTACTTAAAGACGGAAACATCTTAACAGGAAAGCAAGCAGCTGACCATTTTGCGGATTCATTCGCACAAGATAACAATATCGAAATTAGTCCAGAGAAACAACAAGAGATTCGAGAGAAATGGCAACATACAGGACAGAATGAAACAGTACATGAGGTTCTGGAGGCACCTATCACAATCAGCGAACTGGAGCTAGCCATATCAAAACTGAAAATGAGAAAGTCACCAGGAGCTGATGGTATCTCCAATGAAATGATCAGGAACCTAGGAACAGAGGCCAAAGCAAAGCTGTTGCAGATCTTCAATAACAGCTGGACCTAGGCAGTGTTCCACAAGCCTGGAGAGAAGCAATCATGATACCCCTCCTAAAATCAGGGAAAGATAGTTCCATTGCCTCCAGCTACAGACCAATTAGCCTCACCAGCTGTCTCTGCAAAACAATGGAGCGCATCATCAATCACAGACTGCAGTGGTACATTGAAAGTGAAAACATCCTTGTGCCACAGCAGGCTGGCTTTAGGCAGTGCTACTCTACGGAAGATCAGACAACCTACCTCTCTCAAGAAATTGAGGATGCATTCCAAGAGAAGAAGCTGGTGCTTGCTGCATGGATAGATCTGAAGAAAGCCTTTGACAAAGTCTGGAAAGAAGGTCTGATGAAGAAACTGAGAAACTGTAAAGTCAATGGAAGAATGTACAAATGGGTGAAAGCATACTTGCACAACAGAAGAGCCCGAGTACAGATAGACGGACTCAAGAGCAAGAAAGTACTACTGCGTCACGGTGTTCCCCAGGGCGGAGTCTTGTCCCCCACACTTTTTCTAATCTTCATCAATGATCTTGTTGCTAATCTACCGCATGGAATTAAAGCGGCAATGTACGCTGATGACCTGGTTCTATGGAGCACAAATGAACATGCATCAGTGGCCACCAGATCGCTACAAAGAGCTGTAGATGCATTTGTTGCATGGGCAAATAGATGGTGTGTCAGTATAAACACTGACAAGTGTAGCACCACTCTATTTACCCTCTCTCCAAAACAAAAGGCAGGGATCACCCAGATAAATGGAATACCCCTTAGAAAAGATAAAGAACCAACATAACTTGGAGTAACATTTGAAGGCAGGCTGACGTGGCGAAAGCACATCAACAAAGCAGTAGCAAAAGCCAGAAGGAAAAAAGCCATCCTGAGAAAACTAAGAGGAACCACATGGGGAGCCAGTGGGAAAATACTTAGCAAAGTTTATCAACAGAGCATACGACCACACCTGGAATACGGGTCAACTGCGTGGTGTTCAGCATCAAAAACCACACTACAAGAGCTGGACAAGGTGCAAAATCAAGCACTTAGAGTCACCACAGGAGGGATGAGATCAACCCCTATAGTGGAGATGGAGAAGATGGGAGGACACAAGCACTGAGAGAGCGCAGAGATACGAAAACACTAATACAAGCAGAAAAGTTCCTCAGCTTGCCAGGCCACCCTATGAAGAACAGATTTGAAAACTTAGCTATGGGGCGGTTGAAAAGAAGCAGTTTTATCCACCAGGCCAAACTGACTCTGCAGAGAAACCACCGATCTGCCCACAGTTGGTATCCCCCTGAAAACTACCAGAGCGAACTCCATGGAAAGATGAACATAGACTATCACTACAAATCCAGACAAAAGTGAGAGGAATATTTGACAAGGAAGAACAGAACAGTGTACAGCGCAGAACAGCCACTCTCAGCTTCCTTGATGAAGAATACCCACAGGACCTCTGGATCCGAGTCTACACAGATGGGTCAGCACAAAATGCTGTTCGAAATGGAGGAGCGAGAGTGTACATAGAATACCCAAATAATACTAGGGACACGGTCAGAGTACCAACAGGAAAGTACTGCCGTAACTATGATGCTGAAATTGAGGCAATCACGATAGCAACAGAGAAATTACTAAATACCAGCCATGGTACACAACCTGTGGTGTTATCGACAGAGATGCAAAATCAGTACTCGAGGCGCTCCTGTCTGGGAAATTGCCAGTACTAAGGACACTACTTTCTGAACTTAGCAGTCAGCATAAGGTCACCATACAGTGGATACCATCCCACTGTGGAACTACCTGGAAACAAGAGAGCTGATCGAATTGGCTAAGGAAGGAGCAAAAGAAGAACAGCCTGATCGTGCCCGTACATACCACCAAAAGAAAAGAATGATCAAATCAGTCAGAAAGCCATCAAAACCTGCTCAAGATGACTACCACATCATGGACAGACCAGAACAAGTCATTATTCTGCGCCTCAGAACAGGACACAATAGATTACGCAATCACATGCATACAAAATTCAAGATTGGTGAATCAGCCTTATGCACATGTGGATTGGCGTCGCAGACAGCAGAGCACATACTCCAAGACTGCCCAAAATACAACATATCTAGGCAAACCTTCTGGCCTAGAGAGACGACAGTGGAAGATAAACAGCTGAGTGAACTAAAAAGGACAGTTAAATTCATACAAGAGACAACATTGTAAGTTATAGATATATTTCAAGCGAACAAAAGAAGAAGAATTGATAATTTTGCAACTTTTCAATGCAACTTCTCTGGTCAAAATGGATCTTCGCTCACGGCCTCACAATGACAGACAGCGCATGCAGACTGAAGTCATCACAGCATGAGCTGGTCAGTGTATCTATCTCTCTCTCTCTCTCTGTCTGTGCGTGTGTGTGCGCACACACACACACACATATATATCAATCAATCAATCAATCATGTGCCATGCCGGAAAGCGTGGGCGGTCATGACTCGCCATTTCACTCGATCACCAGAGTCATGGATCAGCTCAGTGTTCCTGTCTCGTCCATGCCATGTGGCTAAGCCATCCAGGAGGTATTTTCCTCTCTGTCTTCTTCTTGGTCTGTTCCCTTTGATCTTGCCAGTTGTCACTAAGTTCTCCAATCCATTTCTTCTCATAACATGTCCAAAAAATTTTGACTGTCTACATCTAATTTCTCTAATCAATTTACGAGTTTCATTTGTCTCCTGTAGTACTTGGTCATTGGTTTTTCTATCTGTCCATGGTATTCTTTGCATTTTCCTCAGAAACCACATTTCTGCAGCCATCAGATGTTTTTCAGCTTGGCTGCACAATGTCCAAGTTTCACATCTGTACAAAAGAACAGGCTCTATGTACCCCCTCAACACTCTTTTTCTCATTTCAATTGACATCTTTTTATTGGTAAGAATGTTTTTCATCTTGCTAAAGGCTACTTACGCCATAGCGATTCTTGTTCTAATCTCTTCAAGGCATCTCCCATCAGATGTTATGACTGTTCCGAGATAATTGTATCGATTCACTTGTTGAAAAATATTCCCATTTACTTGTATATTACATTGTGGTACTTTGTTCTTCCTAGTGACGACCATAACCTGTGTCTTTTTACAATTTAATTCTAACCCCAGCTGCTCACTGTGTACAACAACCGCATCTACTAATTGTTGCAGATCCTGCGCATTGTCTGCAATCAATACTGTATCATCTGCATATCTAATGTTATTGATATATATATATTTAGTTAGTTAGTCTTTCCTCTTGAGCCTAAGGCAGAGCATAGGGCAGAAGTCATGGCTCTCCATGCCAGGCGGTTCGCTGCTACCTGTTGTAGATCTTGGATGTTTACTTGGCCGTTGAATGAGCCTTCTCTGATGATGGTTCTACGCAGGGTCTCTCTTGGTCTTCCCCATTTTCTTTTCCCTACCGGTGGCCATATGAGAGTCTTTTCCATTCTGAGTACATGGCCGATGTAATTCCAACGGCGTTTTCTTATAAAATTGGATACAGTATCTTGCTTAGTCTCTTGTCTTATTTGCTTATTGGTTCTGAAGTCTGTCCAGTGGAGGTTAAGAACTCTTCTAAGGTTTATATATATATATACAACAAGCAATGATGTACAGACCAGATGGAAACAGAGGAAGAGGCCGACCACTGTAAACGTTGGACGGAGGGAATAGCAGAGTCCATGGGAATATCGATATATGAAGCCCATAACTGGGCACTCTCACGAAGTTTATACTTCACCTCGACACCGCAAGGTACAAGAGGAACATGATGAGATGAGAGGATATATATATATATATATATATATATATATATATATATATATATATATATATATATATATATATAAAATACAATGTATGTATGTCTGTATGTATGTTATTTATGCGTTCGCGAACGGTCCATCCGATTGAGATGAAATTTTCTACACAGTGTTCTTCTCATTCCCGTGCTGCCAACTGGCATAGCTTCTTAGTTTACAAACAGTTATTTACGTAATAAAATTTAATTTTGTAATTACATTATAATTTATATATAGCGAGGGGACTTAACTTAAGAAAAGTTATATCAAGGGACATAACTTTTAATAGCATTGCTATATATGTAATTAAAATAATTGTTGCATATTTCTCAAATAGGTGGACCTTTTCTCTACAGTTATCTACAGGCATATGCGTTATAATATATAATGATAAAATCTTTAAGACATTTTTAAAGTTTTCATAAAAATAATGCATCTATTTAAATAGTGAAAATGTTCTAACTCATCTTTTTATTTTTCTTCAACAGCACATTTAATTTTTTTTAAAAACATTCTCATATGTATGGCGCGTTACACCCACGCTGGGTATTTATGATGCCCATGTTAAACATTGCCTCAACGAGTTACTTTTCATGCGTTTTTTTCATGCATGTTGTTCTTTTGTTGTCAAAGAATTGCTTCATAAGAGATGTTGAATGAAAGATTTCAAACCCGTCAATGACCAGTTTGATACAGTGTCGCTTGAACCAGAAGTGGAGATTACATGGACACACTTTAAGTCTTAAAAAGTGAAGCAGCGCAACACGGCTCTACAGGATTCCTGGCTGACGCAATGACCAGAACCCCTCCACCCTAGCTGGAACATCATGGGTAATTCTCCCCAGCCAGGATTGGCGTGCTTTTTGCCCCAGCGATTCAGTTCAGTTGGAGCCCTCACTGAAGGCGGGTGCATCAGCCCGAAGCCAGGAGGGGGAAATGAAACTGTCCCCCTCACATCATCTCCACTCAAGAACTATATGAGTGACAAGCGTCGACTAAGTGGTGCCACAGATATCCATCTGTCAGGTGCTTAAACCTGCGAAAATGAGAAACGGTCAAGCAAACCATCTAAAGTATGCCTGGTGGGGCCATCTCTGCAGAAACATCAATGTAAGATGCTTAAGGTATGTCGGCAAATTGATTTGATCACTTTTGCTAGGCAATGTAAGGCGATCAGAGTTATAGCTAGTCATGTATTTAATAATTGTTTAAGGTTTGGTAACAAACTAGCTAGAATAGCTCTGAAATTAAGGGATAAATGGTGTAATATTGTTATGGCTCTGTAGAGAACAGAAAGCTCTCTTGTTGGAGAGGTGTAAGCCGGCTGATGACCTCACCAGATGTGCACGCAGATTGACCCACAATGGCCGCTGCATAAATTAAGCAGACGATGGATGAAATGTAAACAAAGCTTGAATGTGTTGTTGAGCTGTATGAGAGGCCAACAGGGTGTGTAAATAGCCTCTAAATGTGGACAGATATGTAGTCATGTGGTTTAGTAGTTGGTAGCTAGTGAGGTATCCCCATGATCAGGCTGCATGAGTATTCCCTGATATATCAAATGCTGGGACTGGCTGTGACCAATGCAAATGGTACATGCCTGATTTCAAGAGCCCCACTCGGTGTTTATGTGAATCGTGATTTGTGATTATTATGTTGATTATCTGGTGATGGTGATCATGATAATGTCATGTATTTTGCCATGAGGTGATAGATTGTGTTTGATGCTAACCCGGAGGGACACTTGTTAATATTTCCACCAAAGTAGGGATATCCTGTGAGCGAGTGCATGTGAGCATATAAAATACCAGTTGGTTAATATATATCTCAGAACACCATGTATCTCAGTATGTAAGCCGTGAGTTGGTTATGGTTTCCTCGATGAGTGGTGCCATGTTACAGTATCATGTAAGAATGGTGGTCCAGCCCACCAGTGTAAATGGTATGTCTAATGAGGGAGGAATTAGTCAGAATTGCTGTTGTGTTGCTTGAGGTGATGAGATATGGCCGGCATCATTATGTTGTCTTGTCACTTGATGATTGTCAGAACATAGATGATGTGTTGTTTGAGATCTGTGAATCTAACTAATGCTGAGATGTGATGTCCAACTGTCCTCAGTGTATGTGGCTGGCGCAGGGCTTAACCTGGCCAGTGTGAATAATGTGAAGGACTGTGTCTGAATGAACAGCAGGAGAGTGTATATGTACATTATTAATTCATATGCATTTGTTTTATAAAGTTAAATATTTTATGTTGTTTACTTTTGTTGCAGGATGTGACTCCTTAATATAATTATGAGAGAACATTCTTGGGTTTTATTCTTACCCCCACTTTTCTTCACCTCCATTCCCCCCCCCCCCCCCCCCCCCCCCTCCCAACTGATACAATAGTCGAGCCCTCCATACCCTAGTTTATGACTGTGTGGTTAAAGTTACAGGTTTTCTTTTCTGCTTGACTGGTTGGTTGTTTTTCCCACTAATGTTTGTTCCCATGACCACGACAGTAATTACGTTCCTGGCTAGGTTGTGACTTTTCCTTGCATTTGTCCCAGTCAGCTTGTGGATGCGGGTGTCTTGTGCGGGTACTGATAGCAAGACTTGCTATACCCTTAGACTCAACTGAACAAGGTTGAGGTCTCACTGTTAGTTGGAGACCCCCCCCCCCCCCCCCCCCCCCCCCCCCCCGGGCAGTTGGTGCTAGGCAGCAGTTATCTCTAACTGTGGAATTTTTGAATTCCATATTCTGCATGCACTACCTATTGGCGAGCTCTGGTGTAAGATCAATAGAGAGTCCATCCTTATCATCATTATTGTTAGCCCTGAAATTCCTTTGTTATGTTCTTATTGATCTGTTGGGTGGGTTCGGTCGTGCGACCATGGATGTTAGGCAGCAGTGATCCCCACTGTGGGAGCATAGGTTCTCTCCACTGTAATCAATCATGTGTTGTGCCTGGGTGTCCATTTAACTTCAGATAATGAGATTCATCCAATAAAGATTTCATTAGTTGTTAATGTGTTATGTTTAGTCTTTGTTGTTCAAATGATGTTAATCATTGTTTGTTCCATTAATTAATGTTGGTCCAGCCCATCTCAGTGATCTATTGTCTGGGGTATTCAACAGTATACTCCCCGCCTGAAGAAATCCTGAAATTTTCTGTCTAACTCTCTATCCTTTTTCTTGTTAACTGAGGGGAATGTATCAAGTGCTCTTTCTCCTTATTATCCTTTACGTCTCTGGCCCACTAGTGTTGCGCTTCTTCATCTTTGAGCGCTTAAGTGTAGGAAATTATATCTTCCTATCCCTGATATTCTACCTCCTGTTACAAAAGTATGAATATAATGTGAAACTCTGGTATAGAGATACTGACACTCAGATGTGAATATCTCCGCTCAGAACTGACATCCAGGCATCATTGAGGTACAATTAGATTTTGTTTTTCAAGGCCTATCTATCTGTCATGGTCTCATTAGTAAATACTCAAATTTAAAAGCGTGATCGAACATGCTAAGTGATGCTTCTGCAAACAGTGAAAACTGACTGATTGACACTGATAGTAGGGTTTTCTATCGTGCCGTGACCTGAGATGAAACCGGAAGTTATGTACCGCTCCACCCCGGCCTGATCCATGCGTCTCCAAGAATGGCTGCTGTAAAGACCATTCATGCTTCGTATGTCATTCATTCATTCAAATATCATGTGACAATAACAGACATCATCTGCGGTTTTCCAGGAAAGGTTAGTCTAATATTCCGTGCACAGTGGTTGAAATTATCATGGCTTTTACATACAGTTAATTATTTGCCGTAAAGTAAATAATTTTATTTTCTAGAGCTTGTGTATTTATATTGAACAATATTGTTAGATGTATATTCTAATTCTGCACCCATTTTTACATTTATCTGGAAAGTTTCATCGATTACGGTCAATTATGGGGGTAGAAAAAAATTATTTCTCCTCACGTGTTTCGCCGTTGTGAATGGAAAGCCAAGATGGTGGCCAATGCGAATTATCGATCAGACAGGCTCAAAACGTGCAATTTGCACTCAATCAATCAATCAATCATGTGCCATGCCGGAAAGCGTGGGCGGTCATGACTCGTCATTTCACTCAATCACCAGTGTCGTGGATCAGCTCAGTGTTCCTGTCTCGTCCATGCCATGTGGCCAAGCCATCCAGGTATTTTCCTCTCGGTCTTCCTCAATTTGAACTACTAAAGTGAATACAATTTTAAAGATTAATAAATTATTTATATACTTGTACTATTTTGTAATCATTTAATGACGGAACATATTTTTGAAGTCAGTTTTCATATGACTGTTTGAGACCAGTTCACTTCTCGCACGCACAGACCGGTGGTGGAGGACACACTGGAGAGTTCCAAAAAGTGGACACACTGGAGAGTTCCAAAAAGTATGGGGAACATGAGAAATTGTAAACTCGTTTCACCTTCACAAAAATGTGAATATCTCTGCTTAGAATTGACATACAGGCATCATTGAGGTACTATTAGATTTGTTTTTCAAGGCCTATCTACTGTGGTGGTCTCATTAGTAAATACTCAATTTTAAAATCATGATGAAACTCGCTACATAGACATAGACATGATTATAATATAGTCTTCCAAATGGTAATAAAAGTTGGTTTCGGAGAACATGACAATCGTCAATATATTCAGAAGAAGGCATTACTTGTTTGTAATGTTGTCTCATACACAGGGACGCTGGCAAGCGAAAGCTGGTAGTGGTCAAAGTTAGGGTTGACAAGCTCGCGTTTGGGGTTCAAGTCTACCAGGGCAGCCATGATGAGTTGTCTGCATGACGTCCCCTGTGTAGAAAAGTGTTGCAAATCTATGCCACGACACAAACCGCCAACTCTTGCCACATTTTCTCAACTAAACATAACACGTAAAATATGCAGACATTGTTTACATTGTATGAAGTGGCTTATAAATGGTATATAGTTGTGTAAATTTGACAAAACAACACCAGAGTAGATAATGAAGAGACATAACGAAACAATCCACGCAGGGGTCACGTCTGCTTGGGTTGTTGTTGTGGTTGGAGAGCTTGTTGTGGAAAGTTCGTCAACAGAGATCCGTCCTCTCTCTTGTCGCAGTTAGAACACGGTATCTTTCATCGGTGAGCAGTAGTAGAATGTCACCTTGTTACAGGCACATGTACCGCCCGTGATCACGTTAGGACACATCGCACTTATTTATCCCCCAGAAATGTGATTTCTTCTTATAGTCGCGTGACGTTCGTTTTCGTGATCATGTCTGAGTCTGAGTCTGTCGTGTCTGTCCATACTCATACTCATACTGAATTAGTACTTCTGTCCTGTGTACTGTCAATCAGTCATGTATGTCCACAGCTTTCTATCCTGTGTATGTCAATCATGTCTGTCCAAAGCCTTCTGTCCTGTGTACTGTCAATCATGTCATTGTCTGTCCAGAGCCTTCTGTCCTGTGTGTGTACTCTCAATCATTTAAGTCCACAGTCCACAGCCTTCTGTCCTGTGTACTGTGAATCATCTATGTCCACAGCCTTCTGTCCCATGTACTGTCAATCATGTCTATCCACAGCCTTTTACAAGTGTACTGAGTACTGTAGGTATGTCTCCTACCCAGAGCCTACTGTCCCGTGTATTGTCGATTATTATGTCTGTCTACAGCCTACTGTCCCATGTATTGTTGATCATGTCTGCCCACAGCCTACTTCTGTGTATTGTCAATCATGTCTGTCTACAGCCTACTATCCCATGTATTGTTGATCATGTCTGGCCACAGCCTACTCCTACTGTCCCATTTATTGTTGATCATGTCTGCGCACAGCCTACTTCCGTGTATTGTCGATCATGTCTGTCTACAGCCTACTGTCCCGTGTATTGTCGATCCAGTCTAGCCACAGCCTTTTGCAAGTAAACTGTAGATATGTCTCCTACCCACAGCCTACTGTGCTGTGTACTATCGATCATGTCTGCCACAGCCTACTTTCCCATGTGCTGTCGGTCATGTCTGACCACAGCCTACTGTGCTGTGTACTGTCGATCAGGTCTGCCCACAGTCTACTGTCCCGTGTATTGTCGATCATGTCTGACCACAGCCTACTGTCCCGTTTATTGTCGATCATGTCTCTCTTCAGCCTACTGTCCCGTGTATTGTCGATCATGTCTAGCCACAGCTTTTGCAAGTGTACTGTAGATATGTTTCCTACCCATAGCCTACAGTCCCATGTATTGTCGATCATGTCTTGCCACAGCCTTTTGCAAGTAAACTGTAGATATGTCTCCTACCCACAGCCTACTGTGCTGTGTATTGTTGATCATGTCTGCCACAGCCTATTTTCCAATGTACTGTCGATCATGTTTGACCACAGCCTACTGTGCTGTGTATTGTCGATCTCATATCTGTCTACAGCATACTGTCTTGTGTACTGTCAATCAGGTCTGCCCACAGCCTATTGTCCCGTGTACTGCCAATCATGTCTGACCACAGCCTACTGTGCCGTGTATTGTCGATCATGTCTGTCTACAGCCTACTGTCCCGTGTACTGTCGATCATGTCTGCCACACATCTCTGCAGCACCCACATAATTCCTTACTAGTCTGCTAATTGTCCATGATTCACTTCCATACATAAGGATTACCTCGATGTAGCTTTTTTCACACCTCGATTAACAAGGATATATTGCATATAATATTTTAAATTTTATATAATGCTGTTTCTAATTGGCTTCTGGGTGTCACTGTTTCAATACATCTTCCATAGATTGATATCAAAGTATGCATTTATTTTACTACATTATCTAATGTACCTGTTTCTGCCAATGTTCTAACATTCTCAGTGCTCATTCTAAATCTGTTGGAATTGGTTTTGGCGTCAGTAGCTTGATGGTGGTCTGGTATCAACAATCAATCAATCATGTGCCATGCTGGAAAGCATGGGCAGTCATGACTCGCCATTTCACTCGATCACCAGAGTCATGGATCAGCTCAATGTTCCTGTCTCATCCATGTCATGTGGCCAAGCATCCAGGTATTTTCCTCTCGGCCTTCCTCTTGGTCTGTTCCTTTCGATCTTGCCAGTTGTCACTAAGTTCTCCAATCCATTTCTTCTCATAACATGTCTAAAAAATTTTGACTGTCTACGTCTAATTTCTCTAATCAATTTATGATTGTCATTTGTCTCCTGTAGTACTTGTCATTGGTTTTTCTGTCTGTCCATGGTATTCTTTGCATTTTCCTCAGAAACCACATTTCTGCAGCCATCAGATGTTTTTCAGCTTGACTGCTCTTTGTCCAAGTTTCACATCCATAAAAACGAACAGGCTCTATGCATCCCCTCAACACTCTTTTTCTCGTTTCAATTGACATCTTTTTATTGGTCAGAATGTTTTTCATCTTACGAAAGGCTACTTTCAAGGCTACTTTCGCCATGGCGATTCTTGTTCTAATCTCTTCAAGGCATCTTCCATCAGATGTTATGACTGTTCCAAGATAATTGTACCGATTCACTTGTTGAAGAATATTCCCATTTACTTGTATATTACATTGTGGTATTTCGTTCTTCCTAGTGACTACCATGACCTGTGTCTTTTTACAATTTAATTCTAACCCCAGTTGCTCACTGTGCACAACAACTGCATCTACTAATTATAAGTATCAACAGTAACTTGTCATAATCCCTACAGATGCGGATATCTAACCCATTCCACCCCGCATGTATTTGACCACTGCCTTTGACAGCAGTTTCCAAATGTCAGCACAGATGAGTACCCTGCTTCGCTCAGTTGCAGAATTGCCTACTTATACCAGTGGATACTTGAACCCCAGAGCATGTTTACTACAACTGTGCTATGCCTGTCCTCCACCTTATGATGGTCTTTCAAGTACTTTCAGAAGACTTTTAATAATGGTTATTATTGTTTAGATAAATACCAACAATAAATGCCCCCTGAGTGTTTGCACTACTAGATCACCCATTAGATTAAAGAATGACAAGTTATACATAATTTGATAGTGAGTTGGGGAATCCGTGGGCTCAGACCTGGATAGAGAGTTTGTTGCAAGACACCAGGATCAGCCATGTGTGCCTGAGATTTTTGTGTGAACTTTAGGTGAATTGCCAAGCTGGACCATTATCAAACTGCCTAATATTGGCTGTGAGGAAAGTAGCCTACAGCTTTGTGCTCTTTGATCTCCTCTATCCATTCCTTGTCTAATATTGGCTGTGAGGAAAGTAGCCTACAGCTTTGTGTCCTTTGATCTCCTGTATCCATTCCTTGTCTAATATTGGCTGTGAGGAAAGTAGCCTACAGCTTTGTGTCCTTTGATCTCCTCTATCCATTCCTTGTCTAATATTGGCTGTGAGGAAAGTAGCCTACAGCTTTGTGTCCTTTGATCTCCTCTATCCATTCCTTGTCTAATATTGGCTGTGAGGAAAGTAGCCTACAGCTTTGTGTCCTTTGATCTCCTCTATCCATTCCTTGTCTAATATTGGCTGTGAGGAAAGTAGCCTACAGATTTGTGTCCTTTGATCTCCTCTATCCATTCCTTGCCTAATATTGGCTGTGAGGAAAGTAGCCTACAGCTTTGTGTCCTTTGATCTCCTCTATCCATTCCTTGCCTAATATTGGCTGTGAGGAAAGTAGCCTACAGCTTTGTGTCCTTTGATCTCCTCTATCCATTCCTTGCCTAATATTGGCTGTGAGGAAAGTAGCCTACAGCTTTGTGTCCTTTGATCTCCTCTATCCATTCCTTGCCTAATATTGGCTGTGAGGAAAGTAGCCTACAGCTTTGTGTCCTTTGATCTCCTCTATCCATTCCTTGTCTAATATTGGCTGTGAGGAAAGTAGCCTACAGATTTGTGCCCTTTGATCTCCTCAAAGTGTTTTCATGCTTTTCTTGCCAGGTGATAGCACACACGATTAACTCATGAAAAACAAGGCTAGGATTGGAGACATTTCACTGACCCATTGTTAACAAATGCACTCTGTCAAATAATGTGTGGTGATGTTAGAATAAAATCAGTTGTTGTATAGCAATACAGTCAATCCACAGTCAAACAGTGTGTGGTGATAGAATAAAATCAATTGCTGTATAGCAAAATACAATCAATCCACACAGTCAAACAGTGTATAGTGATAGCATAAAATCCCATACATTGTTGTATGTCTTCTTTTACACTGAGACATACAACATTAATCCATATATTCCTTTACACTAAAACATACAACATTACTACATATCTTCCCTTACACTTAGACATACAACATCACTCCATATTTTTCCCTTACATTGAGGCATACATCATTACTCCATATTTTCCCTTACACTTAGACATACAACATCACTCCATATCTTCCCTTACACTGAGGCATATAACATTACTCCATATCTTCCCTTACACTGAGGCATATAACATTATCCCAAAGACTTAACTAATGGCTGTGGGATTATCATCTGGCAGAATACATTTGGCTAGATGCTGGACAAAATTGTTGCTGTTCAGCTGCAGATATTCTTGGAAAAGGAAAGCTACTCCAAAGAGGGCTGGGATGTTACTGGTCGAGGAAAGAAACATGGTCAGATGCAGAGACATTTGCTTTTGATGTTTATGAGGAGTTCTTGACTAGACAGGAAACAATGGCAGTAGCACTGGATCATGAGGATACATATAACAGAGTCATATATGATCTGTGAGGGCTGGTCTGGTTTGCAAGATCAGTCCCGCACCAAGTGTTTGTTGTCTCGGATGTCTGTGTCAGGTTCACCCAGTTGGGAACTTCCCAGCTGATGCAAGTTAGCAAGGCAGTCATTTTGAGAATGTGACCGCAGCGCGAAGCCGGAGTCATGGTTTGAGCGGGCAAAAGAGCAATTTTTGTGAGACTGTTTGACACAGTCTCGATAAGCGCCCACTTTCTCTCAATGAGTAGTGGGCCTGCAGTCAGTAAGCTGGCATAGCTTTTCAGTCAGTCCTGCCTGGTGTAGCTTGGAAGCTTGTCGGTAGACGTCCAATGGTTTTGCATGTATCATCGGGTACTGAGAGAGCGCGCTGAGCGATTGCTACTCTTGACCTGCTCTGAACGGGCAAGATTTTTCAGGTTCTGTAAAATTTAGGTTACATTAGTAAAAACATCACATCTAAGGTGTTAGTCAACAGATTTTAGTGAAATAAAAAACAAAATGAAGGAAAATGCATGCAGATTATTTTACTCACATGAATTAGTAATCCAATGTTGCTGGTAATCCACACATGAACACAAATATTGACAAAATGCAACATATTGTTTGTGATTGTCAGTCATTTATACTGCAATTTACAAACACATTTTCATAATCAGAATCACTTTCTTTAAAGTCCGACTCACGACTGCTAATGCTGATCACTGATATCTAGCTCCGATTAATAGTCAACTTCGTGCCCTTCAATGTCACTTAAATTGAACCCAGCGAAATCTCCTCTTTCACTTGAAGAATCAGCAAAATCCATATTAGAATACAAAGTTTAAAACACCCCAAAACTATAAAAAAAATCCATTCAAATTCAAAGTACATGCTTGCAAATGTTGGCCACATTGTCAAGCTATCGGCGAAACCGAAAGTAGACAATCGGAAGTCTCGGAAAGCCGCAAGATCACGTTTTTACAATACTTAGTAATTATGAACGCTTTGGGACGTTTTGCCCGTTCTGGGGTAAAAATGCTTTGGGACGTTTTGCCCGGTAAAGGGTTAATACATGCTTACAAAGCTCTGACCCTCGCGGAAAGAGCGCTTTTATTAGTTCAAAACCAATCGTCCACTGGTGACTCTGGATAACTTTGTGTTGATCGCATAGCCTTACATGCCGGCGACGCATATTTCAAATGTCTGCCCTATCAAATGCCGATGGTACATGACATGCCTACCATGTTTGTAATGGGTAACGGGGAATCAGGGTTCGATTCCGGAGAGGGAGCATGAGAAACAGCTACCACATCCAAGGAAGGCAGCAGGCGCGCAACTTACCTATTCCTGGCATGGGGAGGTAGTGACGAAAAATAACAATATGGGACTCTATCGAGGCCCCGTAATTGGAATGAGTACACTTTAAACCCTTTAATGAGGATCTATTGGAGGGCAAGTCTGGTGCCAGCAGCCGCGATAATTCCAGCTCCAATAGCATATATTAAAGTTTTTGCAGTTAAAAAGCTCGTAGTTGGATTTCAGTTGCAGGGCGGGTGGTCCGGCTCGCACCGGTTCACTGTGCGTTGTTCCTGCCCTATAGTTTGCTGGCTCTCTCCTGTATGTGATCTTTGCTGAGCGTCCTGGGTGTCCGGCGCATTTACCTTGAAAAAATTAGAGTGTTCAAAGCAGGCCTTGGCTGCCTGAATGTTGGTGCATGGAGCAATGGAATAGGACCTCGGTTCTATTTTGTTGGTTTTTGGAACTGGAGGTAATGATTAACATGGTAAATGGGGGTATTCATATTGCTGCGTTAGAGGTGAAATTCTTGGATTGCTGCAAGTGGAGCTACTGCGAAAGCATTTGTCAAGAATGTTTTCATTAATCAAGAACGAAAGTCAGAGGCGTGAAGACGATCAGATATCGTCGTAGTTCTGACCATAAACGATGCTGACTAGCAACCCCAGTGGCAAAATGAAATGGAATATACCTTGACTAGCAAATCCATTTGCAAGGTGCCACCACATGCTTGGTCCAGTCATTTGTTCTATGGCTCTCAGCTGAGGGATATGGCTGAACGCCTCTAAGTCAATATCCCCCTGGATACGAGAGCCTGGCCGTTACTCACCCTCTATTGCATGGATGTGAGATGCATCTACAGCCTACCTCGTGAGCGTTATCAAAGGTGGAAAAAGCATCTCACGAGTACGCAGTGGATTACTGCTCGGATAGCAAATCCATTATAGATTAGTGTAGTCGATGGATCAACATCACGACACACAGATTAACCTATAAGTGCTCCGTTCTCCTCCTAACTCAAACCTGCATCACCATTATGAGGAAAGTCAGTATCTAAAGCTCTCTGAGTGAGTGTTATCAAAGGTGGAAAAGTGTCTCATTGGCACAAAATGGAATATTGCTTGGCTAGCCAATCCATTACATTGAAGTCTGAAGTGAAAGCTTGCTGTGTGGATGTCATCTGTATACAGGTCCCTCCTGGTCTTCAGAGGAGCAGCCTGTGGCGAATGTGAGGCTAAGCAGCCACGTGCAGGATGTGACGATTCCTTGGGTGAGCCCAGTACCAATACGCTATGTGTCGGCTCTGCAATAATGGAAGCCTCCTTGGATGGCGGGTAATGCCCATGATCTGCCCCTGCCTTGCCTTGAGGGTTGACCGCGACGTCCTTGGCCATTCTAACCTACCTAGCTATATGTATGTGACACCACAACAGTGAGTCGAAAGTCCTCCGAAACACCCCAGAAGGTTAACCCGGTCAACAAACGCCCATAGAAGCCGAATGTGTCAGTCTAAAGGTGCAAGAACACAGCTCTACTGTAAATAGACACAATGCAACTACGTCCGAGTGAGAGTCGAATGTCCTTCGAAACACTCGGGAACGTTAACCTGGTCAACAAATGCCAGCAGAAGTCGGATGTGTCGACCTAACAGTGCAAAGCAGGCACACCGCAATCACATACGAAAAAACTCTCAGGACGAATGCGGAAGATATGATCTCTTAATGCACACTCTTATGGGGATGGGCTGTTAGTCCCTTGGTGAATTGGATAGCAGCTGCAGCGCACTCTCATAGCGTTGCTTTCCTCCTAGGTTCATGAACCTCGGAGACGTGCATTATTTCTCTGGGATTACCACAAGGATCTGCAATATTGTGCTATTCAATGTATACACAAACAAGTAAGCAAGTATTGAAGCAACAGGGACTAGAAGGATACTGACATTTGTAGATGATGTTCTTGCATTTAGGCAGGGGAGAGACAGGTTGCAGTTAGCGCAAGAGTTACAGGAGGCAGAACACAAAGTGGCCGACTGGTGTACAGAGATGGGTGGTGTCAATAACCCAGATAAGGCGTCTGTGTTGATGCTTTCTGGGCAATAGGATTGTTAAGGCTGAGGTCCCAAGTCTTACAATAAATGGCAGAAATGTTAACAGAGAGAGTAAACAGAAGCCTGTCATTCAGGGATCATGTGGAAGCAGCTATGAGATCTAAAAGTGATTTGTTGCACTGAAGATCATGACAGCGATGAACATGGAGCAAAAAATGTTGTTCATATTCTATCAGTATCTCATTCTCTCAGAAATTGAGTATGGATTGGGACTGTGTCAAAGAGTTGCCTGGTGAAACTAGAGTGCATACAAAATGAAACTATGCGGGTGATACTAGTATGCATAAGGGGCACGCTGGTAGTGTGTATGCGATTCATTCTAGCTGCCACAGGTTGAATATACTTGTTGTTATCCAGTGTGAATATTTGTTGTTGTTGCCTCGCAGAATAATAGTGCCATGGATCGAAACGTGGGGAAGTTTTCTGATTGACATATATATTAGGAGCGTTCATTTGAAATCCATTCGTGCCGCACTGCGCGTAATTGCGTATGTTTGAACATGGTCATGTCATAGTCATGTGATAAGTACTGACCAGTGAATAAAAGAGCACGTGCTTATCGTCCCATGATGCATAGGTGTCACAAAATAAAACCGTGTGTTTAACCGGTTGATTATTATAGAGGATTTTTTGATTGAAAGGACTATCTGCCAGCGACAACTATTTTTACTAACAGAGAAAACAAATGGGTTGTCAAAATCCCAGGACAATATTTGTAGCTGCACGTGTACATCTCTAACGGACTTGGAACATTCGGTGTTGATGGTGACAGGTCCCGGCATCGCCTTGACAAGTTTGTCAACATTTGAATGCAGATGGAAGCCGTGAGATCACAGGGGCAGATGTAAAGAGGAAGTGAGTGCGCTGAATCATACATCGTTTTGACAAGTCGGATGGAAAACGGAAGTACTCAGCACGGAAGTAAACAGTCCATATGTCGTATAGTTTCCGGACATCACTCAGAGGGGCAGATTGCTACTGACAGCTTGTTGAGAAAAACTCTGTGTTGGAACTCGACAGTAACTCGCTGGCTTGTTTTGGGAATCACAACCAGTGATGACAGATCTAACATGGAGGGAGCCAGAGGGGGGATGGATCCCTGACAGGGGATGATCTGCCAATGTGCCACCTGTGTGGGGGCATAAAGGATAACGTCACGTGGCCAACTTTGGTAGTTTGCCATATAAACCCGAGTTGGGACCAACTAGGGGGACTTGAAAATGCTCTAGTCGGAGTGCCAGGGCACTGCAGTGCCTAGTGGAAATAATATCTACCGTGTGTTAATTAGTGACTTAATTTTACACGTGCCTATAATGGCAGATGTAGATATGATTGATAGGACTGCAGTAGTGCCATTTAAGGTATAACCTATTATAATATTAGTTCTAATTAATATAGACTGTGGCCTTGTTAAACTATAGTGTGATGATTAGCACTGTTAGTGGAAACTAACTAGAGTAGGGAAGTGATACTTGGCTCTGTTAGTTGAAAATAGATTAGTGAAGTGTTGATAAGCTTTACTAGTTGAGAATTGAGTAATGAGGGATAATTGGAATTTTCCCGTAGGTGTCCCTGGTGGTCGGGGTTCCGCATTCTGTTTGCTGATATTTTTTGTCTTGGCCTGATGATAACCTATGTGGTCAGTTCATATGTCCCTGATGGGTTCATTATATTTTCTGAGTGAGGCCGATGCCCCACGATCATCTAATAGAGATCAGTGATGGGGAGGCTATCACCAGTTGTATGATTTATTTTACAGGTTCCTCGGGTTGGAATGAAGAACCCGGACCCAATGTAACATCCGATCCCGGATAAATTATGATGTAGAGAGATGGGCCAGCAACTTTCGCAACGGAAGAAGTTAATACACATTGCTCGGTGGAGTCTAATGGTATATGTATCTGTCATGGAACGGCTGAGAATTCACCTAGCAATACTCCCACAAGTCCAATTCCCCTTTTTCAGTAGAACAGCCGATCTAGTCGAAGGGATACAACCGAGGTATTAATGTAACCCACGCAAGGGCGATTGGTGGCCCTTGACTTCTCGACTGTTCGTGTGAGACAAGATCAACCCAACCAGTTCCGCTAACGCATGCGCAAGAACCGTCTCAGAACAAAGAGAGGCTCAGTTGAGATCCGGCCGTGGGAGCAAGACGTTGTGTTGGAACGACTGTGTTAATTCGTAAATGGGAAGAGAGGAAGCCAGTGTCTTGCTGTTTATCAAAGAAAACCGACAGAACGTCCAGTGTTGGGACGGGAGCTCCTCAATTCTGAATACACAGTTTGTCGTAAGGTACGTGAAACATATTTAGATAAATAATGTGTCGCTACCGCGTTGAATCGAAGCTGTTCGACCACATGTCCCGCCCGGCGCACAAAGGTCAGTCAGGGGTGAACCTGTGGGCTTGTGTTTTAACTTAACACTGCAGGCTAATTGAACACGATGGATTGTAGGCCTGTTTTTGCGTTACAGTTGTACAAGTGCGTGAATGCGTTTTATTGCCGCTACAAGTAGTTATAGACATTTAGGACAGGCCCAAGAGTGTTAGTAGTCCGAGTTCACTCCTGGGCGGCCTTAGAACTCTAACGTAGTCGACACAGACGGAAGTTGGCGAAGGCGTTGTAGAACATAGGTCGAGTGAGGTATCAGGGAACTCGGCCGAACTAGACGAAACCCATGCGATGGTCGCCGGACGTGTCGAAGGTCATTCGAAGGACATTGCGGGTGTCTAAGTTCGAATTCTTTGGTGTGGCGACTACTGGCTTTGCTGGCCTTTCTGCTTACTCTTTACGTTATTGGTTGCCGTAACGGAACACCATCTTGATAGGCAGTTGGTTCCTGAGAGGTTGACACTGGAGAAACTGAGGAATGCGACAGAGCTGGTCACAGCCAGCTGAACACCGTTCCAAATGCTCTGACCTTAACTAGGGGAGGAGGGAACGGGATGTGGACTTCCGCTACAGGGGGATTTCCCTGTATAATCTATTACATTCCTGGATCAGAGCTAGAGCTCCAGGAGACCTGGTGTATAGTAGGTAATCCTAAAATCGAACCAGGGAGAGGGGGCTACCTCCGAGGGAGGGGACTTCGGTGGTCACCGGCTCTCCTTCAGGGCCTTTCTGTCTCTAGGTACCTTTAACCTACTAACCTGGTATATTTTGTCCTTAGAAGTCTTTTTAGGACAGAAGGATTTCGCCGACACCATGACCAGATACACAGCCCTACCTTGGGCGAGTTCGAGACGGAGGACGGTTCAGCCAGCACTTGTTAGGACCCAGACCCAGTTCAGTTTTGGCAGTGGATCCTGGTCTGTGAGGGCCGCCGGGTCATGGCGACACCGGCCTATGCTGAGTACACATAGGTAACGTGTACCTCTGGGGGTAAGTCTGTGTCACGATATTCACACATGGTGTTATCTTTGGCAGGTTCTACTTTCTGAGAGACTTACGTGACGGGACCAGAGGAAGATGACTTGGTGAAGGCTGCTAAATGGCTGGCTTACCTATGTGACGTGAAGTGAGGCTTCTACACCACACCACGTGCCGGGAAGTCACGACGCCACAATCCAGTCCCGTATAAACCGCTAAATGATCTTCAGTCAGTCCACCAAGTATTATGATGGCTACACACGGCGAGTATCGTGTCCTCTTGTCTGTGAACAGTTTTGATAGTGTGGCCCACTAGCCAAACGGGTAGAGAAGAACTACATTACCCTTTATTTCATGATGGCCGGGTGTTCCGGGAACAGTCTACCATGTAGGATTATGAACAGTTGTGACATTCCTTACCAGGTCACGTGCTACCAGTACTGACGTTTGAGTGACAGAGTCAACTTGAACTGTGCCAACTTTCTGTGCTTATAGACCCAGTTATACCCAGCCTGATCCCATTAGAGACCACCATCTGGTTCCAGAACTTTGACATTGTTACATTGTGTTAAATGTTATGGTGGCTTTTTAGGACCGTTGTCTAGCACAGGCCTTACCAGTGAAGCTTGAAGGACAGGCCTTCAGAACTTCTACAGGGATGTTAGTCCGGAGTCATCACGTACCACCGCAACTTGGAGTCACCACATTGACGTGCTAGTCATTCCAATTGAGACTACACCTCGGCAGAGACATTCCACGCTACGTGTGCAGATGAGTGACCTCTTTAACCTTGTGGTATCGTACCCAGTGTACAGTGATGAGTGAGACGGCCTGAGACTAATCCAGATAGCCATTTCTTCTATCGCCTGGCGGTGGCCAGGTTTCTCTCATGAACATTCCTCTTGTACATTATATCATATAGTCCAGGATTCTCTCATGAACATTCCTCTTGTACATTATATCATATAGTCATTATGTGTAGACACCAGAGTCGTGTCATCTGTTCTGGATGAGAAGTGAAAAAGGTATTGTCCAGCGGTTGATAGTGAGAGAGACAGGAATCCAAGGGCTGGTGGGGTCTGTAGACTGAGATTTATTGTATTCCCAGAGTGCATCTATCCCGTTATTAAGATGTAATAGTATGCTTCCCTCACCCCAGGAAAACTACGACAGTATCCTACATGAGTGAATACCAATCGTTAACACACCTGAAGTGATGGAGGTTCAGCCCATGTGGAACTAGATCAGTAGGGACTGATGTTCACAGTAGATGAAACCAAACATTGAAGTGTAGTTGTTCCACGTATCAAGGAAATCAGAACTTTCAGACTATATCTAGTGAATAAAGCAAGCCATTTTATTCTAGATACATTAACTGTTTAATAGTGAGAACTAGTGAACATTTATCAAGAGACAAAAAGACTTGTTAGTAGGACAGTGTTCCATGTTTGTTTTCACTGCGCCGGAATTATGAAGCCGGAGTTTCTATAAACTATTAGGAACAGTTGCGTTAGGAAATATACTAGTATTTTCCACGGATTATATTTACATGAGATTCAGATCTCATGGTCATCAGAGTTCCTGGAGGAGGACATGTCTGGAGAGAAGGATACGACTTCGGTGAGGTTTTTCGTACTGACTTGAATGATGTCGTGTGATCCTTGCCATGATGTGTACACTATGATCCTGAACTTTGAAGGCTGACACATACATTTATGTTATAATACACGACACACTTTTTCTTCGCATACACGTCTCATATAAGTTACACTTTTCTTTTAATAAATTAGTCTTTATTAATTTTTAGAAGCAAGATTTGTTGAGTATGTTGCGTTGGGGAAGTATGAGAGGGAGCATAGTACGACAGTGAGAGAGTGATAGGAAAAGGTGTCCATAGGCTGATGGAGGGTGTTGGACGGAAGCTGGTGGATTCTCCAGAATATTGAGAGGAAAAAAAAAATTATAATGTGGGTGTCGACTCTCCTCACTCCAGGGACGACACTTTAAAGGAGGACACAACATTATTGGGGGCTCGTAAACGTGATCTTTGGACAGCGGGATCTCTCGTAAACGGGATCTTTGGACAGCGGGATCTCTCGTAAACGGAATCCTTGGACAGCAGGATCTCCCGTAAACGGAATCCTTGGACAGCGGGATCTCCTGCAAGCAGGAACCTTTGACAGTGGGATCTTCTGACAACGGGGTCTTTTGACACGGGATCCCTAGTTATAAGAGGGAGATATCATTTTGGAGAATCCAGCTAGAGTGAATGTGGATAGGGGTTAGGACTATTATCTTACCTGTTCACACTTCACACGTCTGCATAGGTCTGTGGTCCTGATTCTACTCTTGTCACTGAGTGAATGTGCTGTGTGTGGTAATATCTAGATTTATAGTACTTGTTAATATATATGTATAGTAATTTGCAGTTATATTGTACTAGACCTGCTAGCTTACCTCTCTGTATAATGGCCACCCCTAAACTAACCACGTTAGAATTAAAGGCAAAGGGGGAAGAAATGGGATTGGGGGGTTCTGCTCTAACGGATTACATACAGGAAGTGGAGAGAGAGTATCGTCAAGCAGAACGGGAAGATCGAAAGGCCGAGTTGGAATTGAGAAGGATGGAGTTGGAACAAGAAGCTAGGAAATTTGAAGCTGAGCAAGCAGCTAGGAAATTAGAAACTGAACAGGAAGCACAGAAAAGGGAACACGAGTACCGGATGCGGGAACTCGAGCTCAAGAGTCAATCTAATGGGGAAACTGAGGGAGCAGTTGGAGGTTCCTCCATCCCAGGCTCAACACCAGTAGGTGGACATGGGTACCATGCTATGAAGTTTCCTTTAGCGGTCTACGAGGAGGACAAAGAGAAGATTGACCAGTACCTTCAACGCTTCGAGGCTATGTCAGTTGCTATGGGTCTGGAGCGTAACAAATGGAATCTTAAGCTATCCCAGGGATTACGCGGGACCGGATACGAGGTTTATACTCGCCTGCCACCAGGACATGAGAACAATTATGATGAGTTAAAGACGGCTCTGCTGAAACGATTCGAGGTTACGTCACATACCTACCGGAAAAAATTTCGAGCAGCGAAACGAGAACCGGGGGAGTTGTTTGCCGCCTACAGTTTGCGTCTAAAATCTTATCTCCATAAGTGGATGGATTTGGCTGGGTTCGCACATGACTATGAGAGTCTGGAAGAGCTCATGGTGGTCGACCAGCTGAAGAAGCAAATGTCTAAACCTCTCAGGACGTTCCTGGGAGAACAAGGAGCGGAACGTATTGACCTCGTGACTAAATTAGCAGAACGGTTCGTCGAGGTACATGGGGAGGCAGGGGAAAACCTTTCCACCAACTCCAAAATTCAAGAGAAACATGACAAGAAGAAAGCCAAAAACTCAGGAACAAAAAAGTGGGAACCTTATGTGCAAAAATCAGAGGATAGTTCAGAGAAGAAGAAGGAGGGAAGCAAGAGCACTTCAAGCTCTACACCTAAACGACCGTGGTCGGAGAAGTGGTGTTCAATTTGTAAGTCACCCTCTCACAATACGAGGGACTGCAAATCGAAGGCTAAGAACCCTCACTTTGCAGCATGTCAAGTGACTTCCAAGGAGGTTGTCACGGAAAATGCCAAGGTCAACAAGGAAGCTCGCCACCAGGAGAGCTCACTCAAGTCTGGCAATAGAAAATCTAGGACAGGGAAATGGTGCAACCAATGCCAGTCGAATACGCACAATGCTATTGACTGCAGAGGAGAGTCAGGAGACACTCAATTCGTCGTGTGCCCCGGGAAACCTAAGGTGGAGCCCACCGAACAGGTCGAGGCCGAGGAAGAGACTCCAGACCAGGAAAAACCACCTGTAGTGGAATTGATAGAGGTTAACGGTCGTCAAGTGGAGTGTTTATACGACACAGGACTGGACGGGGAGGCCGTGATTTCTGCGGATCTGGTACATCCAGAACAATTCACAGGTGAAACCTTGGAGATACAGCCTGCACAGAAGAGTGCTGTAACCATGAAGTTGCCCATTGCTAATGTGGAGATTCGGTCAAGGTACGTCACCGGCACCATCAAGGCCGCTGTATTGACCGATCCCATTTTTCCAGTCATCCTAGGTTGCCGGTATGTCTTTCTGGGAATGCCCAGGGAGCCAATCCATATGGGAGCAATGCAGACCCGCTCTCAGACGAAAACGGAAGAGGCAGACGCAATTGTGACTAACCCAATGCCGGGGGAGCTACGAACTGCCCAGAGTGAGGATGATACTTTACGTCCTTGCTACAAAAAGCTGCAGAAAAGTGCTGATCCACCCGGACGGGGGCAGTACTACATGAAGAATAGGATACTCTACAGGAGAGCAGGAAGGGGAGACAACCTATACGGTCAGTTGGTCGTCCCGAAAGCTCACCGGTCCCAGATTCTTCATATGGGGCATACCATCTCCTTTAGTGGACACATGGGTATTGCCGCCACCATGCAGCGGATTTCCTGCCACTACTATTGGCCGGGAATGACAGATGATGTGCGTCGGTATGTGAAGTCATGCCCTGAGTGCCAGAGGGTGGCACCGAAACACTGGACAGCACCGGTGGTGTTGGGTGAGATGCCCATCATGAACTCTCCTTTCGAGAGGGTAGCCATCGATATAGTGGGTCCACTTCCCAGAACTAGGAAGAGGAACATGTATATACTCACAATGGTGGATTGCTGTACAATGTGGGGTGAGGCGATACCGTTGACCACGATTGACTCGAAAAGAGTGGCGGACGCACTGATGGAGGCCTTTACCAGATTAGGCTTTCCGGATCAAATTCTGACGGACAATGGATCTCAGTTTTGTGGAAAACTCATGGAGGAGGTATTTAGGGTGTTTCACTCTAACCACATACATACCAGCCCTTACCACCCTCAAGCCAATGGACAAGTAGAGCGTTTCAACGGCACGTTGATGACAATGCTCAGGAAACTAGCGCAGGAAAAACCTGATAGGTGGGATGAATATATCCCAGCAGCACTCTTTGCCTATCGGGAAGTTCCTCATGGCTCAACAGGACTACCACCCGCTACGTTGCTGTTTGGTCGTCCAATCAAAGGACCGTTGGAAGCCATGTTGAGGAGTTGGACTGAAGAGGGGACGTCAGAATGAAGTGATCTCATCCTATAAATACGTGGAGGAACTGAAAGAAAAACTCCACAAGGGATGGACTCTGGCAAATCAAAACTTGAAAAAGGCCAGGAAAAGACATGCGGCTTACTACAACCGTAGGTCTAAAGAAAGATCTCTAGAGGTGGGAGATAAAGTCTTGTTGCTACTCCCAACGGGAAACAACAAACTGGAGATAGGTTGGCAAGGACCATTTCCCGTGGAAAGGGTAATATCCAGAACCAACTATCAGATCCGGATCCGGGGAAAGTCGAAGATTTTCCATATCAATCTCTTGCGGAAATACGAAGAGAGACCCGGAGACAAGGCAGCTCACCTCATGGCAATGGCAGTTGCAGTGGAGACAGAAGTGGGAACCAACGAGGGCAGGGAATATCCCTTGGTACACCAGGAAACCTATAGGGATGTACAAGTGAACCCTGATCTGACCTCACAGGAGAGGGAAAAGATAACCCAGGTTCTCAAGTCTCATAAGGAGATACTGACTGATAAACCAGGACGAACGAGGTTGGTGGAGTTCGAGATGACTTTGACCACACAGGAGCCGGTTCGTCAGAAGGTTTACCCAGTGCCATTCTCTAAAGAAAAGGCCCTGGAGGAGGAAATACAAAAACTGCTGGAGGATGACGTGATTGCACCATCCACATCCCCATACAATGCGGGGGTAGTTTTGTTACGCAAACCAAGTGGAGAACACAGGTTGTGTATAGACTTACCGACTTCTGAACAGTCATACACAGTTTCAGGTGGAACCTTTGCCGAATCCAACTCAGTTATTCGCTAGGCTCCATAAGGCTCGGTACTTTTCAAAGGTGGATCTGAGTCGGGGGTACTATCAGATACCAGTCAAACCGGAGATTCGACCACTGTTAGCTTTCAGTACACCCAGTGGACACTACGAATTCAAGGTCATGCCCTTTGGACTCAGCAATGCACCTAGTGTGTTTACACGCATGATGAGGACTTTACTAGATCCGTTACAGGATCCGTCCATCATCTCATTCATGGATGATATTCTGATTTCCAGTGACAGCTTGGATGACCACTTACAATCCTTGGAGAGAGTGTTTAATAGGCTCAAGGAAGCAGGGCTTACTGCTCGTCCAACCAAGTGCATGATTGGTTACCAGACTCTGGAATTTCTAGGTCACACCATCACTCCAGGACACATTGTCCCAGAAGAGAAGAACCTGGAGAAAATCAGAAATGCACCAAGGCCAAAAACGAAGAAGGATGTGCGATCTTTTCTCTCGTTGTGTGGGTTCTACCACAAATTTATCCCACATTTCACTGAACTTGGGAGCTCCGTTGACGGAAACCTTGAAAAAGGGATTCCCGGATCAAATCATTTGGACACCAGAATGTGAGAATGCCTATAGTCAGTTAAAGGAGGCCTTGGTCAGCAAACCTGTATTACAGCTCCCTGACCTTTCCAAACAATTTGTGTTGAGAACAGATGCGAGTGCGATTGGAATTGGAGCCGCTTTGTTACAGGAAGGAAAAGACGATGCTTCGGTTTTGAAACCTGTGGCATACGCAAGTAAGAAACTTCTACAGGCGGAGAGGAATTATTCAACCGTCGAGAGAGAGTGCTTGTCTCTTGTATGGGCAGTGCAAAAATTTCAGCCATATTTGTATGGAGTTAAGTTTCGGGTCCAGTCGGATCATCAGCCCCTGATGTTCCTGGCTACTTCTCAGAAGCTCAACGCACGTTTGATGCGGTGGTCGTTGTTACTTCAACCTTATAATTTCACAGTAGAGTACATTCCTGGGAAGGAAAATGTTGGAGCGGATTTCTTGTCAAGACACCCAGCTCCTGAAGAAGAAGAATGAATCATATGGATTAAACTCACGGTGGAGAAGAGTGAGATGGACTACTCTCTTAGGAGGGGGCCTATGTCACAAAATAAAACCGTGTGTTTAACCGGTTGATTATTATAGAGGATTTTTTGATTGAAAGGACTATCTGCCAGCGACAACTATTTTTACTAACAGAGAAAACAAATGGGTTGTCAAAATCCCAGGACAATATTTGTAGCTGCACGTGTACATCTCTAACGGATTTGGAACATTCGGTGTTGATGGTGACAGGTCCCGGCATCGCCTTGACAAGTTTGTCAACATTTGAATGCAGATGGAAGCCGTGAGATCACAGGGGAAGATGTAAAGAGGAAGTGAGTGCGCTGAATCATACATCGTTTTGACAAGTCGGATGGAAAACGGAAGTACTCAGCACGGAAGTAAACAGTCCATATGTCATATAGTTTCCGGACATCACTCAGAGGGGCAGATTGCTACTGACAGCTTGTTGAGAAAAACTCTTTGTTGGAACTCGACAGTAACTCGCTGGCTTGTTTTGGGAATCACAACCAGTGATGACAGATCTAACATGGAGGGAGCCAGAGGGGGGATGGATCCCTGACAGGGGATGATCTGCCAATGTGCCACCTGTGTGGGGGCATAAAGGATAACGTCACGTGGCCAACTTTGGTAGTTTGCCATATAAACCCGAGTTGGGACCAACTAGGGGGACTTGAAAATGCTCTAGTCGGAGTGCCAGGGCACTGCAGTGCCTAGTGGAAATAATATCTACCGTGTGTTAATTAGTGACTTAATTTTACACGTGCCTATAATGGCAGATGTAGATATGATTGATAGGACTGCAGTAGTGCCATTTAAGGTATAACCTATTATAATATTAGTTCTAATTAATATAGACTGTGGCCTTGTTAAACTATAGTGTGATGATTAGCACTGTTAGTGGAAACTAACTAGAGTAGGGAAGTGATACTTGGCTCTGTTAGTTGAAAATAGATTAGTGAAGTGTTGATAAGCTTTACTAGTTGAGAATTGAGTAATGAGGGATAATTGGGATTTTCCCGTAGGTGTCCCTGGTGGTCGGGGTTCCGCATTCTGTTTGCTGATATTTTTTGTCTTGGCCTGATGATAACCTATGTGGTCAGTTCATATGTCCCTGATGGGTTCATTATATTTTCTGAGTGAGGCCGATGGCCCACGATCATCTAATAGAGATCAGTGACGGGGAGGCTATCACCAGTTGTATGATTTATTTTACAGGTTCCTCGGGTTGGAATGAAGAACCCGGACCCAATGTAACATCCGATCCCGGATAAATTATGATGTAGAGAGATGGGCCAGCAACTTTCGCAACGGAAGAAGTTAATACACATTGCTCGGTGGAGTCTAATGGTATATGTATCCTACATGAGTGAATACCAATCGTTAACACACCTGAAGTGATGGAGGTTCAGCCCATGTGGAACTAGATCAGTAGGGACTGATGTTCACAGTAGATGAAACCAAACATTGAAGTGTAGTTGTTCCACGTATCAAGGAAATCAGAACTTTCAGACTATATCTAGTGAATAAAGCAAGCCATTTTATTCTAGATACATTAACTGTTTAATAGTGAGAACTAGTGAACATTTATCAAGAGACAAAAAGACTTGTTAGTAGGACAGTGTTCCATGTTTGTTTTCACTGCGCCGGAATTATGAAGCCGGAGTTTCTATAAACTATTAGGAACAGTTGCGTTAGGAAATATACTAGTATTTTCCACGGATTATATTTACATGAGATTCAGATCTCATGGTCATCAGAGTTCCTGGAGGAGGACATGTCTGGAGAGAAGGATACGACTTCGGTGAGGTTTTTCGTACTGACTTGAATGATGTCGTGTGATCCTTGCCATGATGTGTACACTATGATCCTGAACTTTGAAGGCTGACACATACATTTATGTTATAATACACGACACACTTTTTCTTCGCATACACGTCTCATATACGTTACACTTTTCTTTTAATAAATTAGTCTTTATTAATTTTTAGAAGCAAGATTTGTTGAGTATGTTGCGTTGGGGAAGTATGAGAGGGGGCATAGTACGACAGTGAGAGAGTGATAGGAAAAGGTGTCCATAGGCTGATGGAGTGTGTTGGACGGAAGCTGGTGGATTCTCCAGAATATTGAGAGGAAAAAAAAATATTATAATGTGGGTGTCGACTCTCCTCACTCCAGGGACGACACTTTAAAGGAGGACACGACAATAGGTTCTGTTTCTGACCGTTGAGAAATGGCCGTGTTGATCTAAAATCCATCCAAAAAAGCTCAAAGAGCAGTGATTCAGTTTCTTTCATTTGAAGGATGTTGACCAGTGAACATTCATCGAAGAATGCAGGCAGCGTACGGTAACAAATGTGTGTCGAAGACAACAGTGACAGACTGGGCACGAATGTTTCGGAAAGGACGTCAGTTCACGACAGATCTTCGATGGCCGGGTCAAGCGCATATTGTTGCAACAGTAAAACAACTATCGCCAAAATTGATGCAACAGTACAGATGAACCGTTGTCGAAGCATACGTTCGCTAGCGAAAGAATTTGATGTGTCAATTGGGACAATTCAATAGGTCGTTCGTAAGAAACTGCAATATCGGAAGGTGTGTTCACAGTGGGTACCACGGATGTTGACCGACTACCAAAAAGAGGAACGCATGGGATGGTGTTTGAACCACTTGCTGCATTACAGAGTGGAGGGTGATGCATTTCTCTTCCGCATAGTGGCAGGCGATGAATCATGGTGTCAGCACTTTGAGCCAAGCAGCAAAAGAGAGAGCATGCAATGGAAGCATGCTGAATCACCAAAAGCCAAAAAATTCAAGTTACAGGTTTCCGCTGGTAAGGTTATGCTGAGCGCATGTTTTGACCATGAAGGGCTATTGTTGGCCGACTTTAAAGAACCTGGTGTCAACATCAACTCTACCCACTACTTGGAAATACTAGACAAGCTGCAAAAAGCCATCAAGAATAAACGACACATCATGCTTTCTTGTGGTGTTATTTTGTTGAACGATAATGCTTGTCCGCATGTCGCAAAGATTGTTCAGGAAGCATTAGCAAGGAAGAAGTGAAAAATTCTGCAACATCCAGCCTACAGTCCTGATTTGTTACCATGTGATTTTCATTTGTTTGGACCTCTAAACAAAGCTCTCAAGGGGCAACGATTTCACACAAATGCAGACGTAATGAACGCGGTAAACACTTGGTTAAGTGAGCAGCCACAATCCTTTTTTTGCGGACGGCATTCGCCGCCTATCTAAGCATTGGGATGCTTGCCTGAATGACTATGGCGACTTCTTCTGACCAACCCGTGGTGCATAATTCATTAAAAATGAATGTTTTGTTTAATTCTACCACACCTGTTAATGTTTCTTTCATGCTTTTGTAATAAAGCCATTGGAACGGGTTTCAAATGAATGACCAATGAAATATATTATATATATATATATATATATATATATATATATATATATATATATATATATATATATATATATATATATATATATATATAAAATGTAGGAAAACTTGTTTATTTTGCCTGGGCTTCTCTCTATTCGTACGCTGTGGTTTTATCTTTTATTTTTTCCATAGCTCATTCACTTCTTCTGGCCTTACAGTGACGAATTCATATCATTTAGTGCTATGACATACAGCTGTCGACATATCACTCTTATGGCTAATTAAATGTTACTCTTTCAACTCAAACTACAAACTGGTAACAACTGGTAACACCTCAACTGAGGTGACGTTTTCTACTGTCTATTCTATGAACATAATAGACTTCATTTACACAAGCAATTGTCCAACAACTTATAAACACAACACCACTACTATAATGATATGGTAGCAGCACAATCTTTGGCCATAGCTACTTGCAATAGGACCAGGTTCACACTTGACCGTGGCCTAACGCAGAATGACTTTCAAAGAGATGCTCTGCTTACTGCCGAGTGAGTCCCAGCATTTTTCACTCTGTGTGAAGAGTGCTCACTAAGCGAGTCACTTTTTACAGTCTATTGTACAAACTAGACTTTCCTTCTGGACAATGCCATGACTTATGACACTGTTAAATCAGGTCGTGGCACTAGCCTTACCAACAGTTTGAGACGGGCTCAAGGTGCTGCATGCTAAATCATATCTCCGAGTAGCTGCAGACACAGAACACCCCCTGCAGGAAGCCCTGAACACAGTAAAGGGCTACAGGCTGGAGGAAAATCATGGATGGCTCAGGAAGAGGACATAATCAGAGAAGAGTGTATGCTTGAAAACATTGGGAGAGGAAAGGGTGAGAATGCCAGAAGAAAAATCAGACCTGTTCAGGGTCATAATAACATTGGATTGGGAATGCATGGATTGGCTGGCAGGCTGCACAGAATGGGAGGAGCAACAATTGATCCATGATCATTCACAACTAGGTGATGTAATTATCTACAGGGATTGCTCTGTGCTGAGAGGTACAAGAAGTGCCTGGGGGTTCATGGCGAAGGCTGGTGGACGGTGTAGGTGCAAGAGAGCCTGGCATGTGATGCCACAACATTTATCTGAGAATGGAGGTGGAGGCAGTCATGGCTGTGATCCGCTGGCTAGAGGACAAGCAGCACATCTATGTTGTGAATGTAATGGACTTAAAGTATGTTGAGAGAGATGAAGACAGACATGCTTCTGGCAGAGTGGTAGGCTTCAATTTAACAATCACGAATAGAGAGCATCCGTTGGATCCCCCCCCGGACATGCTGGTGTGGCGGACATATTGGCTGGGTCTGCACTACTTGGTGATAAAGTAGATGTGGTCGGGGCTTTTTGCAGTCATATGTATAATGTAGAAAAACAGATCGTTATGGCTTGGTGAGAATGGTGCTGCATTAGGACTCCGAGGAAATACCAGAGGAAACATAATCAGATTGTGACTGGTGCCATTAGTATTAGGACTCTTCACTGGCTGCTACAGATGAGGACACAGCACACATGGGAATATCCCAGTGCTGTGATATCGGTTCTTGACTCATCTCAACTCATCTGTGTTGCACACATATACTAGATCACAAACACATACATAACAAGTGACTCGCATGGTCTGTCTAGTCCTTGATGTCCAGATGTTGGATAGACTAGCTTTCTACTGATCTTCTGTTATTCCTCAGTGAACACTGGAACTGTACACCTTAACTGAGCCTGCATATTCCTATATTTCGCTGCAACTGATGATCGTTACAACCTTCCTAGATTTGACTGCATCGGGAGGTCACTCACCACATGTGCACACTTCTACAGTTATTCTGGCGTAAGCAACAAGGTTTGTGGATTGGAGGCTTTGTTAGTTCAGCCTAGTGTCTGTGTGTGCTGCTGGCAGACTGGATGTATGCCTGCATTGGCCTGATGATCACCGGATATTGTTAGAGATCTGAGTCAGTCACTTGTACAGGCAGTTTACATGGCGGTGACTTACAACCCAATCCCACGGTAGGAGATGGTGTATAACTGCTGCCAGGTAAGCTTGACCTCATGTTGGCTTGCTTGCCATGTCTTGTCTTGGAATATTAACCAGTTGTGACTGTTGCTATAGTTGTTTTCATGAGTATGAATTGTTTATGTTGTTTCCTTAGTTAGTTAGTCTTACCTCTTGAGACAAGGCGGCGCATAGGGCAGAAGTCATGGCTCTCCATGTCCGGCGGTTCGCTGCTACCTGCTGTAGATCCTGGATGTTCACTTGGCCGTTGAATGAGCCTTCTCTGATGATGGTTCTACGCAGGGTCTCTCTTATTGTTTCCTACTATATGTATAAACTGTTTATGTTGTTTCCTACTAAGTGTATGAACTATTTGTTATTTCCTACTATATGTATAAACTGTTTATGTTGTTTCCTACTATATGTATGAACTGTTTGTTATTTCCTACTATATGTATAAACTGTTTATGTTGTTTCCTACTATGTGTATGAACTGTTTATGTTGTTTCTTACTATATGTATGAACTGTTTATGTTGTTTCTTACTATATGTATGAACTGTTTATGTTGCTTCTTACTATATGTATGAACTGTTTGTTATTTCCTACTATATGTATGAACTGTTTATGTTGTTTCTTACTATATGTATGAACTGTTTGTTATTTCCTACTATATGTATAAACTGTTTATGTTGTTTCCTACTATATGTATAAACTGTTTATGTTGTTTCTTACTATATGTATAAACTGTTTATGTTATTTCCTACTATATGTATGAACTGTTTATGTTGTTTCTTACTATATGTATAAACTGTTTATGTTGTTTCCTACTATATGTATGAACTGTTTATGTTGTTTCTTACTATATGTATAAACTGTTTATGTTGTTTCCTACTATATGTATGAACTGTTTATGTTGTTTCTTACTATATGTATAAACTGTTTATGTTGTTTCTTACTATATGTATCAACTGTTTATGTTGTTTCTTACTATATGTATAAACTGTTTATGTTGTTTCTTACTATATGTATAAACTGTTTATGTTGTTTCTTACTATATGTATAAACTGTTTATGTTGTTTCTTACTATATGTATAAACTGTTTATGTTGTTTCCTACTATATATATGAACTGTTTATGTTGTTTCTTACTATATGTATGAACTGTTTGTTATTTCCTACTACATTTATGAACTGTTTATGTTGTTTCTTACTATATGTATGAACTGTTTGTTAATTCTTACTATGTATGAACTGTTTGCTAATTCCTACTATATGTATGAACTGTTTAGGTTGTTTCCTACTATATGTATAAACTGTTTAGGTTGTTTCCTGCTATATGTATGAACTGTTTATTATTTTCCTACTATATGTATGATCTGTTTATGTTATTTTCTACTATATGTATGAACTGTTTGTGTTGTTTCCTACTATATGTATGAACTGTTTGTGCTGTTTCCTACTATATGTATGAACTGTTTATGTTGTTTCCTACTATATGTATGAACTGTTTATGTCTTTTTTCTACTATATGTATGAACTGTTTATGTTATTTCCTTCTTCTTCTTACTATATGTCTTACTTCTTCTTCTTATTTCTTCTTCTTCTTCTTCTTCTTCTTCTTCTCCTTCTGCGTTCATCCGGAGTGTTTTTTCAGACATAATTGCATTGTGCCAATTTTATTTGTACCCTTAAGCCGGCACATCTGACTTCTGCAAGCGTTTGTTTATCGGGTTAGCCTTCACGGGTGTTGCTCACTGTTGTGATGCCTTCCAGGTCCCAGCTGGTCAAGTTAGAATGGCCGAAGACTTCACGGTCAGCCCTCAAGGGAATGCAGGAGCAGTCCATGGGCATTATCCGCCATCTAGGGTGGCTTACATAAATGCAGAGCTGACACATAGTGCTCTGGTACTGGGCTAACCCAAGGAATCACCGTGTCCTGTACATGGCTGCTTTAATTCCTCACTTCCATGTATTGGGCATTTTATTCGCCACAGGCCGCTCCCTGCGCAAACCAGGAACGGTCAGTCTGCAGACGGCGTCCAGTTAGAGAGCTTTCAGTTTGGACTTTTCATGAAAGACATTCCATCCTCACTCTGACGTTTTTGTGTTGTGCCAATTTTATTTGCACCCTTAGGCCAGCACATTCAATTTCTGCTGGCGTTTTTTAATCAGATTAGCCTTCCTGAGTTTTCGAGGGACATTTGACTCTCACAATTATGGTGTCGTCCATATCTCAACTGGTCAACTTAGAACGGCCAAAGACATCACGGTCAACCCTCAAGGGAAAGCAGGGGCAGACCATGGGCATTCCCCCGCCATGCAAGGAGGCTTACATAATTGTAGAGCCGATACATAGCGCTCTAGCACTGGGCTCACCCAAGGGGTCGTCACGTCCTGCGCATGGCTGCTTCACTTCCTCACTTCCATACAGTGGGCATTTCATTCACTACTGGTCGTTCCCCATGCAAAGCAGGAACGGTCAATCTGCAGACAACATCCACTCAGCAAGCTTTTGCTTCGGACTTCCATGTAATGGATTCGCTAGCCAAGCATTCCATTTTGTGTTTATGAAACATGTTTCTACCTTTGATTTCACTCACTCAATGAGTTTCTGATACAGACTTACATCATAACTATTCCGTGCAGCTGGGACACTTGTTCCACCTTTGGTAGGCTGCATGTGCTGCCGGCTCAGCATCTTACCTCCATGTAGCAGAGAGTGAGTAATGGCCAGGCCCTCACATCCGGGGGGATATTGAATTAGAGTCGTTCAGCCATATCCCTCAGCTGAGAACCTTAGAACATGTGTCTGGACCAAGAATGTAGTGGCACTGTGCAAATGATTCAGGCTTTGAATGCAATGGATTTGCTTAGCCAATGTATATTCCATTTCGCTTCACTTTGCCAGGATGGCTAGTCTGCATCGTTTATGGTCAGAACTACGACGGTATCTGATCGTCTTCACGCCTCTGACTTTTCTTCTTGATTAATGAAAACATTCTTGACAAATGCTTTCTCAGTAGCTCGTCTTGTGGTGATCCAGGAATTTCACCTCTAACGCCGCAATACGAATGCCCCTGTTTGTCCCTGTTAATCATTACCGCCAGTTCTGAAAACCAACAATAGAACCAAGGTCCTATTCCATTATTCCATGCACCATTATTCAGGCAGCCGAGGCCTGCTTTGAACACTCTAATTGTTTCAAAGTAAACGCGCTGGCCAACCGGGACGCTTAGCAAAGAGCATCCACTGGAGAGAGCCGTCAGACAGTAGGGCAGGAACAACGGGCGTGAGCCGGACTGCCCGCCTGCACCAGAGATCCAACTGAGAGCTTTTTAACTGCAACAACTTTAATATACGCTATTGGGGCTGGAATTACCGTGATTGCTGGCACCAGACTTGCCCTCCAATAGATCCTCGTTAAAGGGTTTAAAGTGAACTCTTTCCAATTACAGGGCTTCGATAGAGTCCCATATTGTTATTTTTCATCACTACCTCCCCGTGCCGGGAGTGGGTAAGTTGCGCGCCTGCTACCTTCCTTGGATGTGGTAGCTGTTTCTCATGCTCCCTCTCCAGAATCAAACCCTGATTCCCCGTTACCCGTTACAAACATGGTAGGCATGTCACATAACATCGACATTTGATAGGGCAGACATTTGAAAGATGCATCGCCGGCACATAAGGCCATGTGATCAACACAAAGTTATCCAGAGTCACCAGTGGGAACGCCGCACCCTGCGAATTGCAACGATTGTTTTTGAACTAATAAAAGCGCTCTTTCCGCAAGGGTAGGAGCTTGGTAAGCATGTATTAGCTCTAGAATTGCCACAGTTATCCAAGTAGGATCGTGTCATCTAAGGAACCTTGACTGATTTAATGAGCCATTAGCGGTTTCACCGTGAGACAGAGTGAACTTAGACATGCATGGCTTAATCTTTGAAACAAGCATATGACTACTGGCAGGATCAACCAGATATCTATCGGACAGACGGACTATTCACGCACACGCAGGCCAAGAGTAGCAATCGCTCAGCGCACTCCCTCGGTACCCGGCGTTAAAAGCAAAACCACTGGATGCCTATTGACGAGCTTTCAAACTACGCCAGGCAGGACTGACCGAAAAACTATGCCAGCTTACTAACTGCAGGCCCACTATTCATCGAGAGAGAGAGAAAAGAGAGAGAGAGAGAGAGAGAGCGCTTACAGAGACTTTGTCAAATGGTCGTACAAAAGTTGCTTTTTCGACCACTCTAACCATGTCTCTGGCTTTGTGCTGTGGTCACATTCTCGAAACGCCTGCCTCGCTAACTTGCATCGGCTGGGAAGTTACCGATTGGGTGCACCTCACACAGCCATCCTAGACAACGAACGCCAGACATGGGACTGATCTTGTGAACCAGACCAGCCCTCACTGTTATTTCCTACTATATGTATGAACTGTTTGTTATTCCCTACTATATGTACGAACTGTTTATGTTATTTCCTACTATATGTACTAGGGGAAGTCAATAAATAAGTCACAAATGGGTGTAGAAAAATAACTAAATATCATAACTTGAAACCAGTTTATTTTTATACATACAGTGTCCCTTTATTTCTCAACATATTTTCCACCAACATTGATGCACTTATCCCATTGTTTTATCGGTCCTCCCAAATGAGCTGCATAGAACTGCGTGCTCTGTTTTCTAAACCACGTTTTCACTTGACATTCAACGTTGGCGTTGTTTGCAAAATGTCTCCCTCCAAGGTGGGTTTTCAGTGGACCAAAAAGGTGGAAATCGCTAGGGGCTAAGTCGAGGCTGTAAGGTGGATATTCCAGAACTTCCCACCTTAGTTGGTTAATTTTCTCTTGAGCTAATCGAGCCGTATGTGGTCTGGCATTGTCTGGGCACCCACCTTGAGCACATTTTGTTAAATTTCAATCGTTCATGCATTATGCTGTATGCTGAACCATGTGAGCACCCTATTGCAGATGCTACGGAGTCTATCATTACTCATCTGTCACCTATAATCATCTCCTCCACCCACTGCATGGATGCTTCTGTTGCAGTTTCAATAGGACGACCAGATCGGATTTCATCAACAATTTTAGAGCATCCTTGAGAACATTTTTCTACCCAGCTATGCACCGCTTTACGGGACACACATTTGTCAGCATAAACAGGAAGCATTTCCTTATGAATGTCCTTTGCAGGCAGTCCTTTTGCCCACAAAAAATGCACAACAGCATGCTGCTCTTTGGTTGTACACTCCGTAAGTACAGTCGCCATTTTGTTTATGCGCTGTGCATGCGCATGAGACACCTAGCACCACCTGATGAACGGGAATATAAAGTTTGATGTTGCTGTCACCTAATGACACCTGTAGAAAACACCATTTACCTGCCATCCCACAGAACTGTGTGACTTACTTATTGACTGACCCGCGTATGAACTGTTTATGTTGATTCCTTCTATGTGTATGCAGACAGAATTGGAGGCTTGTAACATACCTAGACACACAGAGGGGATGTAACATGTATAGAGAGAGGGGTGGGGGGGGGGGGGAGTTTGTAACATCTGGATAGAGTAGAGGACTTTTAACATATCTAGACAGAAGGGGGAGGGGGACCTGGTAACATTTGAAGACAGAGGCCTTGTAACACATCTAGACATAGAGGGAGACAATCAGACAATCACATCAAGGCAGAGATAGTCTTGTAACATATCTAGACCGAGGGGGGGGGGGGGGGGCTTTAACACATGTACAAAGAAGGGCTTGTAAGAAATCTAGACAGAGAGAAAGGGGGGGGGGGGCTTAGCACATCTAGAAAGAGAGAGGGGCTTGTTCATATATAGACTTTGGGGGGGGGGGGGAGACTTTAACACATATAGACAGATAGAGGAACTTGTAATGCATATAGACACACAAATAGAGGGGCTTGTAACATATCAAGACAGAGAGAGTTGAATTGAGTCAAGAACCAACATCACAGCACTCAGGTCATTCTCATACATGCTCCATTCTCATCTGCAACAGCCAGTGAAGAGTCCCAATACAGTCACAGTCTAATTATGTCTGTCTGGCCTTTCTTGTGAGTGTTTAGTGACTACCAAAGTGCCAGATCCTCTGGTCCTTCCCTGTCACATCACTCTCTCCAAGCCGTGATGATCTACCCATTCTTCTGCACTATACAAATGATTCCAGAGGACCACAACCACTTCTACTTTATCATACACCAATACCCCACCAAGGGTTGCAGACCCAGCCAGACTGACCGCATACTCGTTTCCCAACACACCAGCATGTCTTGGGGAAAAGATCCACCAGATGCCTGAAACATGCCTGTTTTCACCTTTGTCACCCATCTTCACATGGAGAGAGATTTGTAACATATCGAGAGAGAGAGAGAGAGAGAGAGAGACTTATAATATATCTAGACAGAAAGAGAGACTTGTAACAATCTAGAGAGAGAGAGAGAGAGAGAGAGAGAGACTTATAACATATCTAGACAGAAAGACTTGTAACATATCTAGGCAGAGAGATAGACTTTTAACATACCTAGACAGAGATATAATTGTAACATATGTAGACAGGGAGAGAGGTTTGTAACATATCTAGACATTTAGAGAGACTTGTAACATATCTAGACAGAGAGTGATTTATAACATATCTATACATAGAGACTTGTAACATATCTAGACAGAGAAAGAGACTTGTAACATATCTAGACAGGGAGGGATAGAGACTTGTGACATCTAGAAAGGGAGAGAGGCATGTAATCTATCTAGACATAGAGAGAGACTTGTAACATATCTAGACAGAGAGAGACTTGTAACATATCTAGAGAGAGAGAGAGAGAGAGAGAGAGAGAGAGAGAGAGAGAGACTTATATACCGACAGGGAAAGAGACTTGCAACATATCTAGACAGGGAGAGAAACTTGTAACATATCTAGACAGGGTGAGAAACTTGTAACATATCTAGACAGGGAGAGAAACTTGTAACATATCTAGACAGGGAGGGAGACTTGTAACATATCTAGACACATAGAGACTTGTAACATATCTAGAGAGGGGAGGGAGAGAGACTTGTAACATATCTAGACAGGGAGAGAGACTTCTAACATATCTAGACAGAGAGAAACTTATAGCATGTCTAGACAGAGACAGAGAGAGAGAGACTCGTAATATATCTAGACAGAGAGGGGGAGAGACTTGTACCATATCTAGAAATTGAGAGAGACTTGTTACATATCTAGACAGAGAGAGACTTGTAACATATCTAGACACAGAGAGACTTGTAACATATCTAGATAGAGAGTGTCAACAACTCAATTGCGACAGGCATACAAGGATTCCCTTCTTTTGTACCACACGAAAATGACAACTCGTACGTTGTACAAAAGGATACATTTTATTTGGAGCTGATAGTACATGAGCTCCGCGAGCGGAATACCACATCGGTATTAAACATCATAGTATGTTATAAAGATGTAATGGGAAGATGATGTTGATGGTAATACTAATGAAGCTAAGCTTAAGTCCTAACTATTGTCATTGATACTGTCCTTCTTAGCAACAAAGTATTCACAGCGGATATACAGTCCGTCGCCTACGCCGTCGAGTCACAGTCTGGCGAATCTCTCTGTGGCGTGTTCAGCCACGAGTAATTGACTCTTCGTGCATTAGCTGCTTTGCATGCTTGGAGTTCCAGCACGCTGGTCACCTGATTAGAGTAACCAGTGTTGCTTGGTCACATCTCGTGATGCGGGTTTCCCAGTCTCTTGGGTAACCCCAGCTCACGTATACTCAATGACCTCCTTGTTGACACGAGTGTGTCCAGTTTGAGAACTATTTATAGTTCTCACTCGTGCTTGTGTCTCTTCTGTCTGGTTTCCTAGATCGCTATGTTACTTTCCTCTTCTCTAGCTCTCTTTATATTGTTCTTAGCTCTTAGCTCTTACGTAGCTCTTTGACAGAGAGAGATTTGTAACATATCTTGACAGGGAAGGAGACTTGTAACATATCTAGACATAGAGAGACTTGTAACATATCTAAACATAGAGAGACTTGTAACATATCTAGACAGAGAGAGAGAGAGACTTGTAATATATCTAGACAGGGAGAGAGAGAGACTTGTAACATATCTAGACAGGGAGAGAGAGACTTGTAACATATCTAGACAGAGACGGAGACTTGTAAAATATCTGCTTTTGCTTTACTTTATTTTCATAGGGTTAAAAATTGGGCACGCAGGCCCCTCTAACATTCTGCCCTTCTATCACTCTCTTTCATACATTATTTTATTCACACATCATTCAAGGCTAACAGAGAACAGCAACAATATAAAATATGTGCATTATAAAGGCATAGGCAAAATGCAAACATCAATACTTCACAACTCAGTAATATTGAATAATGGTGTGGCACTTGTTATTAGCTATGTGGAATATACTGGTCTACCAAAAGGGGGCTGGCTCTTATACTAGGGTTTTATTATTATTATTATTATTATTATTATTATTTCTATTAGTAAAGGGAAAGGTAATCCGTACTGAGATAGTGTTCAAATAATTTGCGATTATATTTATAGGGATTGGTGATGTCTTTGATTTCTTGTAGAAGATTGTTCCACAGCTGAGCTGCAGAGTATGTTAAGCTGGTTTTGTATAAGTCAATCCTAGGCTTCGGAATGTGTAGTATATTTAATCGTTTAGACAGAGAGAAAGACTTGTAACATATCTAGACAAGGAGAGAGAGAGAGAGAGAGTGACTTGTAACATATCTAGACAGAGAGAGAGTGACTTTTAACATATGTAGACGGAGAGAGAGAGACTTGTAACATATCTAGACATAGAAGAGACTTGTAACATATCTAAACATAGAGAGAGACTTGTAACATATCTAGAGAAGAGAGAGACTTATAACATATTTAGACAGAGACAGAGACTTGCACAAATCTAGACAGGGAGAGAGACTTGTAACATATCTACTTTTACTTTAATTTATTTTCAAAGGGTTAAAGAATTGGGCACGCAGGCCTGTCTAACATTCTGCCCTTCTATCACTCTCTTTCATACTTTATTTCATTCACACATCATTCAAGGCTAACCGAGAACAGCAACAATATAAAATATATGCATTATAAAGGCATGGGCAAAATGCAAACATCAATACTACACGAGTCAGTAATATTAAATAATGGTGTGGCACTTGTTATTAGCTATTTGGAATATACTGGTCTACCAAAAGGGGGCTGGCTCTTATACTAGGGTTTTATTATTATTATTATTTCTATTATTATGGGGAAGGTAATCCGTACCGAGATAGTGTTTAAATAATTTGCGATTATATGTTATGGGATTGGTGACGTCTTTTATTTCATGTGGAAGATTGTTCCACAGTTGAGCTGCAGAGTATGTTAAGCTTGTTTTGTATAAATCAATCCTAGGCTTCGGAATGTGTAGTATATTTAATCCTTTAGACAGGGAGAGAGACTTGTAACATATCTAGACAGAGAGAAAGAGACTTGTAACATATCTAGACAAGGGGAGAGACTTGTAACATATCTAGACAGGGAGAGAGACTTGTAACATATCTAGACAGGGGGAGAGAGAGATACTTGTAACATATCTAGACATGAAGAGAGAGAGAGAGAGACTTGTTACATATCTAGACATGGAGAGACTTGTAACATATCTAGACAGGGGGAGAGAGAGACTTGTAACATATCTGGACATATCGAGACTTGTAACATATCTAGACAGAGAGAGGGAGAGAGACTTATAACAAATCTAGACAGGGAGAGAGACTTGTAACATATCTAGACAGGGGGAAGAGAGAGAGAGAGACTTGTAACATATCTAGACAGGGAGAGAGAGACTTGTAACATATCTAGATAGGGAGAGAGAGACTTGTAATATATCTAGACAGAGAGAGAGAGATGGAGTTAGAGACTTTTAACATATCTAGACAGAGAGAGGCACTTGTAACATATCTAGACAGTGAGAGAGAGAGAGAGACACTTGTAACATATCTAGACAGGGGGAGAGAGAGACACATGTAACGTATCTAGACAGGGAGAGAGACATCTGTAACATATCTAGACAAGGAGTTGAAAATCTGTTGTCTACGGATGCACACATAGGCCATAGTCATGGGTCTCAGTCTCACCACTATAACCACAAATGAATATTGTCTAGGTATATAAACAGAATGTACAGAGACTGGATTCTCTAAACCCCCCCCCCCCCCCCCTCTCTGTCTGTCTCTCTCTCTCTGTCTGTCTCTGTGTGTCTCTCTCTCTCTCTCTCTCTCTCTCTCTCTCTCTCTCTCTCTCTCTCTCTCTCTCTCTCTCTCTCTCTCTCTCTCTCTCTCTCTCTCTCTCTTAACGTGAATCCCTTCTTAGACTATAATCACGGATGTCTCACGGACTGTAACCGCACAGACCGATGTGTCTAAAAAATATGTACAAGAGTGTTAATGCAACATGGTTGCAAACCAAAGATCAATGGTAACGGCGATAAAGCTAGTTGGCGTGCCACACACAACACGTCAGACGTGTAGGCCTGTCAGATGGTGTGTCTTGAGTAGCTAGTACACCGAGACGGCAAGTGGTTATCTCTCAGACCAGGTTAGCAATGTGGTTCTAAGGTTCCTCTCCAGCAGTCGTCTAGTAGCAGACCAGGTTAGCAATGTGATTCTCAGTTTCCTCTTCAGCAGTCGTCTAGTAGCAGACATATGTCGCCAGCAAGTATGCGTTTGTCTGTGAGCGTGTGAGGCTCAGTCTCCACCATGTATGTACCGTTGTGTGTGTGTGCGTGCGTGTGTGTGTGTCTGTCTGTCTGTCTTAGTCTCCACCGTGTGTGAACCATTGTATATGTTGTGAATCTTAGCCTTTACCATGGTCTACCCTTGTCTGTGTATTTCAGTCTCCATGGTGTGTGTGTGTGAGAGAGAGAGAGAGAGAGAGAGAGAGTCGAGATGTATGTAATGTCTGTAATGTCGCCGGCATGTTTGTAATGTCGCCAGCATGTATGTAATGTCGCCGGCATGTTTGTAATGTCGCCAGCATGTATGTAATGTCGCTGGCATGTATGTAATTTCGCTGGCATGTTTGTAATGTCGCCAGCATGTATGTAATTTCGCTGGCATGTATGTAATTTCGCTGGCATGTATGTAATGTCACCGGCATGTATGTAATGTCGCCAGCATGTATGTAATGTCGCCGGGGTGTATGTAATGTCGCCGGGGTATATGTAATGTCGCCGTCATGTATGTAATGTCGCCAGCATGTATGTAATGTCGCCGGGGTGTATGTAATGTCGCCGGGGTGTATGTAATGTCGCCAGCATGTTTGTAATGTCGCCAGCATGTATGTAATGTCGCCGGGGTGTATGTAATGTCGCCGGGGTATATGTAATGTCGCCAGCATGTATGTAATGTCGCCAGCATGTATGTAATGTCGCCGGGGTGTATGTAATGTCGCCAGCATGTTTGTAATGTCGCCAGCATGTTTGTAATGTCGCCGGGGTGTATGTAATGTCGCCGGGGTGTATGTAATGTCGCCGGCATGTATGTAATGTCGCCAGCATGTATGTAATGTCGCCGGGGTGTATGTAATGTCGCCGTCATGTATGTAATGTCGCCAGCATGTATGTAATGTCGCCAGCATGTTTGTAATGTCGCCAGCATGTATATAATGTCGCCAGCATGTATGTAATGTCGCCGGCATGTATGTAATGTCGCCAGCATGTTTGTAATGTCGCCAGCATGTATGTAATGTCGCCGGGGTGTATGTAATGTCGCCAGCATGTATGTAATGTCGCCGGCATGTATGTAATGTCGCCAGCATGTATGTAATGTCGCCGGGGTGTATGTAATGTCGCCGGGGTGTATGTAATGTCGCCAGCATGTATGTAATGTCGCCGTCATGTATGTAATGTCGCCGTCATGTATGTAATGTCGCCGTCATGTATGTAATGTCGCCGTCATGTATGTAATGTCGCCAGCATGTATGTAATGTCGCCGTCATGTATGTAATGTCGCCGGGGTGTATGTAATGTCGCCGTCATGTATGTAATGTCGCCGTCATGTATGTAATGTCGCCAGCATGTATGTAATGTCGCCGGGGTGTATGTAATGTCGCCGTCATGTATGTAATGTCGCCGTCATGTATGTAATGTCGCCAGCATGTATGTAATGTCGCCGGGGTGTATGTAATGTCGCCGGCATGTATGTAATGTCGCCAGCATGTATGTAATGTCGCCGGGGTGTATGTAATGTCGCCAGCATGTTTGTAATGTCGCCGGCATGTATGTAATGTCGCCGGGGTGTATGTAATGTCGCCGTCATGTATGTAATGTCGCCGGCATGTATGTAATGTCGCCGTCATGTATGTAATGTCGCCGTCATGTATGTAATGTCGTCGTCATGTATGTAATGTCGCCGGCATGTATGTAATGTCGCCAGCATGTATGTAATGTCGCCGGCATGTATGTAATGTCGCCAGCATGTATGTAATGTCGCCGGGGTGTATGTAATGTCGCCGGGGTGTATGTAATGTCGCCGTCATGTATGTAATGTCGCCGTCATGTATGTAATGTCGCCGGGGTGTATGTAATGTCGCCGGGGTGTATGTAATGTCGCCGGCATGTATGTAATGTCGCCAGCATGTATGTAATGTCGCCGGGGTGTATGTAATGTCGCCAGCATGTTTGTAATGTCGCCGGCATGTATGTAATGTCGCCGGGGTGTATGTAATGTCGCCGTCATGTATGTAATGTCGCCGTCATGTATGTAATGTCGCCGTCATGTATGTAATGTCGCCGTCATGTATGTAATGTCGCCGTCATGTATGTAATGTCGCCGGCATGTATGTAATGTCGCCAGCATGTATGTAATGTCGCCGTCATGTATGTAATGTCGCCGTCATGTATGTAATGTCGCCGGCATGTATGTAATGTCGCCGTCATGTATGTAATGTCGCCGTCATGTATGTAATGTCGCCAGCATGTATGTAATGTCGCCGGCATGTATGTAATGTCGCCGTCATGTATGTAATGTCGCCGGCATGTATGTAATGTCGCCAGCATGTATGTAATGTCGCCGTCATGTATGTAATGTCGCCGTCATGTATGTAATGTCGCCGGCATGTATGTAATGTCGCCGGCATGTATGTAATGTCGCCGGGGTGTATGTAATGTCGCCGGCATGTATGTAATGTCGCCGGGGTGTATGTAATGTCGCCGGCATGTATGTAATGTCGCCGGGGTGTATGTAATGTCGCCGGCATGTATGTAATGTCGCCAGCATGTATGTAATGTCGCCGGGGTGTATGTAATGTCGCCGGGGTGTATGTAATGTCGCCGTCATGTATGTAATGTCGCCGGGGTGTATGTAATGTCGCCGGGGTGTATGTAATGTCGCCGTCATGTATGTAATGTCGCCGGGGTGTATGTAATGTCGCCGTCATGTATGTAATGTCGCCGGGGTGTATGTAATGTCGCCGTCATGTATGTAATGTCGCCGGGGTGTATGTAATGTCGCCGTCATGTATGTAATGTCGCCGTCATGTATGTAATGTCGCCGGGGTGTATGTAATGTCGCCGTCATGTATGTAATGTCGCCGGGGTGTATGTAATGTCGCCGTCATGTATGTAATGTCGCCGGGGTGTATGTAATGTCGCCGTCATGTATGTAATGTCGCCGGGTGTATGTAATGTCGCCGTCATGTATGTAATGTCGCCGGGGTGTATGTAATGTCGCCGTCATGTATGTAATGTCGCCGGGGTGTATGTAATGTCGCCGTCATGTATGTAATGTCGCCGGGGTGTATGTAATGTCGCCGGGGTGTATGTAATGTCGCCGTCATGTATGTAATGTCGCCGGGGTGTATGTAATGTCGCCGTCATGTATGTAATGTCGCCGGGGTGTATGTAATGTCGCCGTCATGTATGTAATGTCGCCGGGGTGTATGTAATGTCGCCGGGGTGTATGTAATGTCGCCGTCATGTATGTAATGTCGCCGGCATGTATGTAATGTCGCCGGCATGTATGTAATGTCGCCGGGGTGTATGTAATGTCGCCGGGGTGTATGTAATGTCGCCGGCATGTATGTAATGTCGCCAGCATGTATGTAATGTCGCCGGCATGTATGTAATGTCGCCAGCATGTATGTAATGTCGCCGGGGTGTATGTAATGTCGCCGGGGTGTATGTAATGTCGCCGGCATGTATGTAATGTCGCCAGCATGTATGTAATGTCGCCGGGGTGTATGTAATGTCGCCGGGGTGTATGTAATGTCGCCGGGGTGTATGTAATGTCGCCAGCATGTATGTAATGTCGCCAGCATGTTTGTAATGTCGCCGTCATGTATGTAATGTCGTCAGCATGTTTGTAATGTCGCCAGCATGTATGTAATGTCGCCGGGGTGTATGTAATGTCGCCGTCATGTATGTAATGTCGCCAGCATGTTGTAATGTCGCCAGCATGTATGTAATGTTGCCGGGGTGTATGTAATGTCGCCGGGGTGTATGTAATGTCGCCGTCATGTATGTAATGTCGCCAGCATGTTTGTAATGTCGCCAGCATGTATGTAATGTCGCCGGGGTGTATGTAATGTCGCCGGGGTGTATGTAATGTCGCCGTCATGTATGTAATGTCGCCAGCATGTTTGTAATGTCGCCGGGGTGTATGTAATGTCGCCGGGGTGTATGTGATGTCGCCGGCATGTATGTAATGTCGCCGGCATGTTTGTAATGTCGCCAGCATGTATGTAATGTTGCCAGAATATATGTAATCTCATCAGCATATATGTAATGTCGCGCGCATGTATGTACCATTGTCCTTGAGTGTATATATATGTGTGTGTGTGTGTGAGAGAGAGAGAGAGAGAGAACCATTCATACTATAGCCACCATCCACCTAGAGCTTGAAGTTATTGTTTACAACTATAACTGAACCTTTCATATTATAGCCACCATCCACCCTACAGCTTGAAGTTATTTTATACCTGTATAACTGAACCATTCATACTATAGCCATCATCCACCTATTCAGCTTGAGGTTATTGTATATAACTATAGCTGAACCATTCATACTATAGCCATAATCCACCCTACAGCTTGAAGTTATTGTATACAACTATAATTGAGCCATGCATACTATAGCCACAATCTAGCCTATAGCTTTAAGTTATTGTATATAACTATAACTGAACCATTCATACTATAGCCACCATCCATCCTACAGCTTGAAGTTATTGCATACAACCATAACTGAACCATTCATACTATAGCCACCATCTAGCCTACAGCTTGAAGTTATTGTATACAACTATAACTGAACCATTCATACTATAGCCACCATCTAGCCTACAGCTTGAAGTTATTGTATACAACTATAACTGAACCATTCATACTATAGCCACCATCTAGCCTACAGCTTGAAGTTATTGTATACAACTATAACTGAACCATTCATACTATAGCCGCCACCATCCACCCTACAGCTTGAAGTTATTGTATACAACTATAACTGAAACCATTCATACTATAGCCACCATCCACCCTACAGCTTGAAGTTATTGTACACAACCATAACTGAACCATACATACTATAGCCACCATCTAGCCTATAGCTTGTAGTTATTGTATACAACTATAACTGAACCATTCATACTATAGCCACCATCTAGCCTACAGCTTGAAGTTATTGTATACAACCATAACTGAACCATTCATACTATAGCCACCATCTAGCTTACAGCTTGAAGTTATTGTATACAACTATAACTGAACCATTCATACTATAGCCACCATCCACCCTACAGCTTAAAGTTATTGTATACAACTATAACAACCATTCATACTATAGCCACCATCCACTCTACAGCTTGAAATTATTGTATACAACTATAACTGAACCATTCATACTATAGCCACCATCTAGCCTATAGCTTGAAGTTATTGTATACAACTATAACTGAACCATTCATACTATAGCCACCATCCACCCTACAGCTTGAAATTATTGTATACAACAATAACTGAACCATTCATACTATAGCCACCATCTAGCCTACATCTTGAAGTTATTATATACAACTATAACTGAACCATTCATACTATAGCCACCATCCACCCTACAGCTTGAAGTTATTATATACAACTATAACTGAACCATTCATACTATAGCCACCATCTAGCCTACAGCTTGAAGTTATTGTATACAACTATAACTGAACCATTCATACTATAGCCACCATCTAGCCTACAGCTTGAAGTTATTGTATACAACTATAACTGAACCATTCATACAATAGCCACCATCTAGCCTACAGCTTGAAGTTATTATATACAACTATAACTGAACCATTCATACTATAGCCACCATCCACCCTACAGCTTGAAGTTATTGTATACAACTATAACTGAATCATTTATACTATAGCCACCATCCACCCTATAGCTTGAAGTTATTGTATAACTGAACCATTGGTATTGTAGCAACCCACGATGGACCCTCGCAAGCCTAGAGCCAGACTCACTGGTAACACATTTGTACTTAAAGTCTCAGGTAGCCATTGAAGAGTTCAATAAATAAGCTGCCTGTGTCTCTGTTCTCATACAGGATGCAGTCATGACTTCCGTGTAGTGGTCTGTCCTATGTGCCTAGCTGCGAACACTCATCTCCAACTCTTACCACAAAGGACAGAACCACAATTCTACATACTGGCGTCTTCTCTGTCCAGACTTTATTATCAGTACATTATCGCATTGTCACTTCCATTCTCCCGTCATCCCACTGTCTCCATTTTCTGCAAAGGGAGATGAGAAGAGTCCTGTGCGTATACTTGTTCCTGGCTCACATACATTCATCAATGTCCTCACTGGACACGCTCAACACTGGCAGCGAGTCTCACTGTCCATCCAGCCCTTGTCCATCCATGGCACCCCGCGCTAAACTCTAGCACGTGCCCCGTCAGCTGTGACGGAATACCACAGATGTCCGTCACATAGAGTTTTGGACCTGTACTAGAACACCTGCACCCAACTGAGACGAGTTTCTGGCACGCGTTGACACTGGCAGCCTGTGCTGAAGGTTCGCAGCTGCCGCTGTGTGTGAGTGTGTGTGGATATTGCCCGTTTGTATCTGTCTGTAATGTGATTGTCAGAGCCTAAGTGTGCAGCAACATCGTTACGGCACCCGGCGGACAAGAGTTGTCGGCTGGCGAGATTCTTACCTGACACGCGACCAGCGCTGACGACAGACGCACGCAAAGCCACGTGACCCCACGAGAGGCAGTGGACAGTGTGTGTGTTAATCTCAGACCAAGCTGGGACTGGACATCTGAACGGACGTGTGTGTCGAGAGCAAGGCGTTTGTGTGAATCTCCGTGGTTGTGAGCTGAACGACTGATATCGTGAGCGTCAGACCTATGAGCTGTATTGTGGTTGTGAGTTATATGTTGTACATTGCTGTAACTATTGTTATGTATTTAATGTGGTAATAAATCCATTGAACTTGTGTTGCTATGTCTTACGTCGAATTACGTTGTACTTGTACTGTCTCACATGTGTTAGCCAACGAGCCTAATAGAAGATCCTGACATGTGTGGACGTGGGTTGCTCGTCTTTATTTAAGAACCTAATATATTTAGACGTGTGTTGTTCATCTTTGTGATTTAAAACTATAATTCTTGTACTTGTAAAATTTGTCAAGGTTATAGTGATGTACATGTGATCGGAAAAGTCTCAGTGTGATCCATTACTACATTGTCTAAATATGTTTAAGATCATTAGTAAATGTACAGTACATATTGTTTGATCCTGTAAACGTGTTAAACATTTGTGATCTGTGAAAATTGTCATCGTTTGACCTTGTCAACATTGTGATTTTGCCACCATTTTGACCTTGTCGCCATCTTGTAAACTTGATGTCTTTGTCCTTACTGAATGTCATCTTGATGTAAGTGATGTGTCATCAATGTTATTGAGTGTTCAAATACAGATAGATTGTCTTTGTTTATTGAGTTTGTGGAACGCAAAGAGTTTTGGAAAGAGTGTAACTTCTGTTGAAAGAAACACTGTTGACGACAAAGTTACGACATACAATTATACTCAACGCCATCCAAACCAAATCAACACTTAGTGACTTACAGGCACACACCAACAAACACACGCTAACTTATTTCTCTCCAAAAACAAAGCAGGTTTTTTGCGTACCATCCATAACCCTGCCGTAGAGGTCATTTGTGGTTCCGAAGTACGACCTTACCGTTTTCTAGCCCGATTGCCCAACCATTCACCATATCCAAGGGCACTTGAGTATATTTTTCTTCACTTTAACTTTACGTATGCATTAGTGGGCACGCATCGTATAGTCAAATCAATTGTAAGTTGTTTTTCTACTAACCATTTATAATATATTTTATGTGGTTGATTGTCATTGACGTATTCTCTCCATCATGTCGTCATTATTTGATTTCATCGATATGGGTTTAAAATTAAAGTTAGAAGGTGATGAATTAACAAAATGGAGTGAGAAGAAATACGCTGAATACTGTGAACGCGAAGATAGAGCAGCAGAAAGAGCTCTAAAACAAGCAGAAATGGCTGCCAAGCAAGTAGAGGCAGAAACAGCATTAAAGCAAGCCGAAGTAGAAAATGGCTGCCAAGCAAGCTGAGGCAGAAACAGCCTTGAAACAGGCAGAGATTGAAAAAGCTGCCAAACAAGTAGAGGCAGAAACAGCATTAAAGCAAGCTGAGATAGACAGTGAACTTAAGAAAGCAGAGATAGCAGCGCAGAGTAAGAGGGAAGAACTAGAATTACAGTTGAAAATGAAACAACTGGACACCGAGACTGCAATGAATAAAGAGTCAAAGAAATCTGAAAGACTGGAGAAAGAAAACCAGTATAAGAAGTACCAAGGTATCGTTCGTAACTATACCTCGGGTGACTGCATAGCAGCTTTTACCCAAAATTTTGAGACTTTAATGGAACATTACCAAGTTCCACTTTCGGAATGGAATATTTTATATATGAGGAGTCTATCTGGGGAACCTCTGAAAGTCATTGAAACCATCCCCAAAGACCTCAGAAAAGAGTACATTTCATGTTAGATGAAGCAGGGTACAGAGAACAATTCAGTAAACTGAGTCCAAAATCAACTCAAACGTTCTCTGACTACCTCTGTTTAGTCCGAGACATTTTCAGCAAATGGACTTTCATCAGCCAAAATTAACAAAAATTATGATAAATTAGAAGATCTCATTATTCGAGATAAAGTTATTTCTTCTGTCCCATCATCTTTTTCTAAGTTCTTGCAGGAGAATGAATGCACAAGTGTGGAAGAAATGGAAAGACGTGGGTCGGCCTATTATACGGCAAATAAACAGTGTTTTGCCACTGAAGCTACTGACAGTAACTGGGTAGCAGCAGCCAACTATGAGAACAACTATAGTAGGCAAAAACCACACAGGCCTACCTCTGATAGAGTTAGACAATGCACTCACTGTAAATTGTCTCACCATTTGAACGAGATGTGCGATAAAAACCCAGGGTACCTAACATACTTGCAAAATATGGTAAACAGACAAGACGTAGAACGTAAATCGTTCAAAAGTGCACGTAAATGTTTTCTCTGCAAGGCTTACGGTCACTATCGTATGGATTGTAGAGGCAGGCATATGACCAACAAAGCCAATGCCGCCTTGTTCGATAGCTCAACGTCAGAAGACGAAAATCCAGAAAAACATCCTGTACATGCAGCACAGGCTTGTGATGTATTTAGTGCTAACAAATGTACTGTCTGTAATACCTTCAATGAAAATGGTACCTTAACATGCGGGCACGCCGTCCCTATTGCCAATGAGGAAGCTAACTTGGCAATAGACTCAAAATGCAGTTCAGCAAAGAACGTAAGAAAAGTGAACATCACAGACATGAAGACAACACCAGACTTTGTACCATATTGTAATAATGTTGTTAACATCACTCAACCTCATTCTTTATATAAAGAGGTCAATGCTCAACAAGAAAGTGAGGAATTGAACAAAACCTCAAAACTGTCATTAGGAAAATTAACATTCCATAAAGGTTACATCAATGACACAGTATGCACATGTGTACGCGACACAGGGTCCTGTCTTATCGGTCTTCGAAAGACCTTAGCTGATCCTAAAGACTACCTAGATGAGTACATCCATTGCAAAACTGTTTCAGGGACAGTAGAGAAATATCCCATGGCATGGGCCAATATAAAATCACCTTTCTTATCAGGCAGAGTAACTTGTGCTTTATTAGACAATCCATGTTGTGATTTATTAATTGGAAATGTATTGAATGTGACAGATTACATAGAGTCCAAACCTCACACAAGGCAAAAAGTTAACACCACAACAAATACTGCCTTAACTACCCAACTCATCATACAACAACATGATGAACAGACCAAGATACCACACCATACCAACGTGATTACCATCTCAGAACAAGAAGAAACAGAAACTAGTGGGTATCAGCACAAAGAAAAAGGTGCAGAAAACAAACAGTTCACAACAGCGATGAAAGATCATAAATCATCATGGTATATACTATACCTACTTTACTCCCTGTTAACTACACACATAACCAAGTGCACACAGTGGATAGTTATTCTTGCACTACTGATTGTAAATACAAAACATATGTCTTCACAAACAGTTATATTTCCACAGCATCATGACACAACACATTTGTTATAACACATATTACTCATGACAAACCAGCAGACTTTGTTACTTATGTCATTACGGTTGAACCAAATTTTGTTACTGCCACTCATAATCTCTATGTTAAATCAACTCATACGAATACCTATGCTGAACAATGTAAAGCATCAGTCGGTGGAATTACTGACAAAAATCAGCAACAAATTACCCTACATATTTTGGAAAATATACACAAATTGCAAAAGATCATACAAATATGCACGATTACATTTCACAACTATACATGGTGTATTATTATTGTTTGAACTATTGAATGTATACACACATGTACGAGTGCAGGTTTGGAGATAACACTCAAAATGATCTCAACATGAAATTTGAAAATCCTTTTGAAAGATTTTAACCGTAACCCACTTTATATCCTTAGATCCAGTATCTCCAGACTTACCTTGTCTGTTATACGACGCCTCCTATCTGACATTCTTAATATCATTCACTATGCTGACGACATCTGTGTCTATACAGAGACAACGACGGAACTATAACATTGACACCTGGACAGGACGTTCTACTACTACTACCTAGTATCAGACAGCACTGACTGACAGTGAAGCCTTCAAAGGTGAGCATGGCTTACCAAGAGATATCATTTTTGGGGTACAGAATATCCAATGGCTTTGTCATGACAGACAACAAAATTGTCTCCAAAATTCTAAAACTGTCACTTCCAACAAATAAGAAACAAGTCCGCAGTTTGTTGGGACTTATTAATTATTATAGAAACTTTATTCCTGATTTTTCAGAACTGACTGAGGTTTTTTCGAACTTACTAACCAAGAATAAACCCGAAAAAGTTGTAAACGATGAATGCCTACGAAATGCATTTGATAAAGTTTTGGCACACTTTTCTGATAAGAATACACCTAATCTCATCCTTAAATTGCCCAACATTCGTTTACCTTTCAGATTGAGAACAGATGCTAGCTCCATTGCGATCGGTGCAGTCCTTTTGCAGGAATACAACGATATCCTGCATCCCGTTTGTTTTCTATCAAGAAAACTAAGACCCCGAGAGCGGGCCTGGTCCATTCCGCAATTAGAGGCATTGTCCTTAGTAGAAAGTGTAACAAAGCTGTCCAGATATCTTCTAGGACGTCACTTTATCATCGAAACTGACAACAGTCCATTAAGGTATATCAATTCCACAGTACCATCAAATAACATGATTGCTCGCTGGTCCTTGAAGCTTCAGAATTTCAGTTTTGAAGTTCGCCATATTCCCGGCAGAATGAATACAATCGCCGACCTTTTGTCCCGTTGTCCGACAGACCCAGTAAGCAATGTCTGAGTGCACTGTGTAATATTACACTCAGCCCAACACAGCCACCAATGAGTGAATTTTTTTTCCATTCACCTACTGTGTAAGGTCAATAATCAAAATTGTGATACGGTTTGGAGACCGACATGTATAATATACTTATTTTAATCAAGTCATGTAATGAGTGTAGTATAATTGTGTAGTGTGTGTTAGAATGAGAACGATATTAATTGTATATAGACACCAACAACAGTGTCACAAACGCTTAACCAATTATCAAAAGCGAACTTTACCATTGTGACATTTGTGGGTGATTTTTTTTCACCGTGATATTTTAACATGTGCAAATGTGGACCGAACATTGACTCCTACATCACCTCTACAGCGAATGTGATCCAAATCGTTCGACGTGTGAACACATCGGAAATAAGAACATTCCATCATAATCCGTTGTCATACTATAACATCAGACACGAACTGTGAGAACATTCTACTATCCGTTCCGAAATAAAACCGGATCATTTGTGTTCAGAGGGTGTAACATCAACCAAATTTTTCGTTTCGTGTGCATTTCCGGTGTAATTTAGAAAGTATAACATAATTAGCAGACTATGTACAAATTTCCAAAAATTTATGACACTTGTAAAATCCTTTCGAATCTATAAAATATAATATACCAATTGGGTACTTATTTATTTTGATTAGTGTAATCTTAGAATTATATCTTGATTAATGTATTCATATTACCGACTTTTTCTCGTTAATATGAAGAAACGTCAAGCAATGACGCTAAGAAATTAAATAATTATTGTAATGTATGGAATTTCTTAAATGTCAAAATTACTTCCCTTGCATTTGTGAATTACATCAAGGGCCATAATTTGAAACATATTCATTAATGTGTGTTGTATAGATAGGCATTTTGTTGCTCAAATGTTTGGCACAGCAGGTAGGCGTCCACCAAGCATGTCATAAGCTGCCAACATTGCAAACCAACATAAGAGCTCCTGACCAAATGAGGGCAGAGTTTAAGTGTTTAATACGACTAATACAAAGCCGTATTTCAGTCTGGCTAGATGGTTGTTGCAAAACAATCATATTATTACTTTTTTTCAAATAGCTGGGAGGTAGATGCGTGAAGCTGGTGCTACTGATCTGACTGGGTATTATTGCAATGAAGGTAACCAGGCATCAGGGGGATGAAACCTGAATTGTGTTAAAAATTGTACTTCATTTGTCATGTCAGTGCAACTTACATTTTTTGTGTATATGTTTCTATGCCTTATATGTATTTTCATGCATAACACTGGGAAAGAGTAGTCTCTGACATGAAATTAACACTACCCCAGTATATACATACATCATGAATGAAAGATGGCATCTTTCATTGAAGTACCCGGGGAGAATGTCAGAGCCTAAGTGTGCAGCAACATCGTTACGGCACCCGGCGGACAAGAGTTGTCGGCTGGCGAGATTCTTACCTGACACGCGACCAGCGCTGACGACAGACGCACGCAAAGCCACGTGACCCCACGAGAGGCAGTGGACAGTGTGTGTGTTAATCTCAGACCAAGCTGGGACTGGACATCTGAACGGACGTGTGTGTCGAGAGCAAGGCGTTTGTGTGAATCTCCGTGGTTGTGAGCTGAACGACTGATATCGTGAGCGTCAGACCTATGAGCTGTATTGTGGTTGTGAGTTATATGTTGTACATTGCTGTAACTATTGTTATGTATTTAATGTGGTAATAAATCCATTGAACTTGTGTTGCTATGTCTTACGTCGAATTACGTTGTACTTGTACTGTCTCACATGTGTTAGCCAACGAGCCTAATAGAAGATCCTGACAGTGATACACAAGCTGGGACGGCAAGCTAGGCCCGAGGGATCGATACAGATCAACGGATTGTGACGTGAAACCTGCACGTGTAGGACACGTAGGGCGTGTTCAGGGCAACTTAGGGAATGTTGCAAAGCCACTTAGTATACCCATGGACCAGAGATCGGCAACATTGTCGTTGTGCTTTGCCGAAGTAATGTTGTAATGTCACTAAGCATACCCCTCGGACCAGGGACGGGCAATCTTTTTGTTGTACTATGTCGAAGTAATGTTGCAAAATCACTCCGTTCTTCTTCTTCTTCTTCTTCTTCTTCTTCTTCTTCTTCTTCTTCTTCTTCTTCTTCTTCTTCTTCTTCTTCTTCTTCTTCTTCTTCTTCTTCTGCGTCCATCCGGAGTTTTTTTTTTCTGACGTGATTGCGTTGTGCCTGTTTACAGCAGAGCTGCGTTCTTCCGCCGTTAAGGCCGACACATCCAACTTCTGCGGGCATTTGTTGACCGGGTTAACCTTCCCGGGATAAATTAATTTGATCTTAAACATGTAGTAACATGTTTCCGATAATTTTTTTTTCCGCGTTTCCATCCTGTTTCAGGATATTGCGGTCAACATCAGTATCTTTCAGCTGTATGTTGATTCCTAGGCTAGATTACGCTCATCAGCACGCCACGACTTTCTGAGCGACCGGCTCCATACTCTCATAAGTCACTGGCGCGACTCGAACCGCTTCCAATTCTGGTGCGCTCACGTCAACCACGAGAGTATTCGGGGTTACGGAGAAAGCTGCTAACGCCTCGGCCAGGGAGACCGGCTTCCGATACATTAAATAACTATTATTTTTAGATTATTCAATACGTTAATTAAATAGGCATAGGGGCAAATATAAATATGAATTGCAAAATATGAGTTCTAAATATATTATTTAGAAATGTTATTGTAAACTTGCCTTGTGTAAATTTCGTTAAAATAAAAAGTCTAATAGTTTGAAGAACAAAATATTGTAACGGCAGTGTATTATTTAATAACACCATCAACATTTGTGCTATGGCATGAATATTTGACAGCCGATTGAACTATAGAGTTGATGGTGGGGTGGTCGGGAGAGAGGGGACGGATAGAATGGAAAAAAGAACTTCGTGGAGATGAGTCATTATTTCTCTACACTTACTCAATTATTTTGTATCAGGTCGCACACTCTTACATTCAGTATCTAAAAACTGGTTTTGAAGGGATGTGAAAATAAAAATAGCATGAATAAAATTATGTGCCTGAATGTAAATATAAATTCATTATGTATAAGATCATATTTCAATCCACCCAGCGTGTCATTGAAAATCGTTCCGCGTGCAACGTTTGGCACGAGTGCCGTAGGTTGCCGACGCCTGTGATAGGCACAATTGAAGAGAAATAGAGATACAGTAATGACTGGCTCCCTGGCGAAATGACTGTTGTACATACAAGCTGACAAGGAAGGCATCGCCTCTATTAAATACTGACAACAATGTTGGTGTTGTCAATGGATGGCCTGGGTGACAGAGCTTGAACTCTGAAGCCCGATACATTGACGTTCAGGTCGCCTGAGTCCCAACAATGACTTGCATCTAACAGAATGACGCTGGTGTAGTCTTTCCTCCAGATCCGCGGGGATTGTGTAACTCTCCATGCCCTCTCCAAGCTAATCGAGTCAGTGATGTGTCTGGCTGTACTGGAACTTTACAGTACTACTGGAGAGACACATGTAGGCTGTTGCCAAGGCAGTGTTCAACATATACGGGATAGTCCAGATTAGGCCTCAGTGTGTTTTCGCGAGTCCTCCACAGTCAGTAGACTTCGTGCCAGTGCCCTGAGGGACAGGAAAGGATCATCAAATAATATTGTGAGGGTGCGACCTGCCTCAACTTGGGTCCACGGAGCGTAAGTATGTTGTACCAAACAAGGACCTGGACAGGCCTGGTTTCCGAAGTAAATATGCATTCTGATAAAGTATCAGAGACAGGTGTACAGTTGCCAGCTACAGAAGTTGAGGTCAGATTATCATCACTGAACTCTGGATGACCACAGGGTGCTCGGACCCGTAACAAATCCCTCAGCTTAGAGGCACTGATGACAAGAACAGATGACGCGTTTATTTATAGACCCAGGTTAGGATTACACATCTGTTCTACAAATCCCTCAGCCTACAGGCACTGATGACAAGAACAAATGACACATTTATTTATAGACCCAGGTGGGGATTACACATCTGTTCTACAAATCCCTCAGCCTACAGGCACTGATGACAAGAACAAATGGCACATTTATTTATAGACCCAGGTGGGGATTACACATCTGTTCTACAAATCCCTCAGCCTACAGGCACTGATGACAAGAACAGATGACACGTTTATTTATAGACCAAGGTTAGGATTACACATCTGTTCTACAAATCCCTCAGCCTACAGGCACTGATGACAAGAACAGATGACACGTTTATTTATAGACCCAGGTGGAGATTACACATCTGTTCTACAAATCCCCCAGCCTACAAGCACTGATGACAAGAACAGATGACACATTTATTTCATAGACCCAAGTGGGGATTACACATCTGTTCTACAAATCCCTCGGCCTACAGGCACTGATGACAAGAACAGATGACACATTTATTTATAGACCCAGGTGGGGATTACACATCTGTTCTACAAATCCCTCTGCCTACATCTGTTATACAAATCCCTCAGCCTACATCTATTCTACAAAGCCCTCAGCTGGGGTGGGAAGATTAAGAGCTTTATGAGCATTATGACATGGCGCGCGGTAGTGGTGTTGCTATCTGTTGTAACTTTCCTTGCCTTAAGCCAGCATTGACCTGGTGACCTTGTCGTGGCTTTGATATTGACATAGCCTAGTCGGCGCGTGTGTGCCTTGAGCTTTATTTTATCTGCTACCACCCTCAGATCGACTCACATGACGCCACCACAGCACGGTCTCACGTTAGAGATACTCACACAGCCACTACTATCTACATAGCCATCGCCGCACGGTCTCACGTTAGAGATACTCACACAGCCACTACTATCTACTCGACATAGCCTCCACGGCATGGTCTCACATTAGAGATACTCACACAGCAACTACTATCTACATAGCCACCACCACACAGTCTCATGTCTAATTCTGTTTGCCTTCTCATCTTCTCCCTTCCACCTGTTTATTTCTCTATTTAACTGTTTGTCTAATTCTGTCTGCTCACCTCTTCATACCTCCACATGTTTCTCTCTGTCTATTTAACTGGCTACCTGTTTAATTATGTTTGTCTGCTCACCTCTTTATTCCCCCACATGTTTCTCTGTCTATTTAACTGGCTACCTGTTTAATTATGTTTGTCTGCTCACCTCCTCATTCCTCCACATGTTTCTCTGTCTATTTAACTGGCTACCTGTTTAATTATGTTTGTCTGCTCACCTCCTCATTCCTCCACATGTTTCTCTGTCTATTTAACTGGCTACCTGTTTAATTATGTTTGTCTGCTCACCTCCTCATTCCCCCACATGTTTCTCTGTCTATTTAACTGGCTACCTGTTTAATTATGTTTGTCTGCTCACCTCCTCATTCCTCCACATGTTTCTCTGACTATTTAACTGGCTACCTGTTTAATTATGTTTGTCTGCTCACCTCCTCATTCCCCCACATGTTTCTCTGCCTATTTAACTGGCTACCTGTTTAATTATGTTTGTCTGCTCACCTCCTCATTCCTCCACATGTTTCTCTGTCTATTTAACTGGCTACCTGTTTCTTCTTCTTCTTCTTTTCGTTCATCCGGAGTGTTTTTTCAGATGTGATTGCGGTGTGCGTTAGGCACCCTTGGGTTGAAAACCCTTAGGTCACACATCCGGCTTTCGCGTGCATTTTTGACCAGGTTAGCAATCCTGGGAGACTCTCACTTTTGTGGTACCGTCCACATCCCAGCTGGTCAAGTTCGAACAGTCGAGGACTTCGGTCATCCCTCAAGAGAAGGAAGGCACAGTCCATAGCATTTTCCGCCATCCTAGGTTGCTTCCATAGTTGCAGGGCCGACACATAGCGCCCTGATACTGGGCTCACCGAGGGAATGGTCACGTCATGCTCATGGCTGCTGTAATTCCTCACTTCAATATATTGGGCTTTTCGTTCGCCCCGGGCCGTTCCCGCACAAACCAGACAGGTCTGCAGAAGGTATTCACTCAGCGAGTTTTCGCACATGTGCTTGTCGTTGCGCCCGTCAGAGCTGTTCCAGGCACGACAGACATTCGGAAAACTACCTAGTCAGAGCTGTTCCGAACAAGAGCGGCATTCGGAAACTAGGTAGTGAGAGCTGTTCCTAGCACGGGAGACATTCGGACGAGACATTTCACTCGGACGTAAATGCGTAGTGTCAATTTTTAGTTTGCCACCCGTAGGACGACACTTCCGACTTCCGGCGGGCATTTTTTTTAGTGAGGTTAGCCTTCCTCTGGTTTCGAGACACGTTAGACTGTTGTAATGTCACCCACATCTCAGCTGGTCAAGATAGAACGATCAACGATATCGTGGTCTGCCCTCAAGGGAAGGCAGGGGCAGACCATGGGCATTATCTCGCTATCCAAGGAGGCTTCCATAATTGCAGAGCCGGCACATATTGCTCTGAGACTGGGCTCACCCAAGGAGTTTCCACGTCCTGCTCATGGCTGCTTTAGTTCCTCACTTCCATGTGTTGGGCATCCCACTTGCCACTGATCGCTCAATCACACACCAGGAGCGGTCAGACTGCGAGTGACATCCACTCGGTAAGCTTTTGCTTGTGACTTCAGACCACGCAATAGGTTCGCTCGCCGTGCGTTCCATTTCGCGTTGATGAGACATTCTTCCACTTTTGTCTACACTCTCTATGAGTTAGATACAGACAGTTTCCGTAACCCTTTGACTGGGGCACTTTTATGACTTTTTTGTACTCGCTCACGAGGTAGGCTACATGTGCTGCCGGCTCAGCACCTTACCTTCGTGCAGCAGTGAACGGGAAACGGCCAGGACCCCTTCATCCGGGAATCTCTCATATCCCCCAGCTGAGAGCCTTCGAACATGTATCAGACCTGAGCATGTAGCTTGCTCAGTATCATGTTTCTATTTTCCGGTAGACGGGTATCGGCCTGGCTCTCAGATCCGAGGGTTTGTGGCTTAGAGGCGTTCAGCCACAGCCCTCGACAGTGAACCTTAAGAGTTTCCGGTAGACTGGTATCGGCCTGGCTCTCAGATCCGAGGGTTTGTGGCTTAGAGGCGTTCAGCCACAGCCCTCGACAGGGAGCCTTAAGAGTTTTGTCCGGACCAAAAACGTCTGCCTTCGTGCACCTTTTTAAACTTTTGACTGTTATCCTCAGTCTATACCTGCAGAGCAGCAGGTTGTGTCTCTCTTAGTCTGGTCCCTATCCCATAAGCTGTCCGATATGTAGTTTTTCATCCATCGGCAAGCAAATGGGGTCGATGGGACACGCAAGCTCCCCCACCACGTCAAGGTGGAGACACATCGGGGGAGGGCTACCTGTTTAATTATGTTTGTCTGCTCACCTCCTCATTCCCCCACATGTTTCTCTGTCTATTTAACTGGCTACCTGTTTAATTATGTTTGTCTGCTCACCTCCTCATTCCCCCACATGTTTCTCTGTCTATTTAACTGGCTACCTGTTTAATTATGTTTGTCTGCTCACCTCCTCATTCCTCCACTTGTTTCTCTGTCTATTTAACTGGCTACCTGTTTAATTATGTTTGTCTGCACACCTCCTCATCCCTCCACATGTTTTTCTGTCTATTTAACTGGCTACCTGTTATGTACCTGTTGTGTTTATGTTGCATACCACTAAATTGTTGACTTGTGCAGCAACTGGCACTACTCTTAATGTCACATAGTTGTCATCTTCTTATAGTCCAATAGAAACTCTTCAGAATACTCATGCTAGAAAGATTAATGTTAATAGTTTACAAGAACATGTTATACTCATATAAACTGTCACTTGTCCACATGCAGATAATGTCTTACATGTGTTTGTTGAATTTCCACAGGGTATAATATAATTGCTGTTAGATGACTCATCATGACTAAGTTCAAGATAAACCCTGAACTCTTGATTGGCAGTTCATCTAAGATTGATGCTGTCTTTCTGCCAGTGTCCATCTATCCTGGTCACTACACTGACACTGATCCGGATTTAGGGTCTCATAGAACCAATGGAGATATCTGGCAAAATCAAGGTGACCAGGTTGACTTCAAGCAGCATCAATCCTTACTGGAAACAAGTGACCTAGGTGAAGGTCAACCAGAGTCAAAGAGCAACATTGATGCAGCATCTACTGGTATGTTCTTACATGACTTTTTCAGGCACAGTTGGTTTGTAAAGTTACTTTACACTGTCTCACACACACACACACTCTCTCTTTCTCTCTCTCTCTCTCTGGGTGTGTGGGTGGGGGGAGGGTGTGCATGTGTCTGTGTCTTTTTTTAAACAGTAGTGTACATTTGGTATGTAGACTTTTTTTAAAACTCAGTGTCACATTTTCTGAGTGTTTGAATTCATGTGTATGTTTATAGGAGGTAGTGTACACTTCTGCCCTTGGCTTGTCAAATGGGTTGCTCTGCGCATGGGTTCTTGGACTTCTGACCCCTGTACTATTACACCTGGGCTGCCACAGGGATCTGCCATGTTCCCAGTGCTCTTTAATGTCTACACCAGCAAAGTCACCACTGTTGAGACACCAGGTGTTGGTAGAATCTTGACATTTGCAGATGATGTGTTGGTGTACAGACAAGGAAAGTTTGGCTGCAGACTTACACATGGCAGTAAACACGGTGGTAGAGTGGTGCAGGGTCGCAGGGGCCATTATAAACCCAGACAAGGCATTGGTTGTTTGGTACTCCCTGGATAACTGGATCGTCAAGGCAGATGTCCCAGGTATTATATTGAATGGATGCCCACTTAGTAGAGAGAGTAAATTGAAGTGCTTGGGTATCACCTTTGACAGGTGTATGTCTTTTAAGGATCACGTGGAGGCTTTGGTGGTGAAGACTGGTAAGGCACTTAATGCATTGAGGACGATGGCAGCAACCGGAGTAGAGCAGAGGATGCTTTACAGGCTCTTTCAGCAGTTAATAATTTCTGTCACTGAGTATGATTTAGGGCTCCTGACAGTATCAAAGAGCCAGCTTGAAAGGTTGGAGCGCATACAGAATGCGGCCATGTATTTGATCCTGAGGTACACAAAGGACACACCAATTATATGCATGAGGCATATCCTGGCGCTACCAACAATGGTGTTAGGCATAGGGTCCTTCAAGCCAAATGGTACCTGAAAATTGCTACAGATAAGGATCACCGCCTGCATGAAGCCATGGATATAGTCAAGGGTCATAGACTTAAGACGAGACTGGATGGCACAGGCAGAAATGTCTATATGTCAGGTGTGTGATCTAGAGACCATCAATCATGAAAAAGAGTGGGTTAAAGTACCGGAAGACGTGACGGACTGGCACAATGTAATAGTAACACTGGGTCGTGAGTGCAGGGAATGGGCAGTGGGCTGCACTGAGTTTGAGGTGCAACAACTGATCCAGAGTAACCCACATCAAAGTGACATAGTCGCCTACACCGATAGGTGAGAAACAAACGCGGTGGATGGGATTTCATTGTGAAGGCTAATGGACGATTCTTGAAAAAGGAGAGTCTGGTATATAAGACTACGACCTCCAGTATGAGAACAGAGGTGGAAGCAGTCATTGCGGCATTCCGTTGGCTAGAGGAGACCACTGCAAAACACATTGTATTTAATATGGACTCAAAGAGTATGCTTATTAAAATGGAGAAAGGAATGTTTCATGTGGAATGGCTCATCTCGCTTCAGAGGTCATAGATTGTGAGAATTGTGTGGATTTTTTGCCCTTGCCATCTGGGGGTTCGGGGGAATGAACAGAATGATAGGCTGACAGGAAATGCACCTCTTGGTGGTCGATTACCTATGGACAATGGAGAGGTGGTCATGCGCCTGTAGGACCAGGTGGAGAAGGCAGGGGAACAGATTGAGAACCTGTATGTGGAAAGAATTAGATTGTGGGGGATCAGCAGAGGTTCTGGAAGAATCTAAAAACTGAGAGGGAAGACGAGGAGAATTCTCAATCAGATAGCAGTGGGAACGATTAGTAGTGTAACTCTTCACTGGCTGTTGAACGAGGGGACAGAGCACATATGGGAATATGCTGAGTGCATTGCTGTTGGTTCTTAACTCAACTCAAATCAGCTCATCTCAACAGCGTACACTTCGTTAGTTCCATGTATTATCTTTGTAGAGTTGTTTTACACATGTTGTCACATTTTTTGAAAGTGTGTGTGTTTAAACATATAACATAGGTTGAGATATCACATGTAACTAAGGTTGAGATATCACAGATAACACAGATTGAGATATCGCATATAACATAGGTTGAGATATCACATATAACAGACTGAGATATCACATATTTAACGTAGGCTGTGATATCACATATTTTTTTTTTTTTTAGCATATCCTTTACAGGACTTAGCTGTCAACACCAGCATCTTTCAGCTGATTGTTGATCTCTTGGCAAGATTACGCTCAGTAGTTTGCCATTGCTTTCTGAGCGGCCGGCTCACATACCCCGTAAGTTACCGATGCGATTCGAACCACTGCTGATTTGAACCGTCATCACGTTACCGACAAGAGTATACGAGATTACGGAGAAAAGTCATAACCTCTAAGCCACGAAGCAGGCATATCACATATAACAGACTGAAATATCACATACAACATAGATTGAAATATCTCATGCAACATAGACTGGAATATCACCCACTGTGAACACACCTTCCGATATTGCATTTTCTTACGTCGACCTTTTGAATTGTCCCAATTGACACATCAAATTCTTTCGTTAGCGAACGTATGCTTCGGCAGTGGTTCATCTCAATTTGGGGATTTTTTTTTTCTGTTGCAACACTATGCGCTTGACCCAGCCGTCGAAGACTTATTGCATAAGATATTCTTCATTTTCTGAAATGCAACCTTTGCTTGCCCTATTCTGCTCTTGATCTCTGTTGTGCATCTTCTATCTGATGTTATAAATGTTCCTAGATATTTAAAACTATCCATTTGATGAAGAATTTTCCCTTCTATCTCTTTTTACATTTGGGTGTCACCTAATTCTTTGATATCACCATTGTTACTCTTTTCTTGATATTCAAGGAGAGTCCTTTCTTTGCACTCTCTGTTACTACAATGCCCAACAATTGTTGTAGATCTGTTGCATTATCCGCTGTCAATACTGTGTCATCTGCATAGCGTATATTATTTATATTATAACCTCCAAATATTATTCCTGGCTTTTATTTGATCTCTCTCATTATTACTTCGCTATAGAGGGAGAAGAGATCAGGTGACAAAACACATCCCTGTCTTACTCCCAACTTTATGTGTTCATAATTTCCTTCTTTAGTTCCCATTTTAATTGCTGCTGTTTGGTTGCAGTAAATATTTTTTATTATTCTGAGATCTTTCCTATCAATGTTAATATCTTCCAACATTTTAATCAGTTCATCATGTTTTACTTTATCAAATGCCTTAGTATAATCTATGAAGCACTCATATATGTCTTTCTTTGTTTCTACTGATCTTTCTAATAGTGTTCGTAATGTGTATATTGCATTGTTTGTATCTTTTCCTTCCACAAATCCATACTGTTCTTCACCAATTTCCATTTTTATTTTCTTCCTTGTTCTTCTCATTATAATTCTGAGTAGAAGCTTAGTGACATGATTTATGAGGTTAATCGTACAAAAATCTTCGCATTCAATTGCTCCTGGTCTTTTTGGTATGGCTATAAATACAGATTTCAACATATCACTTGGTATATATCCACTGCTATAAATATCATTCAACATTTTGGTTAATATATCTACTCCAAATTCTCCCATTACTTCTAATTCTTCTGTTGTGATTCCATCTGGCTGATTTTCCTTTCTTCAAATGCTTGATAGCGTCAACAACTTCTTCTTTTAGAATAGGTAGACCTTCTATGTTACTTTCTTCTGTTAATTCTGCCCTTTCTCCATCATACAAGTCTCTTATATACTCATTCCACCTCTTCATTATAGCATCTTCCTTCAATAATATATTTCATTTATTTATTCATATTTATTCATATTTTTCTTCCTGTAATCTCACTGATTTGTTTGTGCATATTTTTTGTATCTTTAATAGAATGTAATTCAATTTTCTTGCACTGTTCATTTAACCAACTTTCTGTTGCTTTCACACAATTATTTCTTATTTCTTTATTTATCTCATTATATACATGCTTATAATTTTTACTCTTTTTTTCTTTTGGCCATCAACTTTAATATTTCTTCAGTCATCCATTTTTTCATAGCTTTTTAGACTGAAATATCACATACAACATAGATTGAAATACCACATACAACATAGACTGGAATATCACATACATCATAGACTGGAATATCACATACAACATAGATTGGAATATGACATACAACATAGATTGAAATATCACATGCAACATAGATTGAAATATCACATACAACATAGACTGGAATATCATATACAACATAGACTGAAATATCACATACAATATAACTGAAATATCACATACAACAAAGATTGAAATATCACATATAACATAGACTGGAATATCACATACAACATAGATTGAAATATCACATAACAAAGATTGAAATATCACATATAACATAGACTGGAATATCACATACAACATAGATTGAAATATCACATACAACATAGACTGAAATATCACATGCAACATAGATTGAAATATCACATACAACATAGACTGGGATATCACATACAACATAAACTGAAATTTCACATACAACATAGACTGGAATATCACATACAACATAGACTGAAATATCACATATAACATAGACTGGAATACCACATGCAACGTAGACTGGAATATCACTACAACATAGACTGGAATATCACAATATAGACTGGAATATCACATACAACATTGTCTGAAGTATGAACTTTAGCTTTGACACTGGTCTCTACATTATACGTGTGTGTATATGCAGGGTTGTCTGTAGAAAGTGAGCTGGCCAGGCAGCAATCTTGTGTTTGGTGGAGTTTCAGATGTATTTGGAATAGAAGCTCCTGTGTATAGATATCTGTTGATGTGCATGTTGTCTTGTGAAGTATTCATAAGTTGACAAAGCTCTGTGAGAAGTGTGCAGCCCCTACATTTGTCTTGTGAAGTGTTCATGAATTGTCAAAGCTCTGAAAGAAGTGTGTAGCCCCTGCAGTTGTCTTGGGCAGAAAGTGCATGAATCAGCATCATGTGCTACCACAGTGTTGTCTTGTCTCATCAGGTCCCAGCTGTGTCCTCATGCATGCCCTGACCACAGACAGTCCAGACTCCAATGACAGATGCTACCGTGCCAGTCTGACTTCCATGCTGGTCATCCTCGTGGTGATCTTGTGTCTGGTGTTTGGCCACAGCTACATCCACTCCTTGCTGATGTGGCTGGAGCAGGCTGGTCCTTTAGTCAGTGTGTCCATGCTGATGGTTCTGTTTGTGCTCATCAGCTTCCCTGTTTGCTGGGGCTTGCAATTACTCATGTTGACTGCTGGGTAGGTACTTTCTCACCCTCTTCTGTGTCTGCCTTCATTTTCTGTACCTTCGTGTAACATCTGCTACAGGTTTGTTTTTAATTGTTGGTGTCCATGTTATTTTCTTGTTTCCAAATGTTGATGAAGATTTGCCAGACTGACTTTTGAGACTTTTTGATAATGTTGTTGTGGGAAAATATGACAGACCATTGACTCAGCATAATGTTTTTGGATTTAGGATTTATAGAGAGCTTTAAAGTTGATGTCCATATGCACAAAACATCATCATCAGCTTGGTAACTCTTAAATTTGGGATTTATGTCGGTCTCCCTGGCCAAGGAGTTAACAACATTGTTTGTAATCCTGTATATCCACGTGGGGAAAACTGCAGCTGCGAGAATCGGCAGCGATTCGCGCTGCGCTGGTAACTTATGGGGGTATGTGGGCCGGTCATTCAGAAAGCAATGGCAAACTACTGAACGTAAAACTTGCCTAGTACATCAACAGCAGCTGAAAAATGCTGGTGTTGACTGCAACGTCCTGTAAGGGATATAAAACATTAAAAAAAGTTATTTCAAAGAAATAAACGTGTGAAAGATACAGAGCTTTGTTATCATCAGAGCTTTGTTCACACCAAATGACATCAGAGCTTTGTTCACACTAAATGACATCAGAGCTTTGTTCACATCAAATGACATTAGAGCTTTGTTTGCATAAAATGACATCAGAACTTTTTTGCATCAAATGACATCAGAGCTTTGTTGACGTCAAATTACATCATAATATACTCAAAACAATAATTGTGGGAAATGTAATGTGGGATACAGATTGGGGAAGTACAAGGTATAAATGGACAGACTACATCAAGGGATGGTCAGATAAAGTCCAAGTGTAAATGGACAGACAGCATCAAGGGATGGTCAGATAAAGTCCAAGGTATAAATAGACAGACAATATCAAGGGATGGTCAGATAAAGTCCAAGGTATAAATGGACAGACAACATCAAGGGATGGTCCAATAAAGTCCAAGTGTAAATGGACAGACAACATCAAGGGACAGTCAGATAAAGTCCAAGGTATAAATGGACAGACAACATCAAGGGATGGTCAGATAAAGTCCAAGGTATATATGGGCAGACAACATCAAGGGACGGTCAGATAAAGTCCAAGGTATAAATGGACAGACAATAACAAGGGATGGTCAGGTAAATTCCAAGCTATAAATGGACAGACAACTTCAAGGGATGGTCAGATAAAGTCCAAGCTATAAATAGACAGACAACTTCAAGGGATGATCAGATAAAGTCCAAGCTATAAATGAACAGACAACTTCAAGGGATGGTTAGATTTAAGCCTGGCAGAATTTTGTAGATGAGGTGAGTGTGGAAGACTGCTGGCACTTGGTGACAAGCATTTGGAACGATCAAAGTCACCGTCCGATATGACAGTTATATTACAGATAACATATAGAATATATTCATTGTCACCGTTCGATATGACAGTTATATTACAGATAACATATAGAATATATTCATTGTCACCGTTCGATATGACAGTTATATTACAGATAACATATAGAATATATTTATTGTCACCGTTCGATATGACAGTTATATTACAGATAACATATAGAATATATTCATTGTCACCGTTCGATATGACAGTTATATTACAGATAACATATAGAATATATTCATTGTCACCGTTCGATATGACAGTTATATTACAGATAACATATAGAATACATTCATTGTCACAGTCCGATATGACAGTTATATTACAGATATTGTATAGAATATATTCATTGTCACAGTCCAATATGACAGGTATATTACAGATAACAAAAAGAAGTCTGTATTCTTTAACCCTCCAAAATATCCCAGAATAAACCAACAAAGGTGGATAAATGCTGTAATGGTACGGTGCAAATCTGATAGGGCGAACTTACCTGGGACCCAGGAGGTGGTTCTTCTTGTCGGAAATTCCTCTTTGTTGGAGACAAAGAGGAATTGCCGGGGATGGACAGAGTGTTCTTCACAACAGAAATTTGCCACATCAAAGATCGCCTTGTGCGGTTTGCACTGTACTGCGTTTGAGTGTAGATTTTTTGCCTGCTTCTTTCCAGGTTGTTTCACGTAATTCCAACAGAGACAGTGGTTCTTTTTCAGATGGCTTAGGTATCAAGGTGGTAATTATATTTAATCATTGGTTTGGCAGCAAAGAATGTTCAGTTTACCAGTGTGTTAAGTCGATAGTGTATTTGTTTCATTACATCATCTCCTTGAAATGTTAGCTGAAGAAACACTTGAAGTTTGGAAACTGATGATTCTGTTGAGGAAGGTTTGAGTGTCTGGCAGTGACACTTGATGAAGCCAGCTGGATATCCATTAGATTTCAGTGTCTGGTGAAAAGTGTCTAGTTCTTCCTTTAGTGTGTAGTCAGAGAAAATCTTCCTAACTCAATTACATAGGGTCCATAAGTCATTGATCCAGACTTTTATGACTTTCTCCATAACAATTTTTAATTTGCTTATGTGCCCTGTAACTCTGATGAGGCTCAGAAGTTACTGGGTTCGAATACCATCATTGAACTGGGCATTTCTACAAGAACCATTGCTTGCTAATATCACATGTCCCCTTAATCTCTTGGGTAGTGAGATTGAATGCCTAGCTTTCTTAGATTATGGTGACAAACTTTAAGTCTTGTATGCAAAATAAAGATCCCACTGCAGTTGGAAATTGCAGAGTACGGAAACCTACCCACAAAACTCGGTTCTCCGGATAAATTCTATTTGCTGATATTCCTCCATGCCACTGTCCAGCATCAACTCTGTTGGTGATATTCCTCCATGCCACTGTCTCAGACTGTCCAGCATCAACTCTGTTGGTGATATTCCTTCATGCCACTGTCTCAGACAGTCCAGCATCAACTCTGTTGGTGATATTCCTCCATGCCACTGTCCAGCATCAATTCTATTGGTGATATTCCTTCATGCCACTGTCTCAGACAGTCCAGCATCAACTCTGTTGGTGATATTCCCCCATGCCACTGTCTAAACTGTCCAGCATCAACTCTGTTGGTGATATTCCTTCATGCCACTGTCTTAGACTGTCCAGAATCACTTCTCTTATTTACCCCAACTCATCTACCACTGATCTTGCTAGTTGATAGCCACATTAAACATAATCGTAGAGTCAAGTGTTGAAATGTATTTACCACCTTATATTGATTTGTGGACTATGAAAACACCTTTGACACCACGGATAGGGAATTTGCTTGGAAATTGAAAACAAATTTTGGCATCCTACAGAAGATGATGCACTTTATAAAAGCAACATATAAAGATATAAAGAAAACAGATGCAGATTTCTTCATGAGGGAACACTAATAGATACATGTCAAATGTGAGCCGTGTTGGCATACTGGTTACTGCACTGGCTTGTCAACACACTGGTGTGGGTTCAATCCCCAGTACAGGCAGACTTATTTTGTCCAAGCACAGTGGAGCTGGGGGGTCAACATAGACATGGATACCAGCCACAGTATTCTCCTGTCCAACCAACCAGTACAGCTGGGGGTTGACAAAGCCTCATAGACATGGATACCAGCCACAGTATTCTCCTGTCTAACCAACCAGTATGGCTGGGGGTCAACATAGACGTGGATACCAGCCACAGTATTCTCCTGTCTAACCAACCAGTATGGCTGGGGGTCAACAAAGCCTCATAGACATGGATACCAGCCACAGTATTCTTCTTTCCAACCACAGTACGACTGGGGGGTTGACAAAGCATCATAGACATGGATACCAGCCACAGTATTCTTCTTTCCAACCACTGTACGGCTAGGGGGCTGAGAAAGCCTCATAGACATGGATACCAGCCACAGTATTCTCCTGTTCAACCACAGTACTGCTGGGGGGTCAACAAAGCCTCATAGACATGGATACCAGCCACAGTATTCTCCTGTCTAACCACAGTACATGCTGGGGGGGGGGGGGGGGGGGGTCAACAAAGCCTCATAGACATGGATACCAGCCACAGTATTCTCCTGTCCAACCACAGTACTGCTGGGGGGTCAACAAAGCCTCATAGACATGGATACCAGCCACAGTATTCTCCTGTCTAACCACAGTACTGCTAGGGGGTCAACAAAGCCTCATAGACATGGATACCAGCCACAGTATTCTCCTGTCTAACCACAGTACTGCTGGGGGGTCAACAAAGCCTCATAGACATGGATACCAGCCACAGTATTCTCCTGTCTAACCACAGTACTGCTGGGGGTCAACAAAGCTCATAGACATGGATACCAGCCACAGTATTCTCCTGTCTAACCAACCAGTACAGCTGGGGGGGGGGGGGGGGGCCTGACAAAGCCTCATAGACATGGATACCAGCCACAGTATTCTCCTGCCTAAACAACCAGTACAACTGGGGGGCTGACAAAGCCTCATAGACATGGATACCAGCCATAGTATTCTCCTGCCTAAACAACCAGTACAACTGGGGGGTTGACAAAGCCTCATAGACATGGATACCAGCCACAGTATTCTCCTGTCCAACCACTGTACGGCTAGGGGGCTGAGAAAGCCTCATAGACATGGATGCCAGCCACAGTATTCTCCTGTCCAACCACTGTACGGCTGGGGTGTCGACAAAGCCTCATAGACTAGGATACCAGCCACAGTAGCACACAGTCAGGGGAGGTCACAACAATTAAGTCTATAAATTAATAAGAGTGTCACATGCCTGTGGTCATAGACAGTAAGGTGAGTGACCTGGCTACGAGGAAAACAATCAACCCTCAGAAATAATGGGGCGGATATGAGTGGAAGGCCCCAGGGGGGATGGGTCGAAAGACAGTTGTGTGTTGTGTGAGGTGAGGAGACTGAAAGGGCAGTGAGAGAAGAGACCGACTGCGGGTCAGGTCGTTTGGGAGAGTTGAGTTTGAGATACCGAAGGAGTTGGTAGTCCACGGACAACGGGGTTGTGTTATGCTCTGAGTTGTGAAGACAGGCCTGAACCAGAGTGGGTTCTATAGTTGAGCAGTGGCTCCAACCCAATGTGTGGGTTGTATTGTAGGAGATCCAGCCGTGGATAGTAGCTGGATTACCTGTCTTGTGGATGTGATAAGAAGCAGGCCGTGAGAAGGCATTGATGTGTGCTGGTTAAATTGTGAGGAGGATATTTATAATCTATGGATTACATTGTTTCTGGATATATACATATGTTCCGTGAGTCTGTGTTATTTCTGTAATAAAGGATTATGTGCGCCAACTGAATCTTGTTTTCATGACTGGTGAATATGCACTGCGGGGGTGAGTTGGATTAAGAGTCAGTTAGATATCTCCATTGACACACCATGAACATCGTTACCTAGACAACGACAATCACACGACAATATCAAGCAAAGATAATCAAGAACATTGATATTATCATCAAGAACGACGTGTGACAATCTGGGGTCTCTCCTGGCAAGAACGACGGGGATATATTGATTATCTGAAAGGCTACATAGGGTCAAGAGCATTGTAAACATTGTTGTCATTCTGAGATATCTATGGGCTCTTCGCTGATAGAGGAGTTATCTGTGACGTCGTTCCATCAATTTAAACAATACTGCGTCAAGAGGGTAATGTGAACTCTTTTGGGTGTGTAAGACGCCACATCGAAGAAAAACTGTCAGCGCGCGGGGAGGGTACGCGGCGGAAATCACCAGCTAGCAGACAGTTCAAGTGAAGGTCATACTACAGGTAAATTAACGACAGTCAGCACACGTCATTGCGACGCTAGCGGGCACGCCAGAAGAATTAACGCAGCAAAAATCGACAGGGAAAGTCGATTGCAGTAGCAGGGGTGTTTGGTAACGGACAGCACAGAGGAAATGTCGAGGGGACAAAACGGTGGTTGCAACAAGTGCGGTCAGTCCTGGAGTGTGTGTGTTTGACAGGATTGAACCAAAGATTGAAGACAGCGAGTAATTTCGTCTCAACATCCTGGGTGTGGTGGGATATTTGGTGTGTGTGTGCTGGAGGCAAGCGCACTGTGTTGTCGCAAGTTGACTGGTCAAGATTTTTCGACGGCAGTAAATAGGACGGGTGGGTACACCAGCGTCCAGGTACTGGGGAAGTACATGTTTGAAAAACAGAGAAAAATTGGCAGTCGCTGATTTGACGGACAGTTGACTGAAGGGGATAGTAACGGTACCCCTACTGCAGCCGGGTGGGGCTGAGAAGTTGTGTGGAAAGTGTTTTTGTATGACGGAAAAGTGTCCGGTCATTTTACAGACAGTCAGTGTGGATTATTGTGACAAAGAAGAATGAGGTACTGACTTGAGGTGTCCGGCAAGGTCAAGGTTAGGGACAGTGGAAAGTTACTGGGAATTTCCACAGGAGATCGGGATAAACAAGGTTGTTTTGAAAGAAAGCCAGACTTGATGTTTCGTCTTTGTTCAAGCCTTTGTCATCATTATTCTGTTATGAGCAAACAGTTTTAACTTATCGTCATCGCAACCATGTTCGTACTTCTTTGCCAATAAGGATCTATATACCCAAATTTAAAGCGCTGAACATTGGCTGCCATTCTCCTTTTCTTTTTTTGGTGAATCTTGTCGGATAACGGAAATCCATAACATTAATGATACAGCGAAGCACCATCTCCGCAACGAAAGTAACAACATATCGAAAGAACACTTTGGATTATTACTGTGGTACCACCACGTACAGAGAAAGTACAATAACGTTACGGACTGTGTCGAGACAGAACAGTTTAGATATCACTATCATCTTCAACTTTTGTCGACAGTTGGAACTTGTGATCACCACGTGAATTCAGGAACCACTCAACAAATCAATCAGTCCTTTTGAAATCTAGTGTCGTAGACATTTCCAGCGGATTGCGAATAACTATTAAAACGAAAAAAAACTTTGGTGACTGAATAAAAAGAACTTTTGGCGACGGATTAATAGGCCCATATTTGTCGGCCAACCAGTTACACATTATTATTTTTTATTGTTTTGCTCCCATCGTCATATTTATTGTTGTCGGGTGTTACGAAATTATTTGTATGTGGTCCAGTGTTTGTCAAGAGTAGGGGATTTTGTGTTGCTTCTCGAAGGCCGGGAGGCGGGGCGAAAATTTATTTTCTTACTGTGCACCATGTGTTTTCTGGGAAGTAAATCGTAAGGTCGGTTTGTTTGATTCTGCAGTGAAGCAGGGTGGTCCTAGATTATATACCGTGCCTTTTGGGTCTAACGTAAAATCTGTGTATATTTTCAGTATATATTCCTTTTCTTTCTCTCTTTCTTTTCGTTATATTTACATATGATATTTGTTGTGTTCGGATATATGTTTTATTGTGATCTTTCGTCATTTCTGCTGTCTAGTGGTCTTTGTCAGTTTAAATTTATATATTACGTGCACTGTGGATGTCCCTACACAAGCTTGTGGTTGTTACTGTGATTTATTTCTGTGTCATCATCGTCTCCGTGTACTCAGCTTGTGAAGTCTAGCGTTGGATAGTCATCACTTAGTGTTATCATCCATTTGTTTGTATATGTATTTATATGTATGTTTAACAATATTTCCAGGGACTTCATGAACTTGTGGTCATAGATATATAGATATAAGGGAGTATAGGTGATACTTCCCCCCTCACTACCTAGTGCTTATAGAGTGACTGGGTGAGTACAGAGTGATATTGTAGCACTACGGATTTATGTACACAGGGAGTGCGGGTGTACTTAGGGAAGTGACACAAAGACTAACAGCAGAGTCTGTACATTTATAGTTGGCTGATTCACAGCAACGTGTCCACAAGTACAAGATGCCTACTTTAATGGATTATATTGAAGCAGGTGAAAGAATAGGCCTGAAAGGTAAAGAGTTACAGGAGTATGCAGAAGCGAAAGAACAAAAGCAGACGGAAAGAGAGGAGAGGCATAATGAACGCGAGGCAAAGCGTCTACAGGAAGAGAAAGAGACGCAAGTAAAACTAGCTGAAATGGAAAACAAGCGTCTACAGGAAGAAAGAGACACAAGTAAAACTAGCTGAAATGGAAAACAAGCGTCTACAGGAAGAGAAAGAGACACAAGTAAACTAGCTGAAATGGAAAACAAGCGTCTACAGGAAGAGAAAGAGACACAAGTAAAACTAGCTGAAATGGAAAACAAACGTCTACAGGAAGTAAAGTTAGCTGAAATGGAAATTGAGAAAGAGAAGATCCAGTGCCAGATGCAAACTGAAATCGAGTTAAGAAAACTAGAAGTATCTTCGAAGGGTCAAAGTGAGGATAGCAGAAGACCTTCGCAGTCGTCACAGAGATTAAAACTGCCATACTTTACGGACCGAGACAACCTTGAAGCTTATCTTGACAGATATCAGGCATCAGCGAAAGTGTTAGGCATCCCCGAAGAACAGTATGCTATTAGACTAGGGGAGCTTCTTACGGGCAAGGCACTAGACACCATGTTCAATTTACCTGTAGAAGAAAGGAACAACTATACTATCTTACGTCAACGTTTGCTGACAAAGTTCCAACTAACTGAGCATGGATATAGGACAAAGTTTAGACAGTTAGGGCCAGAGACAAATCAAGATTTCACAGACTTTGTTAACACAGTAAAGAATACATTTAACAAATGGATGGAGCTCGCAGAAGTAGGGAAAGATTTTAATAAATTAGTAGATCTAATGTTAAGAGACAAGGTAGTATCTGCATGCAATTCTAATTTAGTGGCGTTCTTTGAGGAGCGTAAGCCAAAGGACATAGACACAATGTCTCAGTTAGGGCAAAACTACATGACTGCACATCCTAACGTATCTATTGGGAAACTAATGAGTGAGGAAATAGTCTGTGCAGCGTACACTAAACAGGACCAGAATCCAGTCGTCAGACCAAGGGCGAAAAGTGTGGATTCAGCACAGAAAGGTGAGCAGCAAGAACTTCAAGATAATGGTTTCCGAGGAAACAATGTTGGTAGAGTAGGACGGTACCCATATAGAAGAGGGAACTTCCAGAGACGTCCAAATTATGCCGGATGTTGGAATTGTGGGAGCTGGAGACACAAAATAGCACAGTGTGATGCACAACCATCAGATGGACCAACGAACAACACTAAAAGGGAGATTACTTGTTTCAAATGTGGAAAGAATGGGCATATCAGCCATCAATGTAGGATGAGAGAAACAGAGCACTCAAATGCAGCGCAAGTAATTGAGACGCTGAACAATGAAGAGTGTAGTGGGTGCAAACCTCTTTTTGAAAAAGATGGTCAGCCAGTCTTAATATGTGGTCATACAGTAAAAGCAGGATTAGCAGTGCATGAAGGAGGAAGTCTGAAGCTGCATCAGGGATTTGTTAATGATAGACCAGCGTTAACAATTAGGGATTCCGGATGTACGTCTATCGGAGTGAAGAGAAGTTTAATAGATCCCTCGGATTATACAGGGAAAAATATTAGATGCATAACATTCAACGGCACAGTAGAGTTCTACCCAATAGCCATAATAACAGTAAAAACAGCATATATCACTGGAAGAGTGACAGCGTGTGTTTTGGACTCACCAGTGGCTGATTTGATCATAGGAAATGTTATAGGAGTGAAAGATTGTACAGAAGAGGAAGTAGTGTATTGGGACCAAAAATATAGTGTAAGCAGTAATGAGGTAGTTACCACAAGAGAACCTAAATTAGAGAGTATAGCTGAGGTAGAAAAGGCACTGGAAGTAGACACAGGAACTCAGGACAAGGATAGTACAGCTGAGCAGGTGAGAATGGATCCCAAATATAGTGCTAGTGACTCCCAGAGACAAGATACTACTCTGAACAAATGTTCCCAAGGGTGTAGGAGAGTAGAACATAGGCAGTCAAAGAAAGGTAGATGGTGTTTCGAGAGGAAGAACAATGTTCTCACTCGCAGGTTTTCAGATAGTGGAACTGCACGTGGGCAAGGAGCAGTACCGTTAGCAGCATAGAGACCAATATACTAGAACAGCTCAGGATAGGCATGTGCAGGGCACATAGGCATAAGGCGTATGCAGCAGAAAGCAAGGTGCCAGATATATGGGCCAAGATTGAATAAAGAGTTCAGACTAAACAGAGACTCAAGTGTAACGGTACAATATGCAGATAGGAAAGTTGAGTCAGGTCAAAAGAGTGTTCGCGACATTACTGACCCAGGGCTAGGGATAGCAAACAGATGTTGTAATTGTAGAGGTACCATGAGTCATGGGTACATGAAAGGTAGACACAGCATCGACAGGAATCAGAGGTGGGTTAATGCAAGAACAGAACCACCTGATATAGGGTCGGTACACAAATAGTATTGTGTGGTCGTGAAGTAGTAAGAGACCTGTGGGTACATGAGTATAATGCTTTCCTATGAGGTATTATTATTATGTGATGTATTAGTTCATGCATTGATACACAAGATAGAAAGATGGTTGTATTTATGTGTGATGAATATAGGAGTGTAATATGAGCATTTGATGTATTATGTAGTGTGGTAGCTAGAGTAAGGTGCAGCCATACTTAGGGCTACCCAGGCAATATGTCTGGGTCACATGTTTAGTAAGTTTTAGTCGCCCAATATTTGAAAACGAAGTTTTCTTTTAAGAGGGGGGGTGTTGACATAAGCCTGGGTCATTGACATTGAGTTGAGTGACCGGGCACGAGAAATAATGGAGATGAAAGTGGGAGACAGTAAGGTGAGTGACCTGGCTACGAGGAAAACAATCAACCCTCAGAAATAATGGGGCGGATATGAGTGGAAGGCCCCAGAGGGGATGGGTCGAAAGACAGTTGTGTGTTGTGTGAAGTCAGGAGACTGGAAAGTGAGTGAGAGAAGAGACTGACTGCGGGGCAGGTCGTTTCAGGAGTGGAGTTTGAGATACCGAGGTAGTCGGTAGTCCACGGACAACGGGGTTGTGTTATGCTCCGAGTTGTGAAGACAGGCCTGAACCAGAGTGGGTTCTATAGTTGAGCAGTGGCTCCAACCCAATGTGTGGGTTGTATTGTGGGAGATCCAGCCGTGGATAGTAGCTGGATTACCTGTCTTGTGATGTGATGAAGAAGCAGGCCGTGAGAAGGCATTGATGTGTGCTGGTTAAATTGTGAGGAGGATATTTATATTCTATGGATTACATTGTTTCTGGATAGTATAATCATGTTCCGTTTGTCCGTCTTATTTCTGTAATAAAGGATTATGTGCGCCAACGGAATCTTGTTTAATGCCTGGTGAATATGCACTGCGGGGGTGAGTTGGATTAAGAGTCAGTTAGATATCTCCATTGACACACCATGAACATCGTTACCTAGACAACGACAATCACACGACAATATCAAGCAAAGATAATCAAGAACATTGATATTATCATCAAGAACGACGTGTGACAATCTGGGGTCTCTCCTGGCAAGAACGACGGGGATATATTGATTATCTGAAAGGCTACATAGGGTCAAGAGCATTGTAAACATTGTTGTCATTCTGAGATATCTATGGGCTCTTCGCTGAGAGAGGAGTTATCTGTGACGTCGTTCCATCAATTTAAACAATACTGCGTCAAGAGGGTAATGTGAACTCTTTTGGGTGTGTAAGACGCCACATCGAAGAAAAACTGTCAGCGCGCGGGGAGGGTACGCGGCGGAAATCACCAGCTAGCAGACAGTTCAAGTGAAGGTCATACTACAGGTAAATTAACGACAGTCAGCACACGTCATTGCGACGCTAGCGGGCACGCCAGAAGAATTAACGCAGCAAAAATCGACAGGGAAAGTCGATTGCAGTAGCAGGGGTGTTTGGTAACGGACAGCACAGAGGAAATGTCGAGGGGACAAAACGGTGGTTGCAACAAGTGCGGTCAGTCCTGGAGTGTGTGTGTTTGACAGGATTGAACCAAAGATTGAAGACAGCGAGTAATTTCGTCTCAACATCCTGGGTGTGGTGGGATATTTGGTGTGTGTGTGCTGGAGGCAAGCGCACTGTGTTGTTCGCAAGTTGACTGGTCAAGATTTTTCGACGCAGTAAATAGGACGGGTGGGTACACCAGCGTCCAGGTACTGGGGAAGTACATGTTTGGAAAACAGAGAAAAATTGGCAGTCGCTGATTTGACGGACAGTTGACTGAAGGGGATAGTAACGGTACCCCTACGCAGCCGGGTGGGGCTGAGAAGTTGTGTGGAAAGTGTTTTTGTATGACGGAAAAGTGTCCGGTCATTTTACAGACAGTCAGTGTGGATTATTGTGACAAAGAAGAATGAGGTACTGACTTGAGGTGTCCGGCAAGGTCAAGGTTAGGGACAGTGGAAAGTTACTGGGAATTTCCACAGGAGATCGGGATAAACAAGGTTGTTTTGAAAGAAAGCCAGACTTGATGTTTCGTCTTTGTTCAAGCCTTTGTCATCATTATTCTGTTATGAGCAAACAGTTTTAACTTATCGTCATCGCAACCATGGTTGTATTTCTTTGCCAATAAGGATTTATATACCCAAAATTTAAAGCGCTGAACATTGGCTGCCATTCTCCTTTTCTTTTTGGTGAATCTTGTCGGATAACGGAAATCCATAACATTAATGATACAGCGAAGCGCCATCTCCGCAACGAAAGTAACAACATAATCGAAAGAACACTTTGGATTATTACTGTGGTACCACCACGTACAGAGAAAGTACAATAACGTTACGGACTGTGTCGAGACAGAACAGTTTAGGATATCACTATCATCTTCAACTTTTGTCGACAGTTGGAACTTGTGATCACCACGTGAATTCAGGAACCACTCAACAAATCAATCAGTCCTTTTGAAATCTAGTGTCGTAGACATTTCCAGCGGATTGCGAATAACTATTAAAACGAACAAAAACTTTGGTGACTGAATAAAAAGAACTTTTGGCGACGGATTAATAGGCCCATATTTGTCGGCCAACCAGTCACACATTATTATTTTTTATTGTTTTGCTCCCATCGTCATATTTATTGTTGTCGGGTGTTACGCAATTATTTGTATGTGGTCCAGTGTTTGTCAAGAGTAGGGGATTTTTGTGTTGCTTCTCGAAGGCCGGGAGGCGGGGCGAAAATTTATTTCTTACTGTGCACCATGTGTTTTCTGGGAAGTAAATCGTAAGGTCGGTTTGTTTGATTCTGCAGTGAAGCAGGGTGGTCCTAGATTATATACCGTGCCTTTTGGGTCTAACGTAAGATCTGTGTATATTTTCAGTATATATTCCTTTTCTTTCTCTCTTTCTTTTCGTTATATTTACATATGATATTTGTTGTGTTCGGATATATGTTTTATTGTGATCTTTCGTCATTTCTCCTGTCTAGTGGTCTTTGTCAGTTTAAATTTATATATTACGCGCACTGTGGATGTCCCTACACAAGCTTGTGGTTGTTACTGTGGTTTATTTCTGTGTCATCATCGTCTCCGTGTACTCAGCTTGTGAAGTCTAGCGTTGGATAGTCATCACTTAGTGTTATCATCCATTTGTTTGTATATGTATTTATATGTATGTTTAACAATATTTCCAGGGACTTTCATGAACTTGTGGTCATAGATATATAGATATAAGGGAGTATAGGTGATACTTCCCCCCTCACTACCTAGTGCTTATAGAGTGACTGGGTGAGTACAGAGTGATATTGTAGCACTACGGATTTACGTACACAGGGAGTGCGGGTGTACTTAGGGAAGTGACACAAAGACTAACAGCAGAGTCTGTACATTTATAGTTGGCTGATTCACAGCAACGTGTCCACAAGTACAAGATGCCTACTTTAATGGATTATATTGAAGCAGGTGAAAGAATAGGCCTGAAAGGTAAAGAGTTACAGGAGTATGCAGAAGCGAAAGAACAAAAGCAGACGGAAAGAGAGGAGAGGCATAATGAACGCGAGGCAAAGCGTCTACAGGAAGAGAAAGAGACGCAAGTAAAACTAGCTGAAATGGAAAACAAGCGTCTACAGGAAGAGAAGAGACACAAGTAAAACTAGCTGAAATGGAAAACAAGCGTCTACAGGAAGAGAAAGAGACACAAGTAAAACTAGCTGAAATGGAAAACAAGCGTCTACAGGAAGAGAAGACACAAGTAAAACTAGCTGAAATGGAAAACAAACGTCTACAGGAAGTAAAGTTAGCTGAAATGGAAATTGAGAAAGAGAAGATCAAGTGCCAGATGCAAACTGAAATCGAGTTAAGAAAACTAGAACTATCTTCGAAAGGGTCAAAGTGAGGAAAGCAGAAGACCTTCGCAGTCGTCACAGAGATTAAAACTGCCATACTTTACGGACCGAGACAACCTTGAAGCTTATCTTGACAGATATCAGGCATCAGCGAAAGTGTTAGGCATCCCCGAAGAACAGTATGCTATTAGACTAGGGGAGCTTCTTACGGGCAAGGCACTAGACACCATGTTCAATTTACCTGTAGAAGAAAGGAACAACTACACTATCTTACGTCAACAGTTTGCTGACAAAGTTCCAACTAACTGAGCATGGATATAGGACAAAGTTTAGACAGTTAGGGCCAGAGACAAATCAAGATTTCACAGACTTTGTTAACACATGTAAAGAATACATTTAACAAATGGATGGAGCTTGCAGAAGTAGGGAAAGATTTTAATAAATTAGTAGATCTAATGTTAAGAGACAAGGTAGTATCTGCATGCAATTCTAATTTAGTGGCGTTCTTTGAGGAAGCGGAAGCCAAAGGACATAGACACAATGTCTCAGTTAGGGCAAAACTACATGACTGCACATCCTAACGTATCTATTGGGAAACTAATGAGTGAGGAAATAGTCTGTGCAGCGTACACTAAACAGGACCAGAATCCAGTCATTAGACCAAGGGCGAAAAGTGTGGATTCAGCACAGAAAGGTGAGCAGCAAGAACTTCAAGATAATGGTTTCCGAGGAAACAATGTTGGTAGAGTAGGACGGTACCCATATAGAAGAGGGAACTTCCAGAGACGTCCAAATTATGCCGGATGTTGGAATTGTGGGAGCTGGAGACACAAATGGCAGCAAGTGTGATGCACAACCATCAGATGGACCAACGAACAACACTAAAAGGGAGATTACTTGTTTCAAATGTGGAAAGAATGGGCATATCAGCATCAATGTAGGATGAGAGAAACAGAGCACTCAAATGCAGCGCAAGTAATTGAGACGCTGAACAATGAAGATTGTAGTGGGTGCAAACCTCTTTTTGAAAAAGATGGTCAGCCAGTCTTAATATGTGGTCATACAGTGAAAGCAGGATCAGCAGTGCATGAAGGAGGAAGTCTGAAGATGCATCATGGGTTTGTTAATGATAGGCCAGCGTTAACAATTAGGGATTCCGGATGTACGTCCATCAGGGTGAGAAAGAGTTTAGTGCAACCCTCGGATTATACAGGGGAAAAGATTAGATCCATAACATTTAATGGGACAGTAGAATTCTACCCAATAGCCGTGATAACAGTAAAAACACCATACATAACAGGAAGAGTGACAGCATGTGTTTTAGACTCACCAGTGGCAGATCTCATCATAGGAAATGTTATAGGAGTTAAAGAGTGTACAGAAGAGGAAGTAGTTTATTGGGACCAAAAATATAGTGTAAGCAGTAATGAGGTAGTTACCACAAGAGAACCTAAATTAGAGAGTATAGCTGAGGTAGAAGAGGCACTTGAAGTAGACACAGGAACTCAGGACAAGGATAGTACAGCTGAGCAGATGAGAATGGATCCCAAATATAGTGCTAGTGGCTCCCAGAGACAAGATACTACTCTGAACAAATGTTCACAATGGGTGTAGGAGAGTAGAACATAGGCAGTCAAAGAAAGGTAGATGGTGCTTTCGAGAGGAAGAACAATGTTCTCACTCGCCGCTTTTCAGATGGCGGAACTGCATGTGGGCAAGTAGTATTACCGTTAACACATAGAGACCGATATACTAGAACAGCTCAGGATAGGGCATGTGCAGGGCACATAGGACATAAGGCGTAAGCAGCATAGAGCAGGTGCCAGGTATATTGGCCAGGATTCAATAAAGAGTTCAGGACTAAACAGAGACGCAAGTGTAACGGTGCAATATGCAGATAGGAAAGTTGAGTCAGGTCAAAAGGGTGTTCGCGACATTACTGACCTAGGGATAGCAAACAGATGTTGTAATTGTAGAGGTACCATGAGTCATGGGTACATGAAAGGTAGACACAGCATCGACAGGAATCAGAGGTGGGTTGATGCAAGAAAAGAACCACCTGATATATGGTCGGTACACAAATAGCTTGTGTCTTCTTAAAGATATTAATAGACCTGTGGGTACATAAGTATAATGCTTTTCTATGATGTATTATTATTATTATGTGATGTATTAGTTCATGCATTGATACAAAAGATAGAAAGATGGTTGTATTTATGTGTGGGGAATATGGAGTTTACTATGAGTATTTGATATATTATTAAGTGTGGTAGCTAGAGTAAGTTGGATTTATACTAACGACTACCCAGGCAATGTGTCTGGGTCACATATTTAATAAGTTTTAGTCTCCCAACATTTGAAAACGATGTTTTCTTTTGAGGGTGGGGTAGTGTCACATGCCTGTGGTCATAGACAGTAAGGTGAGTGACCTGGCTACGAGGAAAACAATCAACCCTCAGAAATAATGGGGCGGATATGAGTGGAAGGCCCCAGGGGGGATGGGTCGAAAGACAGTTGTGTGTTGTGTGAGGTGAGGAGACTGAAAGGGCAGTGAGAGAAGAGACCGACTGCGGGTCAGGTCGTTTGGGAGAGTTGAGTTTGAGATACCGAAGGAGTTGGTAGTCCACGGACAACGGGGTTGTGTTATGCTCCGAGTTGTGAAGACAGGCCTGAACCAGAGTGGGTTCTATAGTTGAGCAGTGGCTCCAACCCAATGTATGGGTTGTATTGTAGGAGATCCAGCCGTGGATAGTAGCTGGATTACCTGTCTTGTGGATGTGATAAGAAGCAGGCCGTGAGAAGGCATTGATGTGTGCTGGTTAAATTGTGAGGAGGATATTTATAATCTATGGATTACATTGTTTCTGGATATATACATATGTTCCGTGAGTCTGTGTTATTTCTGTAATAAAGGATTATGTGCGCCAACTGAATCTTGTTTTCATGACTGGTGAATATGCACTGCGGGGGTGAGTTGGATTAAGAGTCAGTTAGATATTCTATTGACACACCATGAACATCGTTACCTAGACAACGACAATCACACGACAATATCAAGCAAAGATAATCAAGAACATTGATATTATCATCAAGAACGACGTGTGACAAAGAGAATGGCACAAATGATGAGAATAGATCGGAGAAATACTATCTCCATCTCCCTTGATGAAACTTCACTTCCAGAGGTGAAATCATATACATATGTAGGCAGCCATGTAGATAATAACGGGGTCGCAGATAGAGATACTAATATCAGAATACTCATGACAAGAGAAGCTTCATTGCACTAGAAAACTTGTGGAAGTCAAATTAAATTATCTGGTACCAAACTGAAAATATCTAACTAATGTCAAATCAGTACTGCTGATGGATCAAAATAATAGTAGAACAACTCAAACAATTAATTATAAGCTACACACATTCATTCATTCATTTCTGCACAAAATAGAATGGCTAAAATGGTATGACAATAACTGATGCAGAGCTTGTGGAGAAAAGTAAACAAATCCAAGCAGACAAATGGATGAGGAGAAGACTCTGGAGAAGACTGTCCAAGACCAGGTGTTATGCGATGGAGTTTTAGATCCAATCCACATACTTTGGTCTGTAAAGACAGCAAGGTGCCACTACATGTCTATGGAATCCACTGGGCACCAGAAATAGAGGAAGACCTAAATACACATGTCCAAAAGAGTTATTATCTATACGTTTGTATACAGAGCTTGTGGAGAAAAGTAAACGGCTGTAAAGACAGCAAATAGAGGAAGACCTAAATACACATGTCCAAAAGAAATAGAGGAAGACCTAAATACACATGTCCAAAAGAGTTATTATCTATACGTTTGTATACAGAGCTTGTGGAGACAGCAAGGCACCAGAAATAGAGGAAGACCTAAATACACATGTCCAAAAGAGTTATTATCTATACGTTTGTATACAGAGCTTGTGGAGACAGCAAGGTGCCACTACATGTCTATGGAATCCACTGGGCACCAGAAATAGAGGAAGACCTAAATACACATGTCCAAAAGAGTTATTATCTATACGTTTGTATACAGAGCTTGTGGAGAAAAGTAAACGGCTGTAAAGACAGCAAGGTGCCACTACATGTCGATGGAATCCACTGGGCACCAGAAATAGAGGAAGACCTAAATACACATGTCCAAAAGAGTTATTATCTATACGTTTGTATACAGAGCTTGTGGAGAAAAGTAAACAAATCCAAGCAGACAAATGGATGAGGAGAAGACTCTGGAGAAGACTGTCCAAGACCAGGTGTTATGCGATGGAGTTTTAGATCCAATCCACATACTTTGGTCTGTAAAGACAGCAAGGTGCCACTACATGTCTATGGAATCCACTGGGCACCAGAAATAGAGGAAGACCTAAATACACATGTCCAAAAGAGTTATTATCTATATGTTTGTTGCCTATATTTTTGTTACCATATGTTTATTGTTTGTTACATTTATATTTGTTACTTTTATGTTTGTTGCCTATATTTTTGTTACCATATGTTTATTGTTTGTGACATTTATAAGACGCATCTTTGGACCCATTAGGGATACACAAAGTGGAGAGTGGAAAAGAAGAAGTAACAAAGACATTTATGATCTGTTTAAGTCCCCGCTAATCACTGGTATCATGAAGACTAATAGACTACAATGGCTGGGGCATATAGAAAGAATGGAAGATAATAGGGAAACAAAACTCGCTTACACTCAGGAAATAAATGACCGTAGACCCCGAGGTAGACCAAGAAGATGGTGGAGAGATAATACATGTACAGACCTACAAGCACTTGGAATCAACGACTGGCAAGAGAAGGTCCACTAGAGAGACGAATGGAGACGGATTGTATTTGCAGCAAAGAACCTCAATGGCTCGGAAAGCTGAAGAAGAAGAAGAAGACCTTTATGTTTGTTGCCTATATTTTTGTTACCATATGTTTATTGTTTGTTACATTTATATTTGTTACCTTTATGTTTGTTGCCTATATTTTTGTTACCATATGTTTATTGTTTGTTACATTTATATTTGTTACTTTTATGTTTGTTGCCTATATTTTTGTTACCATATGTTTATTGTTTGTTACATTTATATTTGTTACCTTTATTTTTGTTACCATATGTTTATTGTTTCTTACATTTATATTTGTTACCTTTATGTTTGTTGCCTATATTTTTGTTACCATATGTTTATTGTTTGTGACATTTATATTTGTTACCTTTATGTTTGTTGCCTATATGTATGTTACCATATTTTTATTATGTTTGTTACCTTTATAATTGTCACCTATGTATTTGTTACTTTTATGTTTGTTGCCTATATGTATGTTACCATATGTTTATTGTTTGTGACATTTATATTTGTTACCTATATGTTTATTTTTGTGTCAGGTCTTAGTCAGATATGACTGAGCTACCGTATAACAGTAGACGGTACTACCTGCTTTCTGTTAGCGCCGAACGTTGGGTGGCGCTTACCAAACCCGACACCCCATATTGTGCCAACGGCTTCGGGCGGAAGAGCGCAATTGGGAGGGTACAAGCCTTACCCTGGTGCGAGGAAATGCAACCTAAAGACAAAGTGTCATGGCAGGGCAGACCAGGCCCTAAGCCTTGGTTGGCGGCTGGTCTAGGATCGAAGCTCCGACAGGCGGACAATTAGAGCATTGCTTTGCTGATCCGGCAGCTTCTGCAGCTTGTCTTGTTCCAGATGTATAGGTGTTACCTTTCCTCTGGAGTGAACTAGGCAGGCCGAGAGAGGGATCATGCTGCATGGGCAACACATGATCTCTATTTTAGCCCAGGCTTTGTGCTATGGAGAGGCAATAACTCCATCCCTTACAAACTATCGTCTGTCAAGACGGCAAGGTGCCAATGATAGAATGAAAAATGATGTTTGTTTGTATATGTTTGTTTGCTAACCTTCTCTGAGCCCAGTCTACAGTTGCATGTTTTGTTTTTCCTCCAGATATCTATACGGACTCATCTATGGAACCATAGTGGTCACCATGTGTGTGTCTGTGGGCCTGCTGGTGTCCACGCCAGCTATGAGACACCTGTGCTTCAGCTACCTCCGCTCTCATTTCTATTCCCGCAAAGTTGAGGCCATTGTCAGTGTGGTCAGTGGGCCACATGGGATGAGAATTATAGCACTGACCAGGCTCACACCCATCCCGTTTGGTCTGCAGAACGCTCTCTTCTCTGTGAGTCATCACTGAGTTCTTGTTTATCTGTGTGTCACCCATCACACAACATTATACAATGGAGATTGTGCTGTATATGTCATCTATCACACACAAGTTTAGAGTGGAATTTGTGCTGTATATGTCATCCATCACACAACAGTTTAGAATGGAGATTGTGCTGTATATGTCATCCATCACACAACAGTTTAGAATGGAGTTGGTGCTGATTATGTCATCCATCACACAACAGTTTAGAATGGAGATTGTGCTGTATATGTCATTCATCACACAGCATTATAGAATCGAGTTTGTATTGTATGTGTCATTCATCACACAACAGTTTAGAATGGAGATTGTGCTGTATATGTCATTCATCACACAACAGTTTAGAATGGAGATTGTGTTGTATATGTCATCCATCACACAACATTTTAGATTGAGATTGTGCTGTATATGTCATCCATCACACAACATTTTAGATTGAGATTGTGCTGTATATGTCACTCATCACACAACAGTTTAGAATGGAGATTGTGGTGTATGTGTCATCCATCACACAACATTATACAATGGAGTTTGTGCTGTAAATATCATTCATCACACAACATAGAATGAAGTTTATGCTGCATATGTCATCCATCACACAACATTATAGAATCTAGTTTGTGCTGTATATGTCATTCATCATGAGTATGTTAGCAAAGTTGATAGTGAACTGTGCTGATCACAGCGAACTGTGTTGATAGTGAACTGTGCTGGTCACAGCGAACTGTGTTGATAGTGAACTGAGCTGATCACAGCGAACTGTGTTGATAGTGAACTGTAGCTGGATCACAGCGAACTGTGTTGATAGTGAACTGAGCTGATCACAGCGAACTGTGTTGATAGTGAACTGTGCTGGTCACAGCGAACTGTGTTGATAGTGAACTGAGCTGATCACAGCGAACTGTGTTGATAGTGAACTGATGCTGATCACAGCGAACTGTGTTGATAGTGAACTGAGCTGATCACAGCGAACTGTGTTGATAGTGAACTGTGCTGGTCACAGCGAACTGTGTTGATAGTGAACTGAGCTGATCACAGCGAACTGTGTTGATAGTGAACTGAGCTGATCACAGCGAACTGTGTTGATAGTGAACTGAGCTGATCACAGCGAACTGTGTTGATAGTGAACTGAGCTGATCACAGCGAACTGTGTTGATAGTGAACTGTGCTGGTCACAGCGAACTGTGTTGATAGTGAACTGAGCTGATCACAGCGAACTGTGTTGATAGTGAACTGAGCTGATCACAGCGAACTGTGTTTGATAGTGAACTGAGCTGATCACAGCGAACTGTGTTGATAGTGAACTGTGCTGGTCACAGCAAACTGTGTTGATAGTGAACTGAGCTGATCACAGCGAACTGTGTTGATAGTGAACTGAGCTGATCACAGCGAACTGTGTTGATAGTGAACTGAGCTGATCACAGCGAACTGTGTTGATAGTGAACTGTGCTGGTCACAGCGAACTGTGTTGATAGTGAACTGAGCTGATCACAGCGAACTGTGTTGATAGTGAACTGAGCTGATCACAGCGAACTGTGTTGATAGTGAACTGAGCTGATCACAGCGAACTGTGTTGATAGTGAACTGAGCTGATCACAGCGAACCTGTGTTGATAGTGAACTGTGCTGATCACAGCGAACTGTGTTGATAGTGAACTGAGCTGATCACAGTGAACTGTGTTGATAGTGAACTGTGCTGGTCACAGCGAACTGTGAATGTCAGGCATATGTACGTTTGATGCCTGGGATCTTCACCTGCTGACTATCAAAGTATCCCCCATTGGCTGGATGTATTTGTGCTGACTATCAACTTATCTCCCATTGTCTGGATGTGTTTGTGCTGACTATCAACTTATTTGTCTCCCTGGTCTAGGGGTTAGCGACTTTCTCCGTAATCCCATTTATCCCCGTGAGCAAACACAATTGCGCGGAAATCGGTAGCGGTTCTCGCCGTTCCTGTTACGAAATATGTGAGCCGGCTGCTCAGAAAGCAATGGCAAACTACTGAGCGTAATCTTGCCAAGACATCAACAACAGTGGAAAAATGCTGTTGTTGACAGCGATGTCCTGTAATAGGATATGCAAAAAAAAAAATCAGCTTATCTCCCATTTATTTGCCTCATATTGTCTGTATGTTTATTAACCGCTTGCCTCATATTGTTTGTATGTTTAATAACTACTTGTTTTTCATTATCTGTATGGTTATTATCTGCTTGTCTCCATTGCCTGTAAGTTTATTACCCACTTGTTTCCCATTGTTTTAACTTTATTTTCTACTTGTTTCTCATTGTCTGTTTGGTTAGTATCTCTTTGTCTCTCATTGTCTGTATGTTTATAAACTACTTGCCTCCTTTTGTCTCTATGTTTATAAACTACTTGCTCCTATTGTCTGTAATGTTTGCTCTATTGTCTGTATGTTATTAATTACTTGTTTCTCATTGTCTGTTAATGTATTATACACTTACTTCCTATTGTCTTTAAGTTTATTTTCCACTTATCTCCTTTTGTCTATAAGTGTATTATCCACTTATCTCCTATTGGCTATATGTTTAATATCCACTTATCTCCCATTGTCTATAAGTGGATATTATCCACTTATCTCCCATTGTCTGTAGGATTATTATCCACTATCTCCCATTGTCTATAAGTGTATTATCAACTTAACTCCCATTGTCTATAGGATTATTATCCACTTATCTCCTATTGTCTATAAGGTTATCCACTTATCTCCCATTGTCTATAGGATTATTATCCACTATCTCCCATTGTCTATAAGTGTATTATCCACTTATCTCCTATTGTCTAAGTGTGTTATCCACTTATCTCATTTTGTCTATACATTTATTTTCCTCTTATCTTATATTGTCTGTAAGTGTATTATCCACTTATTTCCCATTTCTGTAGGATTATTATCCACTTACCTCCCATTGTCTATAAGTGTATTATCCACTTATCTCCCATTGTCTATAAGTGTATTATGCACTTATCTCCCATTGTCTATAAGTGTATTATCCACTTGACTCCCATTGTCAATAAGTTTATTATCCACTTATCTCCCATTGTCTATAAGTTTTTTATCCACTTGTCTCCCATTGTCTGTAGGATTATTATCCTCTTGTCTCCCATTATCAATAAGTTTATTGTCCACTTATCTCCCATTGTCTATAAGTTTATTATTCACTTGTCTCCCATTGTCTGTAGGATTATTATCTACTTATTTCCCATTATCTGTTAGATGTCTGTAAGTGCTCTTGTTTCCCATAGATCACACAAATATGTCCATAAGTGCCCATGTCTTCTCCCATATATACACACAAATATGTCTATAAGTGCTCCTGTTTCCCACAGATCATACAAATACGAGATGTCTGAGTCTCGCATACATCACACAAATATGCCTATAAGTGCTCTTGTCTCTCATAGATCACACAAATATGTCCGAAAGTGCCTCTGTCTCCCATAGATCATACAAATAAGAGATTTCTGTAAGTGCTCTTGTCTCCCATATATCACACAAATATGTCCATTTAGTGCCCCTGTCTCCCATAGATCATACAAATACGAGATTTCTGTAAGTGCTCTTGTCTCCCATATATCACACAAATATGTCTATGAATACTCTTTTCACCCATAGTAAGTGGCACCTTGCCGTCTTTACAGACGAAAGTATGTGGATTAGAACTAGAGCTAGAATTCCATCGCACAATAGCTGGGCATGGATTCAGAGAACATGTGTTGCCCATGCAGCATGATCCCTCTCTTGGCCTTGCCTTATTTTCTCCAGAGGAAAGAATATACAAAGTCAGACTAGAGTCAATATGTCCATAAGTGCCCCTGTCTCCAATAGATCATACAGATATGAGATGTCTGTAAGTGCCCCTGTCTCCAATAGATCATACAAGATATGAGATGTCTGTAAGTGCCCCTGTCTCCAATAGATCATACAGATATGAGATGTCTGTAAGTGCGCTTGTCTCCCATAGATCACACAAATATGTCCATTTAGTGCCCCTGTCTCCCATAGATCATACAGGTATGAGATGTCTGTAAGTGCCCCTGTCTCCAATAGATCATACAGGTATGAGATGTCTGTAAGTGCCCCTGTCTCCAATAGATCATACAGGTATGAGATGTCTGTAAGTGCCCCTGTCTCCCATAGATCACACAAATATGTCCATTTAGTGCCCCTGTCTCCAATAGATCATACAGATATGAGATGTCTGTAAGTGCCCCTGTCTCCTATAGATCACACAAATATGTCCATTTAGTGCCCCTGTCTCCAATAGATCATACAGATATGAGATGTCTGTAAGTGCCCCACTGTCTCCCATAGATCACACAAATATGTCCATTTAGTGCCCCTGTCTCCAATAGATCATACAGGTATGAGATGTCGTAAGTGCCCCTGTCTCCCATAGATCACACTAATATGTCCATTTAGTGCCCCTGTCTCCAATAGATCATACAGATATGAGATGTCTGTAAGTGCCCCTGTCCTCCTATAGATCACACAAATATGTCCATTTAGTGCCCCTGTCTCCAATAGATCATACAGATATGAGATGTCTGTAAGTGCCCCTGTCTCCTATAGATCACACAAATATGTCCATTTAGTGCCCCTGTCTCCAATAGATCATACAGAAATGAGATGTCTGTAAGTGCCCCTGTCTCCTATAGATCACACAAATATGTCCATTTAGTGCCCCTGTCTCCCATAGATCATACAAATACGAGATTTCTGTAAGTGCTCTTGTCTCCCATATATCACACAAATATGTCTATGAATACTCTTTTCACCCATAGTAAGTGGCACCTTGCCGTCTTTACAGACGAAAGTATGTGGATTAGAACTAGAGCTAGAATTCCATCGCACAATAGCTGGGCATGGATTCAGAGAACATGTGTTGCCCATGCAGCATGATCCCTCTCTTGGCCTTGCCTTATTTTCTCCAGAGGAAAGAATATACAAAGTCAGACTAGAGTCAATATGTCCATAAGTGCCCCTGTCTCCAATAGATCATACAGATATGAGATGTCTGTAAGTGCCCCTGTCTCCAATAGATCATACAGATATGAGATGTCTGTAAGTGCGCTTGTCTCCCATAGATCACACAAATATGTCCATTTAGTGCCCCTGTCTCCCATAGATCATACAGGTATGAGATGTCTGTAAGTGCCCCTGTCTCCAATAGATCACACAAATATGTCCATTTAGTGCCCCTGTCTCCAATAGATCATACAGATATGAGATGTCTGTAAGTGCCCCTGTCTCCCATAGATCACACAAATATGTCCATTTAGTGCCCCTGTCTCCAATAGATCATACAGGTATGAGATGTCTGTAAGTGCCCCTGTCTCCCATAGATCACACTAATATGTCCATTTAGTGCCCCTGTCTCCAATAGATCATACAGATATGAGATGTCTGTAAGTGCCCCTGTCTCCTATAGATCACACAAATATGTCCATTTAGTGCCCCTGTCTCCAATAGATCATACAGATATGAGATGTCTGTAAGTGCCCCTGTCTCCTATAGATCACACAAATATGTCCATTTAGTGCCCCTGTCTCCAATAGATCATACAGATATGAGATGTCTGTAAGTGCCCCTGTCTCCTATAGATCACACAAATATGTCCATTTAGTGCCCCTGTCTCCAATAGATCATACAGATATGAGATGTCTGTAAGTGCCCCTGTCTCCAATAGATCATACAGATATGAGATGTCTGTAAGTGCCCCTGTCTCCTTCTATAGATTACAAATATGTCCAAAAGTTCTCATTTTCCTCCCATATCCATTGGCACCTTGCCGTCTTGACAGACGATAGTTTGTGCTTTAAAAAGGCATAATAACTTTTAACTATGGCGGTAGCGAGTGTGACTGATAAGGCCAATTTGCAATGTAAATGTCCGTTCACAGTGGGTGCATCTGAACACGTGGTCATTTCCACCATCATGCACCATCTTACGTCTCAAACGCTTGGTGTGTGACTTTTCTGCAATAATTTTCTCCTTTGACTTTATTCCATTTCTGATATTTGCCCTCCATGCAACACGTTCAGCGGCGACTTGCTCCCAATGTGCATTATCAATGCCTGTATCAATCATGTCCCGCTTACACACATCTTTGTATCGTAGTAGAGGCCGACCCTGAGATCTCTTACCCATCTGTAATTCACCAAAAAAGATATCCTTTGGTATTCTACCATCATCCATCCTCCTAAGATGTCCTATCCATCTAAGTCTACGAAGACTGAGCATGGAATAAACTGTCACACAACCTGATCTTTCCAATACTTCAGTATTTGTGATTTTGTCTTGCCACTTAATACCAAGAATTCTTCGCAGACACCGCATATGAAAGCTGTTTAAATTGTTCTCTTGGTGTGAGTAAGTTGTCCAGGTTTCACTGCCATAGAGAAGAGTACTAAGGACACAGGCTTGATAGACAAGGACTTTTGTTTTGGCAGTAAGCTTCCTGTTCTCCCAGACTCTTTTTCTTAACCTGTTCATTGTTGTTGCTGCCTTACCAATCCGGATGTTGATTTCCTGATCTAGGGATAATTTGCTATTTACCACTGATCCTAGATATGTAAAATGGTCTACTATCTCTAGTTCGGCGTCGTCAATAAAGATTGATGGTACCCCATGTGCACCTTGTGACATAATCTGTGTCTTCTTTTTGCTAATTGTTAAACCAAATTCAGAACAAGCATTGGAGAATGCAGATAGTAGACATTGCAATTCTTCCTCAGAGTGGGTCGTAACTGCAGCATCATCTGCAAAAAGCAACTCTCTGATCAGTACCCTCCTAATTTTGGTCTTAGCCTTCAATCTCTGAGCATTGTAGAGGCCGCCATCTGAGCGTGAGTGAATGTATATACCACCATCCTGATCACGAAATGCATATTTCAGTAGAAGTGAAAAGTATATTCCAAAGAGGGTGGGAGCTAGTACACAATCTTGCTTAACTCCACTCTTGATTTCAAATTCTTCAGAAGTTGCACCATCAAACTTGATTATACCCTTCATGCCTGTGTGGAACGATTCCACAATGGACAGAAGAGTTGGTGGGCAGCCAATCTTCTTTAGTGCCTTGAACAGACCCTCACGACTGACCAAATCAAATGCCTTTGTGAGGTCAATGAAGGCAATAAACAGTGGTTGATTCTGTTCACGGCATTTTTCTTGCATTTGTCGCAATGAGAATATCATATCAGTGGTAGACCGGTTCTGTCGAAAGCCACACTGTGATTCGGGGTAGACTTGATCTCCTAGGACTTGAAGTCTGCGCAGAACAATTCTGGCAAATACTTTTCCAACAATACACAGAAGTGAGATACCCCTATAGTTGTTGCAGTCGCTCCGATCGCCCTTGTTCTTGTACAGTGTTATGATGCTTGAATCTTTGAAATCCTGTGGGACTTGTCCTTCTCGCCAGCATAGCACTATTAGCTGGTGGATCTGTAGAGTGAGTGTGTCTTGCCCACTCCTGATAACCTCTATTGGAATCCCATCCTTACCTGGAGCCTTGCCAGATGCAAGTTCATTTATAGCACACTTAACTTCTGTTATGGTGGGAAGTGTGTCCAGGTGGTCAAGAGTTGGTAGAGCCTCTATGGCGTTGAGGGCATCATCCGCTAGTTTGGTCTCACTTGAGTAAAGCTCCAAATAGTGCTCTACCCATCTGTCCATCTGCCGTTTCTTGTCAGTGATGATTTTTCCAGTCAAGGTTTTCAATGGTGCACTTCTTTTGATCACTGGACCACAGGCTTTCTTTATTCCTTCATACATGCTTCTTATGTCTCCCTTATCACTTGCGATTTGAATGGACTCACATAACTTGATCCAATAATCATTTGCACACTGCCTGGCAGCCTTTTGCACATCCTTCCTAGCTTGCCTTAGCTCACTCAGAGTGTTATGCGTTGGTCTTTCCTTGTTTCTTAAGAGAGCTTTCTTCTTCTTATCAATCAAGGGCTGCAGAGTCTCGCTGTTGGCCGCAAACCAGTCCTGCCTCTTATGATCCACAGTGCCGTAAACCCCTACGGCAGTTTTATAAAGAGTTTCCTTAATTTGACCCTACTTTTAATTTACTGTACAATTTTCTGGTGTATCAGTGAAAGCGTCTTCAAGTTGCTGTTGAAACTGAAAGCACTTTTCAGGATCATGAGTGTTAATAATATTAATCCTGGGGCTAGATTTGTGTTTAGCTGTGTAGATTCTCTTTGGTCTCAGTCTAACCCTTGCAACAACCAAAGAATGATCCGTATCATAGTCAGCACTGTGGTAACTACGAGTCAATGATATATGGTTCAGATGTTGTCTCTGTGTGATGATGAAGTCCAGCTGGTGCCAATGGCCGGATCTTGGATGTTTCCATGTGACCTTATGCATCTCTTTTGTTTTAAAAAAAGAGTTTGTAATACATAGGTCATTACTGGTGCAATGCTCCAGCAGCCTTTGCCCATTTTCATTCATGCGACCGATGTTGTATTTTCCAAGGCACACTGGCCATGAACTCGAGTCCTTGCCCACACGAGCATTGAAATCACCGAGCATATAAATGTAGTCAGATTTTGGAACTGCCTTGATCACGGAGTCTAACTCCTCATAGAACAAATCCTTCACATCATCAGAGGAATCGAGTGTCGGTGCATATGCAGTAATAATGGTGGCAAACCCACAAGAGGTTTCCAAGCGCAGGGACAATAGTCTTTCATTTCCTCCTGCTGGAATTTCAATCATTCCCAGTAGCGAATTCTTCACTGCAAAGCCCACACCGTGTTGCCTTTTTTCTGCCTGCCCTCTACCCTTCCAGAAAAAGGTGTAGTTGTTTTCCCTGAGTGACCCTTCCTCAGCGAGGCGAGTCTCCTGCAAGCCAGCAATATCAATGTTAAGACGATTGTGTTCGGCATCAATCACAGCCGTTTTTCTTACATCGTCAATATTGGTCAAGTCAGTGGAAAATCCTGGACACATGGTTCTCACGTTCCAGGTTGCAAGCCGTAGCTTGAGGTTTCTATTTTTATTTTTGTTTGTACCTGGTGCATTGGTTTTACAGCTTGCGATTCAGATTTTGTCCTAGCCCCGAAGCACCCATTGAAGCAGGCAGGCTGTGGCGGATCAGCACCCAATTGGCTGGGGGCTGCCCAGCTTGAGGCGGGCGGTAGCTGATCAGTGACACCTATAGGTGTCTCCCACCGTCAGAGGCAACGCGTGGCGCCCCATGTCTACGCCAACTGACAAGGACTTATAGCCCGTAACAGTTGCCTCTCGCTTTGATTCCGAGACCAGTTAAGACCAGGGATGGAGTTATTGCCTCTCCATAGCACAAAGCCTGGGCTAAAATATAGAGATCATGTGTTGCCCATGCAGCATGATTCCCTCTCTCTGCCTGCCTAGTTCACTCCAGAGGAAAGGTAACACCCCTACATCTGGAACAAGACAAGCTGCAGAAGCTGCCGGATCAGCAAAGCAATGCTCTAACTGTCCGCCTGTCGGAGCTTCGATCCTAGACCAGTCGCCAACCAAGGCTTAGGGCCTGGTCTGCCCTGCCATGACAATTTTGTCTTTAGCTTGCATTTCCTCGCACCAGGGTAAGGCTTGTACCTCTCCCAATTGCGCTCTTCCGCCCGAAGCCGTTGGCACAATGTGGGGTGTCGGGTTTGGTAAGCGCCGCCCAACGTTCGGCGCTAACAGAAACCAGGTAGTACCGTCTACTGTTATACGGTAGCTCAGTCATATCTGACTAAGACCTGACTGGTTTTCCTCCCATATATCACACAGATATGTCTGTAAGTGCTCCTGTCTACCATCATCATCATCATCATCAAGTGCCATGCCGACTGGCGTAGGCATTCATGACTCTCCACAGATCTCTGTCCTTGGTTTTCTGGATCACCTCTGTCATTGATATTCCTCGATGCCACCGTCGCTATCCATCCAGCATCATTTCTCGTGGTCTGCCTCTGCCTCTCTTCCCCTCGATCTTTCCAGTTGTAACGATGTTCTCCAGCGCCTCTCTTCTCATCACATAACCAAAAAAAGCTGTTTGTCTCTTTCTTATTGTTGTATATAATTTTCTAGTTTCGCCAGCCTCTTTAAGGTCTACCATGGATCACATATATTAGGGATGTTCATTTGAAACCCATTCCAATGGCTTTATTACAAAAGCATGAAAGAAACATTAACAGGTGTGGTAGAATTAAACAAAGCATTCATTTTGAATGAATTATGCACTATGGGTTGGTCAGAAGAAGTCACTGTAGGCATTCAGGCAAGCATCCCATTATTTAGGTAGGCAGCGAATGCTGTCCGCAAAAAAGCATTGTGGTTGCTCACTGAACCAAGTGTTTACCGCATTCAGTACGTCTGCATCTGTGTGAAATCATTGCCCCTTGAGAGCTTTTTTAGAGGTCCAAACAAATGGTGACAAATCAGGACTATAGGCTGGATGTAGCAGAATTTCCTACTTCTTCCTTGCTAATGCTTCCTGCACAATCTTTGCGACATGCGGACAAGCATTATTGTGCAACAAAATCACACCGCAAGAAAGCATGCCAGGTCGTTTATTCTTGATGGCTTTTTGCAGCTTGTCTAGTGTTTGCAAGTAGTGGGTAGAGTTGATGTTGACACCAGGTTCTTTAAAGTCGGCTAACGTTAGCCCTTCATGGAAAAAAATGCGCTCAGCATAACCTTACCAGCGAAAACCTGTAACTTGAATTTTTTGGCTTTTGGTGATCCAGCATGCTTCCATTGCATGCTTTCTGTTTTGCTGCTTGGCTCAAAGTGGTGACACCTTGATTCATCGCCTACCACTATGCGGAAGAGAAATGCATCACCCTCCACTCTGTAATGCAGCAAGTCGTTCAAACACCATCCCAAACATTCTTCTCTTTGGTGGTCGGTCAACATCCGTGGTACCCACTGTGAACACACCTTCCGATATTGCAGTTTCTTACAAACGACCTTTAGAATTGTCCCAATTGACACATCAAATTCTTTCGCTAGCGAACATATGCTTCAACAACGGATGCTTCAACAACGGTTCATCTGTACTGCTGCATCAATTTTGGCGATGGTTTTTTCTATTGCAACAATATGTGCTTGATCTGGCCGTTGAAGATCTGTCGTGAACTGACATCCTTTCCGAAACATCCGTGCTAAGTCTGTCACTGATGTCTTTGACACATATTTGTTACTATTTGTTCTTCGATGAATGTCCACTGGTCAACATTCTTCAAATGAAAGAAACCGAATCACCGCTTTTTGAGCTTCTTTGGACGGATTTTGGATCAACTGGCCATTTTCTCAACGGTCAGAAACAGAACCTATGCATCATGAGACGATAAGCACATGCTCTTTTATTCATTGATCAGTACTTATCACATGACTATGACATGATCATGTTCAACGTACCAATTCCACGCGGTACGGCACAAATGGATTTCAAATGAACGCCCCTTATATATGTCTACAGGTGCCTCTGTTTCCTCCCATAGATCTCACAAACAGAACCTGATGTTATGTTTCTCTTGTCAGTATTTCTATAGAACTTTATTTATACTGTTTGTCTCTTGTCAACAATTGTCCACAGAGTTTCTATACAACCTAATTGATGGTGTGTTTTTCTTGTCAACAGTTGTCCAGTATTTCTATACAACCTAATTGATGGTGTTTTTCTTGTCAACAGTTGTCCAGTATTTCTATACAACCTAATTGATGGTGTGTTTCTCTTGTCAACAGTTGTTCAGTATTTCTATACAGCCTGATTGATGTTGTGATTCTCTTATCAACAGTTGTCCAGTATTTTTATAAATAAACACACATACTATTCTTTGGGGTGCATAGAAGTGGGAAGCAGAGACTAGAGGACGCAGCTGACAACATAAAAATTGAAAGCTTTGGTTACCGACTGACTGGGATTCGAACCTGTCACCTCCAAATCACGATGGCGCCTCACTGCAGAAACAAGTAACTTTGATGCATGACTAACTAGACACCCCTCCCCCCTTTGATTTCTAGTATTTCTATAGAACCTGATTGATGTTGTGTTTCTCTTGTCAACAGTTGTCCAGTATTTTTACAGAACCTGATTGATGTTGTGTTTTACCTGTCAGCAGTTGTCCAGTATTTCTACAGAACCTGATTGATATTGTGTTTTACCTGTCAACAGTTGTCCAGTATTTCTATATTGCGGCTGCTGGTGTCCAGTGTGGGAGGTCTTGTGCCTATGACAGTGCTCAACTGTTACATGGGCTCCACACTTCGCAACATGGAAGACCTCATCAGTGGTGACAGCAACAGATTGGCAGGCTTCTTCATTCTGGGTAGCCAGGTTTGTCATTTGTGGTCTTTGCTGGCGATCATTGAGAACTGCTTGTTTGCATGGCTGTCACGTGTAATAGTTGTGTTGGAATAGAGTTGTTGGTAATAGTTGTGATGGAATAGAGTTGTTGGTGATAGTTGTGATGGAATAGAGTTGTTGGTGGTAGTTGTGATGAAATAGAGTTGTTGGGGATAGTTGTGATGGAATAGAGTTGTTGGTGGTAGTTGTGATGGAATAGAGTTGTTGGGGATAGTTGTGATGGAATAGAGTTGTTGGTGGTAGTTGTGATGGAATAGAGTTGTTGGGGATAGTTGTGATGGAATAGAGTTGTTGGGGATAGTTGTGATGGAATAGAGTTGTTGGTGGTAGTTGTGATGGAATAGAGTTGTTGGGGATAGTTGTGATGGAATAGAGTTGTTGGTGGTAGTTGTGATGGAATAGAGTTGGTGGTGGTATTGTAGTGGAATAGAATTGTTGGTGGTAGTTGTGATGGAATAGAGTTGTTGGTGGTAGTTGTAGTGGAATAGAATTGTTGGTGTTAGTTGTGATGGAATAGAGTTGTTGGTGATAGTTGTGATGGAATAGAGTTGTCGGTGGTAGTTGTGATGGAATAGAGTTGTTGGGGATAGTTGCAATGGAATAGAGTTGTTGGTGGTAGTTGTGATGGAAAAGAGTTGTTGGTGGTAGTTGTGATGGAATAGAATTGTCGGTGGTATTGTAGTGGAATAGAGTTGTTGGTGGTAGTTGTGATGGAATAGAGTTGTTGGTGGTAGTTGTGATGGAATAGAGTTGCTGGTGGTAGTTGTGATGGAATAGAATTGTTGGTGATAGTTGTGATGGAATAGAGTTGTTGGGGATAGTTGCAATGGAATAGAGTTGTTGGTGGTAGTTGTGATGGAATAGAGTTATTGGTGGTATTGTAGTGGAATACAATTGTTGGTGGTAGTTGTGATGGAATAGAGTTGTTGGTGGTATTGTAGTGGAATAGAGTTGTTGGTGGTATTGTAGTGGAATAGAGTTGTTGGTGATAGTTGTGATGGAATAGAGTTGTTGGTGGTAGTTGTGATGGAATAGAGTTGTTGGGGATAGTTGTGATGGAATAGAGTTGTTGGTGGTATTGTAGTGGAATAGAGTTGTTGGTGGTAGTTGTGATGGAATGGAGTTGTTGGTGATAGTTGTGATGGAATAGAGTTGTTGGGGATAGTTGTGATGGAATAGAGTTGTTGGTGGTATTGTAGTGGAATAGAGTTGTTGGTGGTAGTTGTGATGGAATAGAGTTGTTGGTGATAGTTGTGATGGAATAGAGTTGTTGGTGGTATTGTAGTGGAATAGAGTTGTTGGTGATAGTTGTGATGGAATAGAGTTGTTGGTGGTAGTTGTGATGGAATAGAGTTGTTGGGGATAGTTGCAATGGAATAGAGTTGTTGGTGGTAGTTGTGATGGAATAGAGTTGTTGGTGGTAGTTGTGATGGAATAGAGTTGTTGGTGGTAGTTGTGATGGAATAGAGTTGTTGGGGATAGTTGCGATGGAATAGAGTTGTTGGTGGTAGTTGTGATGGAATAGAGTTGTTGGTGGTATTGTAGTGGAATAGAATTGTTGGTGGTAGTTGTGGTGGAATAGAGTTGTTGGTGGTATTGTAGTGGAATAGAATTGTTGGTGGTATTGTAGTGGAATAGAATTGTTGGTGGTATTGTAGTCGAATAGAGTTGTTGGTGGTAGTTGTGATGGAATAGAGTTGTTGGGGGTAGTTGTGATGGAATAGAGTTGTTGGTGGTATTGTAGTGGAATAGAATTGTTGGGGATAGTTGTGATGGAATAGAGTTGTTGGTGATAGTTGTGATGGAATAGAGTTGTTGGTGGTAGTTGTGATGGAATAGAATTGTTGGTGATAGTTGTGATGGAATAGAGTTGTTGATGGTATTGTAGTGGAATAGAATTGTTGGTGGTATTGTAGTGGAATAGAATTGTTGGTGGTATTGTAGTGGAATAGAATTGTTGGTGGTAGTTGTGATGGAATAGAGTTGTTGGTGGTATTGTAGTGGAATAGAGTTGTTGGTGGTATTGTAGTGGAATAGAATTGTTGGTGATAGTTGTGATGGAATAGAGTTGTTGGTGGTATTGTAGTGGAATAGAATTGTTGGTGGTATTGTAGTGGAATAGAATTGTTGGTGATAGTTGTGATGGAATAGAGTTGTTGGTGGTATTGTAGTGGAATAGAATTGTTGGTGGTATTGTAGTAGAATAGAATTGTTGGTGGTAGTTGTGATGGAATAGAGTTGTTGGTGGTATTGTAGTGGAATAGAATTGTTGGTGGTATTGTAGTGGAATAGAATTGTTGGTGATAGTTGTGATGGAATAGAGTTGTTGGTGGTATTGTAGTGGAATAGAATTGTTGGTGGTATTGTAGTGGAATAGAATTGTTGGTGGTAGTTGTGGTGAAATAGAGTTGTTGGTGGTATTGTAGTGGAATAGAATTGTTGGTGGTAGTTGTGATGGAATAGAGTTGTTGGTGGTATTGTAGTGGAATAGAATTGTTGGTGGTAGTTGTGATGGAATAGAGTTGTTGGTGATAGTTGTGATGGAATAGAGTTGTTGGTGGTATTGTAGTGGAATAGAATTGTTGGTGGTAGTTGTGATGGAATAGAGTTGTTGGTGATAGTTATGATGGAATAGAGTTGTTGGTGGTATTGTAGTGGAATAGAGTTGTTGGTGGTAGTTGGGATGGAATAGAGTTGTTGGTAATAGTTGTGATGGAATAGAATTGTTGGTGATAGTTGTGATGGAATAGAGTTGTTGGGGATAGTTGCAATGGAATAGAGTTGTTGGTGGTAGTTGTGATGGAATAGAGTTGTCGGTGATAGTTGCAATGGAATAGAGTTGTTGGGGATAGTTGCAATGGAATAGAGTTGTTGGTGATATTGTAGTGGAATAGAGTTGTTGGTGATAGTTGCAGTGGAATACAGTTGTTGGTGGTAGTTGTGATGGAATAGAGTTGTTGGTGATAGTTGTGATGGAATAGAGTTGTTGGTGGTAGTTGTGATGGAATAGAGTTGTTGGTGGTAGTTGTGATGGAATAGAGTTGTTGGTGATAGTTGCAGTGGAATAGAGTTGTTGGTGATATTGTAGTGGAATAGAGTTGTTGGTTGTAGTTGTGATGGAATAGAGTTGTTGGTGATATTGTAGTGGAATAGAGTTGTTGGTGGTAGTTGTGATGGAATAGAGTTGTCGGTGATAGTTGCAATGGAATAGAGTTGTTGGGGATAGTTGCAATGGAATAGAGTTGTTGGTGGTAGTTGTGATGGAATAGAGTTGTTGGTGATATTGTAGTGGAATAGAGTTGTTGGTGGTAGTTGTGATGGAATAGAGTTGTTGGTGATATTGTAGTGGAATAGAGTTGTTGGTGATAGTTGCAGTGGAATAGAGTTGTTGGGGATAGTTATGATGGAAAGAGTTGTTCGTGATAGTTGCACTGGAATAGAGTAGTTGGTGACAGTTGCAGTGGAATAGAGTTGTTGGGGATAGTTATGATGGAAAGAGTTGTTCATGATAGTTGCACTGGAATAGAGTTGTTAGGGATAGCTGCAATGGAATATAATTGTTCATGATAATTGTGATGTATTAGAGTTTTTCATGATAGTTGTGATGGAATAGAGTTGTTTGTGATAGGTGTGATGGAATAGAGTTGTTGGTGATAGTTGCTGATGATATTTCTCCATGCTATCATCTCAATCCATCCAGCATAATTTCTCTTGGTCTGCCTCTCCCTCTCTTCCCCTCAATGTTTCCAGTTGTCCTGATGTTCTCCAATGCCTCTCTTCTCATCACAAGACCAAAGAAAGCTGTTTGTCTCATTCTTATTGTTAAATATGTTTTAGTTTCATTAGCCTCTTTCAGGCAGCCATTGTTAGTTACTCTGGCAGTCCAAGGAATTTGCAAAATTCGTCTCGGAACCACATCTCTGTTGCTTCCAAGTTCTTCCTAATTTGTTCATTTAACTTCCAAGATTCACTGCCATACAGCAAAATAGGTTCTATATAGAATTTCAACACTCTCTGTTTTACAGTGATTGTGACTTATTACATAATGTACTATTCGTTTTCTGAAATGCAGCTTTTCCTTGACCTATTCTGCTCTTAATCTCTGTTGTACAACTTCCATCTGATGTTATAATTGTCCCTAGGTATTTAAAATTATCCACTTGGGTAAGAATTTTCCCTTCTATTTCCATTTCACATGTTGGTGTCACTTTTTTCTTTAATATCACCATTGTTAATGTTTTCTTGATATTCAAGGAGTACTTTCTTTGCACTCTCTGTTACTACAATGTCCAACAATTGTTGCAGATATTTTGAATTATCCATCACCAATTCTGTGTCATCTGCATAGTGTAGATTATTTGTATTATAACCTCTGATTAGTATTCCTGGCTTCTCTTTGATCTCTCTCATTATTACTTTGCAAAAGAGAGAGAAGAGATCCGATGACAGAAGACATCCCTATCATACTCCTAGCTTTATTTGTTCATAATTGCCCTCTTTATTTCCCATTTTAATTGCTGCTACCTGATTCCAGTAAATATTCTTTATTATTCTGAGGTCTTTCCCATCATTGTTGATATCTTCTAACATTTTAATAAGTTCATTATGTTTTACTTTATCAAATACCTTGGTATAATCTATGAAGCACAAATATATATCTGTCTTTGTCTCTATTAATCTTTCTATTTGTGTTCTTAATGTGTATATTTCATAATTTCCTTCTACAAATCCTCACTGTTCTTCATCAATTTCCATCAGATAAGTCCATATGTAAAAATTATTTCACTTGTGAAGGTTTACAAATGACTATGTGCTGATGACATGTATTGCGATTATACATTGACTCAGTGTTTGTGACAGATGTGATATGTTGATGTATTGACTCAGTGTTTGTGACAGATGTGATGTTTGTGTATTGACTCATTGTTTGTGACAGATGTGATATATTGAAGTATTGACTCAGTGTTTGTGACAGATGTGATGTTTTTGTATTGACTCTGTGTTTGTGACAGATGTGTTATATTGATGTGGTGGCTCAGTGTTTGTGACAGATGTGATATATTGATGTATTGACTCAATGTTTGTGATAGATGTGATATATTGATGTATTGACTCAGTGTTTGTGACATGTGTGATATGTTGATATATTGACCCAGTGTTTGTGACAGATGTGATATATTGATATATTGACTCAGTGTTTGTAACAGATGTGATATGTTGGTGTAGTGGCTCAGTGTTTGTGGCATATGTGATGTATTGACTCAGTGTTTGTGACAGATGTGATATATTGATGTATTGACTCAGTGTTTGTGACAGGTGTGATATGTTGATGTATTGACTCAGTGTTTGTTGTGATGTATTGACTCAGTGTTTGTTGTGATGTATTGACTCAGTGTTTGTTGTGATGTATTGACTCAGTGTTTGTGACAGATGTGATATATTGATGTATTGACTCAGTGTTTGTGACAGGTGTGATATGTTGATGTATTGACTCAGTGTTTGTTGTGATGTATTGACTCAGTGTTTGTGACAGATGTGATATATTGATGTATTGACTCAGTGTTTGTGACAGATGTGATGTTTGTGTATTGACTCTGTGTTTGTGACAGATGTGTTATATTGATGTGGTGGCTCAGTGTTTGTGACAGATGTGATATATTGATGTATTGACTCAATGTTTGTGACATGTGTGATATGTTGATATATTGACCCAGTGTTTGTGACAGATGTGATATATTGATATATTGACTCAGTGTTTGTAACAGATGTGATATGTTGGTGTAGTGGCTCAGTGTTTGTGGCATATGTGATGTATTGACTCAGTGTTTGTGACAGATGTGATATATTGATGTATTGACTCAGTGTTTGTGACAGGTGTGATATGTTGATGTATTGACTCAGTGTTTGTTGTGATGTATTGACTCAGTGTTTGTGACAGATGTGTTATATTGATGTGCTGGCTCAGTGTTTGTGACAGATGTGATGGCTCAGTGTTTGTGACAGATGTGATATGTTGATGTATTGACTCAGTGTTTGGGACAGATGTGATATGTTGATTTATTGACTCAGTGTTTGTGACAGATGTGATATATTGATGTGGTGGCTCAGTGTTTGGGACAGATGTGATATGTTGATTTATTGACTCAGTGTTTGTGACAGATGTTTTATATTGATGTGATGGCTCAGTGTTTGTGACAGATGTGATATGTTGATGTATTGACTCAGTGTTTGGGACAGATGTGATATGTTGATTTATTGACTCAGTGTTTGTGACAGATGTGATAGATTAAAGTACTGACACAAGGTTTGTGACAGATTTGTGAATTGTTTTGTTTCAGATCTTGATGACAGTAATCTTACTGTGTTTTGTGGTTCGCAAGGCCAGACTTGAACTGAAGAAAACCATGGATGAGTCTGACAAGCTGTCTGCTGCCATGTCTAACGGGGACACTGTCAGATGTGTCCTAGTGCAGGGGTCATGTTAGTAGAGGCGGGATGTTCCATATCATCTCTGTGATATTTTATTTGAATTCTGTGATGTTGTTTATGCATGTGGAGACAGTTTATTTTGAACATTGACTGAATTGTGTCAAATAGTGGTTGTGTGTATAAAATATTGATTGTATGGTGTCAAATATTGGTTGTCAAATATGGCTGTGTGATATCAAATATGGGTTGTGTTTTACAAAAATGGCTATGTGATATTAAGTATTGGTTGTCTAGTGTTGTTTTCGAGTTTCAAATTCAGAATGTCTGGACAGTTAATAAAGTTGTTGGATGTGTGTGCTGTAATCCTGCAGGCTGTAATGGTTGTGTTTAGTAGAGTTGTTGGATGTGTAAGCTGTGGTCCCGCAGGCTGTAATGGTTGTATTTATTGTAGTCTAGTAAAGTTGCTGGAGGTGTAAGCTGTAGTCCTGCAGGCTGTAATGGTTGTATTTATTGTAGTCTAGTAGAGTTGTTGGATGTGTAAGCTGTAGTCCCGCAGGCTGTAATGGTTGTATTTATTGTAGTCTAGTAGAGTTGTTGGATGTGTAAGCTGTAGTCCTGCAGGCTGTAATGGTTATGTTTAGTAGAGTTGTTGGATGTGTAAGCTGTAGTCCTGCAGGTTGTAATGGTTGTGTTTAGTAGAGTTGTTGGATGTGTAAGCTGTAGTCCTGCAGGTTGTAATGGTTATGTTTAGTAGAGTTGTTGGATGTGTAAGCTGTAGTCCTGCAGGCTGTAATGGTTGTATTTATTGTAGTCTAGTAAAGTTGTTGGAGGTGTAAGCTGTAGTCCTGCAGGTTGTAATGGTTGTATTTATTGTAGTCTAGTAATGTTGTTGGAGGTGTAAGCTGTAGTCCTGCAGGTTGTATTTATTGTAGTCTAGTAATGTTGTTGGAGGTGTAAGCTGTAGTCCCGCAGGCTGTAATGGTTGTATTTATTGTAGTCTAGTAGAGTTGTTGGATGTGTAAGCTGTAGTCCTGCAGGCTGTAATGGTTGTATTTATTGTAGTCTAGTAGAGTTGTTGGATGTGCATAACAGTGATATAATGTATCATACCTCTATGACAAGGATATAGTATATCATGTCTCTATAACGGATATAGTGTAGCATATCTCCATAACAGGGAAGAGATCACAAACAGCCAAATAAGGATGGGGTTGACTGCAACGTCCTGCAAAGGATATGCAACCAATTAACTTTCTAACATATAGTGTATAATGTCTCTATAACAGAGATATAGTGTATCATGTCTCTATAACAGGGATATAATTATCATGTTTCTATAATGGATATAGTGTATCCTGTCTCTATAACAGGGATATCATGTATCATGTCTCTATAACAGGGATACAGTGTATCCTATCTCTATAGCAAGAATATAGTGTATCATGTCTCTATAACAAGGAAATAGTGTATCACGTCTCTATAACAAGGATATAGTATATGATATGTCTATAAGAGATATAGTGTAGCATATCTCTATAACAGGGAAGATATCACAAACAGCCACAAAATGATGGGGTTGACTGCGACATCCTGTAAAGGATATGTAACTAATTAACTTTATAACAGGGATATAGTGTATCACGTCTCTATAACATGGATATAGTGTATCATGTCTCTATAATGGATATAATATATCATGTTTCTATAACAGAGATAAAGTATCATGTCTCTATACAAAGGATATAGTATATCATGTCTCTATAACAGTGATATAATATATCATGTTTCTATAACAGAGATAAAGTGTATCATGTCTCTATATAAAGTATATCAAGTCTCTATAACAGCGATATATAATGGGGATATAGTGTATCATGTCTCTATAACAGTGATGTAGTGTATCATGTCTCTATAATAGGGATATACTGTATCATGTCTCTAACAGGGATATACTGTATCATGTCTCTATAATAGGGATATAATGTATCATGTCTCTATAATAGGGATATACTGTATCATGTCTCTATAATATGGATATACTGTATCATGTCTCTATAATAGGGATATACTGTATCATGTCTCTATAATGGATATAATATATCATGTTTCTATAACAGCGATATAGTATATCATGTCTCTATAACAGGGATATAGTATATCATGTCTCTATAACAGTGATATACAACAGGGATATAGTGTATCATGTCTCTATACCAAGGATATAGTGTATCATGTCTCTATAACAGGGCTATAGTATATCATGTCTCTATAACAGTGATATAGTGTATCATGTCTCTAAAGCAGTGATACAGTGTATCATGTCTCTATACCAAGGATATAGTGTATCGTGTCTCTATACCAAGGATATAATATATCATGTCTCTATAACAGCGATATAGGGTATCATGTCTCTATAACAGGGATATAGTATATCATGTCTCTATAACATGGATATAGTGTATCATGTCTCTATACCAAGGATATAGTATATTATGTCTCTATAACAGTGATATAGTGTATCATGTCTCTATAACAGTGATATAGTGTATCATGTCTCTTTAACAGGGATATAGTATATCATGTCTCTGTAACAGGGATATAGTGTATCATGTATCTATAACAGAGATATAGTGTATCATGTCTCTATAACAGGGATATAGTGTATCATGTCTCTATAACAGATATAGTGTATCATGTCTCTATAACAAGGATATAGTATATCATGTCTCTATAACAGCGATATAGTATATCATGTCTCTATAACAGGGATATAGTATATCATGTCTCTATATTAAGGATGATTGTATGCCCTAAGCCTTCGTTGGTAACTGGTCTAGGATCGAAGCTCTGACAGGCGGACAGTTAGATATTTGCTTTGCTGATCCGGCAGCTTCTGCAGCTTGTCTTGTTCCAGATGTATTGATGTCACCCTTTCTCTGGAGTAAACTAGGCAGGCCGAGAGAGTGATCATGCTGCATGGGCAACACATGGTCTCTAAATTCAGCCAAGGCTTTATGTTATGGAGAGATAGCCCCATTTTACAAACTATCGTCTGTCAAGACGGCAAGGTGCCAGTCATATTGTCGCAAAGCTCTAGAACATTTATATATTGAGTCTTAACTCTAGGACAAGTATATAGTGAATCATGACTCTCAATTGCTTAAGAAATGGGCATATTCTTAAGCAAGTGAGTTGGTACAGTTATCTCTGAACAGTTGTAACATCTGATGGGAGATGCCTTGAAGAGATTAGAACAAGAATTGCCATTGCGAAGGTAGCCTTTTGCAAGATGGAAAACATACTGACCAATAAAAAGATATTAATTGAAATGAGAAAAAGAGTGCTACATAGAACGTGTACTTTTGTATGGATGTGAAGCGTGGACAGTGAGCAGACAAAGCTGAAAAACATCTGATGGCTGTGGAAATGTGGTTTCTGAGGAAAATGCAAAAAATACCATAGACAGACAGAAAAACGAATGAACAAGTCCTTCAAGAAATAGATGAAGATTGTTAACTGATTAGAGACATTAGACGTAGACAGTCAACATTTTTGGGGATGTTATGAGAAGAAATGACTTGGAGAACTTGGTTAAGCTGGCAAGATCGATGGGAAGAGACCAAGGGGAAGAACAAGAAGTAAATACCTGGATGGCTTGGCCATGTGACATGGTCAAGACAGGAAAACAGAGCTGATCCATGACCCTGGTGATCGAGTGAGATCGCAAAACATGATGGCCCACGCTTATCGGCATGGCACATGATGGATGGATGAACTTTAGGGCATAAATATAGTGAGTCATATCTCTAGGACAGGGATATATAACACATTGTTGTCTCTAGGACAGGGATATATAACACATTGTTGTCTCTAGGACAGGGATATATAACACATTGTTGTCTCTAGGACAGGGATATATAAAACATTGTTGTCTCTAGGCTCTAGGACAGTGATATAGTGTCTCTTCTTTAGTTCAGGAATATAGTGAGTCATGTCTATACCACAGTTATATGTCTCTAGTAGAGTCTCTATATTTCTCTATATGAAGTATAAAGGGTCACTTCCTTAACAGAGACATTATTGATTTATATTTTTATAATTTTGTTGAATATCTTTATGATCCAGAGAGCCAGTATTTTATTTCCAGTATTATGCAATCCTTGTTTGTTGTTGTCAGTATAGAGTGCCTGCCAATACAGAGCGCCTGCCAGTATAGAGCGCCTGCCAGTATAGAGCGCCTGCCAGTATAGAGCGCCTGCCAGTATAGAGCGCCTGCCAGTATAGAGCGCCTGCCAGTATAGAGTGCCTGCCAGTATAGAGCAGTATAGAGTGCCTGCCAGTATATAGTGCCTGCCAATATAGAGCGCCTGCAGTATAGAGCGCCTGTCAGTATAGAGCACCTGCCAGTATGGAGTATCTGCCAGTATAGAGCGCCTGCCAGTATAGAGTGCCTGTCAGTATAGAGTATCTGCCAGTATATTGTGCCTGCCAGTATAGAGTCATAACATATGTTGGGAAATGCCTGAAGAAAAGAATTGCCATGGCAAAGGCAGCCTTTTGCAAGATGAAAAACATACTGAACAAAAAAAAGGTATCAATTGAAATGAGAAAAGGAGTGTTGAAGTGCTACATAGATCCTGTACTTTTGTATAGATGTGAAGCATGAACAATGAGCGGACTGGCTGAAAAACATTTGATGGCTGTGGAAATGTGGTTTCTGAAGAAAATGCAAAGAATACCATGGAAAAGTCCTCCAAGAAACAAATGAAGATCGTAAACTGATTAGAGACATTAGATGTAGACAGTCAAAATGTTTGGGGCATGTTATGAGAAGAAATGAACTGGAGAACTTGGTGACAACTGGCAAGATCGAAGGGAACAGACCAAGGGGAAGACCGAAAAGTAAATACCTGGACGGCTTGGCCACGTGGCATGGTCGAGACAGCAAACACGGAGCTGATCCACGACTGTGGTGGTCGAGTGAGATGGCAAAACATGACCGCCCAAGCTTATCGGCATTTCACATGATGGGTGGGTGGAGTATAGAGTGCCTGTCAGTATAGAGTGCCTGTCATTATTTAATTTTCAATATTATGCAATGCTTTAAGTTTGTTTTTGCCAGTATAGAGTGACTGCAGTTTAGAGTGCCTGTCAGTATAGAGCAGTGGTTCTCAACCTTTTTTGGCCCATGCCCCCCTTTACCATATGTTCAGAACCTCATCCCCCCCCCCTTTTCGAATTTCCTCCCTATAAATCCCCCCACCCTTACACAGTATACATAAAAATGGAAACTAAATTTAATAACACATACTAGAACAAGTCTAGACATCTACATAAAATGTGATTTGCGGGTCTACATACGTTATAAAACAAATTTCATTAGGGCGAGAAGTACAGAACTGTAAAATTTAGAGGGGAAAAAAATATCAAGTAACTGGTTCTTGTATTAACGCGATCTTGAAATAATCTTTATTTCTCTCTCTCTCTCCCCCCCCCCCCCCCCCCCCCCCCCCCCCTGGAAACCCTAAAGTTCCCCGGGAATTCCCCACCGGTTGAGAACCACTGATGTAGAGTGTCTGCCAGTATTTGATTTCCAGTATTATGCAATCATTTCACGTTTGCTGTTGCCAGTATAGAGTGCCGGTCAGTATTGAGTACCTGCCTGTACAGAGTACCTTCCAGTATAGAGTGCCTGCCAGTATTTGATTTCCAGTATTATGCAATCATTTCAAGTTTCTTGTTGCCAGTATAGATTGTCTGCCTGCCAGTATAGAGTACCTTCCAGTATAGAATGCCTACAGTTTAGTGTGCCTACAGTATAGAGTGCCTACAGTATAGAGTGCCTGCCAGTATTTACTAGAGAATGGACTAGTCGTGTCTGGATGGACATTGGCTCTATTAGGCTGTCCTGGTGGAATGGGCACATTGTTGGCTGTAGGCTTTCTCTGATATTCTGCCTCAGACAAATTGTTTTATGGCAAGTATATCACAAACCACTCACAACAGCCATGTTTCTACTCTGAAATTGAAAGTCAAAATCAAAATGGCCAAGGATCAGATGTTAGATGCATGGTTAAAGTACGTGGAAGACTCCCCAATCGTCATGATAAAGATGTTTGCAGATTTACATATTGTTGGGACACACCTTAGACTTGTAAAAAAAAACACAGTGAACAGTTAGGATTAAAATTAAATTGTAAGAAAACAGAAATTATGGTAGTCTCCAAGAAGAAATAAATACCACAATGTAACATCCAAGTGAATGGCAATTTCTTAACCAGGTACAACTATTTAGATACTGTTAACATCTGATGGAAGATGCTATATAGAGATTAGAACAAGATTCACCAAGGCAAAGGTAAAATTTTGCAAAATGGAAATCATTCTCACTTATAAAAGGCTATCAATGAAAGTGAGAAAAAGAGTGTTGAATTACTGTACACAATCTACACTGTTGCGAGTACTGACACATGGACAATCAACCAGACCAACTGATACAAGGTCTGAATGGCTGTGAAAATGTGGTTTTTGAGGAAAATGCAAAGAATACCATGGCCTGGCAGAAAATGTATGTGACAGTTCTTCAAGAAACAAATAAATACTGTTAATGGATTAAAGGAATTAAACGTTGACAGTCAAGATTATTCAGGCACATTATGTGGGGAGACAAACAAAAAGCAAAGAGATGGATATCTGGATGGCTTGGCCACATACAGTATAACCTCAGACCTGGTCAATTCTGGTGATTCTGTGGGATGGCCAACTATGACTTCCCAGGCTTGCTGGCATGGAATAAGATGATCATGATATATATATATATGATTGACCTGTCAATGTAGTTGTGTTACATATATGTTTGTCCTGTCAGTGTATGTCACATGTATGTTTGTTCTGTCAGTTTATGTTACATATAAGTTTGTTCTGTCAGTGTATGTTACATGTAAGTTTGTTCTGTCAGTGTATGTTACATGTATGTTTGTTCTTACAATGTATGATACATACATGTTTGTTCTGTCAGTGTATGTTACATATATGTTTGTTCTATCAGTGTATGTTACATGTATGTTAGTTCTGTCAGTGAATGTTACATATATTTTTGTTCTATCAGTGTATGTTACATGTATGTTAGTTCTGTCAGTGAATGTTACATATATGTTTGTTCTATCAGTCTATGTTACATGTATGTTAGTTCTGTCAGTGTGTGTTACATATATGTTTGTTCTATCAGTGTATGTTACATATGTTTGTTCTTACAATGTATGATACATATATGTTTGTTCTGTCAGTGTATGTTACATATATGTTTGTTCTGTCAGTGTATGTTACATATATGTTTGTTCTGACAGTGTATGTTACATGTATGTTTGTTTTGTCAGTGTATGTTACATATATGTTTGTTCTGTCAGTGTATGTTACATGTATGTTTGTTCTTACAATGTATGATATATTGATGGGTTCCCTTGAAGCAAGATGGCGGGATATTTCTTCGTCCCGTAAAATGGAACGTGTTTTTTCCGAAATGTGTATGGATTAAGTGTTTTTTCGTGGTGAAATGGAGTTCGGACCATGCAACGGAGTTCGTGCACGCGCGCTCGGACTTCCTTCGGCGTATCATCGGCGCCCGGTGGCGATAGTTAAGCCTAACATGACGAACAGACGACCAGCAAGGACACAACGTGATAAGAGGGCGAGCGCACGCAGAAGGCGTTTAAAATGTGACAGATTGAGTATCGGAAACGTTCGAGTACTGTACTGGAACTGTGCATCATTTAGTCAACGCCGACCCATTCTTGAAAAACTACTCTACGGAAACGATATTGTAGTCTTACAAGAAACACAGCTCGGCGACGGAACAGTCAATGTCGCAGGATTTCAGGGATTCTTTAACAGACGGCACCTCGGACAGGCCATTCTGGTTCGCGACAACATACTAGTGTCTGAGATCGATATGTCTTCCTGGAACAGTGATGCCCTGCAAGTGCAGGCATTAAGAATAATGACACCAGTGCAGCTTGTAATCGTGAACGTTTATGCGCGAAATGGGAAGGTCGACGTGTGACAATGGCAGAGTTTGTTCGATATGGATGAAAGGCATATCATCTACTGTGGGGACTTCAATGCCAGAGGCAGTCAATGGGGGAATTGCATCACCAATAGACAGGGAGAAGATCTGGAGGACGCCCTGGCATCTGCTGTCCCTAATCTGTCTGAATGATGGGAAGGTCACTAGAATAGCCACTCGACCAGGTGACTCTGACAGCGTCATTGACTTGGCTCTGGTGTCGCCCACCATCGCACCAAGGTGCCGGTGGGGCACACTGGGATACCACGATAGTGACCACTACCCTTGTGTCATCCTGATCAAGAAAGACTGGGGCCATGAGTCAAAGAAACAAGACAAATGCCTTCCCGTACGACAACACTGGTCAAGACGCCATAAGCAAGATCAGGAAGAAGAAAACTAACTTCCTCCCGCAGGAGACAAGAAAGATGGTTGCAGCCACCATGGTGGAATGGAGAGGTCGAGAAGGCATGGCTGGGAAAGAGGCAGGCTGTCAAAGACTGGCAAAGGGCCAGAAAGGCTAACATGCCACAGGTTGAGTTGGCGAACCTGAATACTGAGGTCGATAGGACGATGACTTTATTCAAATCCTTCGCCAAACAGGCCAAGGCCGAGAAATGGGACGAGTTCTGCAGGAAGGTGTGCTCCGAGCGATCTCTTATGACATTCTGGCACCTCCACAAGAGCATGAACGGTGCTGCACAACGTAGGGGTATTCCAGACTTTCAAGGCACAGACCTCGCATGGAAAAAGTCGGATGCGGATAAAGATAAGGCTCTTCTTGCACGCTACATAGAACAGACTGACCAGAAAGACGAGCCCGCCAGACAGAGGACCACAACGACACTCTCTCAGTTGTGCGAGGGGGTCGGGACAGACGAAGAATGGACAATCACAGCTGAGATATTGCGTGCGATGCTCAAGAAATCACATAACACCGCCCCAGGCCCAGACAGCATCCGATATGGTGACCTACTGGTGATATCAGATGATGACATGGAAGAACTGGCCAGAGAATTCAACACCAGTATCCAGAGGGGTCAGGTCAAAGAAGAATGGCTACACAGCTACTTGCTGCCGCTGCCAAAACCGAACAAAGACCATTCCAAGATAAGCGGCTACAGAATCATTACGGTGCAGAATACTGTTGGCAAGCTGCTGGAGAAAATTGTAGACTTGCTTGGGACTTGGAACAGCTCGGCTGCTTCCCGCCCACACTTGGAGGATACAGACGCAACAAAGAGTCATGGCTGAATGCGGCGGTCTTTGCTCAAGATGTTTACGAAGGATTTCAGGTCAGAGAAGAGACATGTGCTGCCGCCATGGATTTAGAGGACGCATATAACAGAGTATCTTTCGAGCACTTGATGCAAACCCTCCTCAGACTGAAAGTGCACCCTCACCTTGTACGATGGATAGCTGCAGTTCTGCTCCAAAGGAAGGTGGTGCTAAGATGCGGGAAGTTGGTCTTCTGAGCCGATAACGATATGTCCAGGATTGCCGCAGGGTTCACCACTGTCACCAGTACTATTCAGCATGTATACGGTGCCGATCACTGAACATCCTCGTGTATCGACAGGGTCGAGATAGACAGGCGGTTGCCAATGATATGCAGGGCGAACTAGATCGAATTTCCTCATGGTGTGCTGATGCCGATGCCCTTGTCAACCCGGCAAAGGCAACGGTTACATGGTTCTCACTAAACAACCATATTGTGAAAACAGACCTGCCGGCAGTAAGAATGGATGGGAGCATTTTGAGTAGAATCCAGTCAATGACATATCTTGGCGTGAGGCTTGATCGCAGCCTGTCCTTCAGAGATCATGTCGATTATGTCATAACGAAGGCTCGAAAAGGTTTGTCAGCAATGAGAGTCATGGCGACTGCCAATATCGAGCAAAGACTGCTAATACTTCTGTTCCAAGGACTTGTGCTTTCACGCATCGAGTATGCCCTGGCCATCCTCACTGTCAGCCCTACACAGATTGGAAGACTTGAAAAGGTACAAAACGAAGCCATGCGCATCATTTTGGGCTGCACGAGAGACACCAGCTGTGTAGCAATGAGATACCTCCTTGACTTCCCGACAATGGAACACAGGATCAAGATCTGGAGAGCTCGTGCATACTTAAAAATAAGTGCAGATGAGCAGCACCCTCTGCATGACGCTATATTCAGAGAAAAGGGTGACAGGCTAAAGAGGGGCAAATCATGGATGGGTCGGGCGGAAGATATCGTCAGACAGGTCTGCAGTCTTACCAGTATCAACCCCGGCAAGGAATGGGTGCCGGTGCCTCCAGCTTTTAAGTGCACTTTCTCCTGCATTATCACACTCGACAGACGGTGCAGAGAGCAGAACCCTGCCGCTGTCAATGCAGAGGTTAACGCGTTCATCTATGAACACTCAGATAGCCCCGAAGTACTCATCTATACAGATGGATCTGTTGTAAAGCAGCAGAGAAGTGCGTGGGCATTTACAGCCCGTACAGCGGGCCGAATCGTTCAAGAATCCAGTGGTGCCCACTCTATGACCACGAGCAGCATGACGATGGAGGTGATGGCAGTTACACAGGCCTTCATATGGCTGGAATCACAGCATTATACAAACATGTGTGTACTAAGTGATTCAATGAGCATGATTCAGAAGGTCGAAGCTGGATCTGTACATAGACAGTGGACTGAATCACTGCGGAAGTCTGTTGTCCGTAAAGTCACCTTCATCTTCGTCCCGGGACATGCGGGAGTCGAGGGAAATGAACGAGCTGACAAACTGGCTGGCTCTGCACCCCCTGTAGATGGCCAGCCCATGGATCGTGCCGATGTTATTAACGTCCTTAAAGATATGGCAAGAACAGAGGACTTTGACGTCAGTGATTCCACATCGCTGTCCAGACGTCAGTGATTCCACATCGCTGTCCAGGATGAAAGACCTGGGAGTAAGAATCGGCACAGCCAGACGCGAGAGGTACATCGGGAAAACAAAGCGCCTTGTCAACCAACACAGAACTGGCACTATTAGCCACCGGACGCTGATGCATATGCTGGGGGGAGGATCTGAGCACCTGTGGACATGTCCGGAGTGCAATGAAGATACCCCAACTGATAACTGATGTATGATACATACATGTTTGTTCTGTCAGTGTATGTTACATATATGTTTGTTCTGTCAGTGTATGTTACATATATGTTTGTTCTGTCAGTGTATGTTACATGTATGTTTGTTCTGTCAGTGTGTGTTACATATATGTTTTTTCTATCAGTATGTTACATGTATGTTTGTTCTTACAATGTATGATACATATATGTTTGATCTGTCAGTGTATGTTACATATATGTTTGTTCTGTCAGTGTGTGTTACATATATGGTTGTTCTGTCAGTGTGTGTTACATGTATGTTTGTTCTTATAATGTATGATACATATATGTTTGTTCTGTCAGTGTGTGTTACATGTATGTTTGTTCTTATAATGTATGTTACATACATGTTTGTTCTGTCAGTGTATGTTACATATATGTTTGTTCTGTCAGTGTATGTTACATATATGGTTGTTCTGTCAGTGTGTGTTACATGTATGTTTGTTCTTATAATGTATGATACATATATGTTTGTTCTGTCAGTGTGTGTTACATGTATGTTTGTTCTTATAATGTATGATACATATATGTTTGTTCTGTCAGTGTATGTTACATATATGGTTGTTCTGTCAGTGTGTGTTACATGTATGTTTGTTCTGTCCATGTATGTTACATATATATTTGTCCTGTCAGTGTATGTTACATGTATGTTTGTTCTTACAATGTATGATACATATATGTTTGTTATGTCAGTGTATGTTACATAGGTGTTTGTTCTGTCAGTGTATGTGACATAATATGTTTGTATTGTCAGTGTATATTACATATATGTTTGTTCTGTCCATATGTAATACAAGTGTATTTATCCTGTCAGTGTAGAGTATGTTATGTATATGAATGTTTTGTGTGAGAGAGTAGGTCAGTGTAAATATGTATGATATATTTATCTGGAAACACAGAAACCACAAATAATATGTTGCACTGTTTATTGCCTGGCATATTATGCTGCATCTCGTCAGGTGCATACGGCAGAGTTATAGATCATATGAAGTGAATAAATGAATTATACCTTGGCTGAAACACTTGAAACACATAGATTAAGTATTGTTCGATTGTGGAGCATTTTTTATCCCTTTATGGTAATTTTAAATATAAAACAAACTCTTTCTATTTGCACAAAATTTGCTGGAAACCAGCTAATTGCTAAGCCCTCACTATGCAATCAGTTATTGTTTGTCATATATAGTATTTGAAATGCTTTTTCTTTGCTAACTTTATGACCATAGTTTATGAGGAGTTGAAAAATTGCAGGGGAAGAAATTCTATAGCCTGGTGACTGCACAGAGGTTCCTGTGGATAAAATGTGCAATACTTTTGAACAGTACTGGATACTATGTGTTTTAATTATTTCTGTCTTAAGTTTCATCCATTTATTCACTGCATGTGATATATGACTCTGTAGAATGCACCTGACGAGATGCAGCAAAATGTGCCAGGCAATAAATCGTGCAAGATATTGTTTCTGGCTTTTGTGTAAAATCGTGCAAGATATTGTTTCTGGCTTTTGTGTTTAAATTCACCAAGGGAATACATTGTTTTGATTATTTATCTTCATTGTGAGGTCAGGGATGCAATCCACATGTATTGTTGGTAGTGGGTCATTGGTGCCTTCCATTTGTTGTTTGTTGGCAATTATTGGTTGTTAAAATGTCAGATGTTTGAACATGTGAAAAATATCTAGCAACAAGTTTTCAGTTGCAATTTGAAATTCTTCTGAAACACCAAACATTAATAGATGGTACACCTACTAAATATAGAATTGTGATGTCATGTTTGATTGATGATAGTTAATATGGATAACAAATGTTAATGTATTAACTCCTTGTCTTCAAAACCATCACACATGGTGCAGAACCATAGCTGTAGTCTCAAGTTATCACACATGGTGCAAAGCCGTAGCTGTAGTCTCAAGTTATCACACACGGTGCAGAACCATAGCTGCAGTCTCAAGTTATCACATAATGTAGACTCATAGCTGTAGTCTCAAGTTATCACACATGGTGCAGAGCCATAGCTGTAGTTTCAAGTTATCACACATGGTGCAGAACCATAGCTGCAGTCTCAAGTTATCACACATGGTGCAGAACCATAGCTGTAGTTTCAAGTTATCACACATGGTGTAGACTCATAGCTGTAGTTTCAAGTTATCACACATAATGCAGAGCCATAGTTGTAGCCTAATGTAATCATAAACAGTGCAGAACTAAAGCTGTAGTCTCAAGTTATCACATCTGTGCACAAGTCACAGAACCAAATGAAACTGTGTTCAGAAAACAGTACCACTATCTGTCCACAACATGAGCCTTCCACCATGTCCGTGCAATAGAACATCAACTCACAAATATGTTCATGTTGATAAATGAAGCACTGTGTTTGGTAGGGAACCAACAGTTTGCTTGGTACTCTCATCTGTGTTCTATCTTCTATTTGAATGTTTGCTTTGTGCTCTCTTCTGTGTTCTGTCTTCTATTTGAATGTTTGTTTGGTGCTCTCTTCTGTGTTCTGTCTTCTATTTGAATGTTTGTTTGGTGCTCTCTTCTGTGTTCTGTCTTCTATTTGAATGTTTGCTTTGTGCTCTCTTCTGTGTTCTGTCTTCTATTTGAATGTTTGTTTGGTGCTCTCTTCTGTGTTCTGTCTTCTATTTGAATGTTTGCTTGGTGCTCTCTTCTGTGTTCTGTCTTCTATTTGAATGTTTGCTTGGTGCTCTCTTCTGTGTTCTGTCTTCTATTTGAATGTTTGCTTGGTGCTCTCTTCTGTGTTCTGTCTTCTATTTGAATGTTTGCTTGGTGCTCTCTTCTGTGTTCTGTCTTCTATTTGAATGTTTAAAGTACTGCACCATACTCGTATAGAACGTATAGAAATCCATCATGTGCCATGCTGATAAGCGTGGGCGGTCATGTTTTGCCATCTCACTCGATCACCAGAGTCATGGGTCAGCTCCGTGTTCCTGTCTCGACCATGCCACATGGTCAAGCCATCCGGGTATTTACTTCTTGGTCTCTTCTTTTCGATCTTGCCAGTTGTTACCAAGTTCTCCAAGTCATTTCTTCGCATAACATGCCCAAACAATTTTGACTGTCTACGTCTAATGTCTCTAATCAGTTTACGATCTTCATTTGTTTCTTGAAGGACTTGTTCATTAGTTTTTCTGTCTGTCCATGGTATTCTTTGCATTTTCTTCAGAAACCACATTTTCACAGCCATCAAATGTTTTTCAGCTTGACTGCTCATTGTCCACGCTTCACATTGATATAAAAGTACAGGTTCTTCTTTGCGTTCATCCGGAATGTTTTTTCAGATGTGATTGCGGTGTGTCTCGTTATGCACCCTTGGGTCGAAACCCATAGGCCAACACTTTTAGCGTGCATTTTTGACAGGTTAGCATTCCTGTGGGACTCTCACTTTTGTGGTGCTGTCCACATCCCAACTTGTCAAGTTGGAACGGTCGAATGCTTCACGATCAGCCCTCAAGGGAAGACAGGGACAGTCCATGGCATTTTCCGCCATCCAGGGTGGCTTCCATAGTTGGCAGAGCCGAAACATAGCTCCCTGGTGCTGGGCTCACCGAGGGAATTGTCACGTCCTGCTCATGGCTGCTTTAATTTTCTCACTTCGATATATTTGGCATATCGTTCACCACGAGCCTTTCCCGCGCTGACCAGATCGGTCTGCAGACGGTATCAACTCAGCGAGTTTTCGATTCGGACATGTACTTGTTGATGTGCCCGTAGCAAAAGATGAAGAGGAAGCTGGGGACTTATGTGACGAAGTCCCCAGCTTCCTCTTCATCTTTTGCTTAAATTGGAGTAATTCTTTTTAAAACCCTTATGTAATTATAGAAGAATTTAATTGCGTTTTTATTCCTATATATCTATGTATAGACAGCCCATGGCTATAGCATAAATCTACTGCTAATTGATGTTATTACTCTAGTGGGAAATAATACGTTATACTAGGATTGGGGAAGAGGCTGAATTTACAAAGTAGTGTACCCAGCCAAACCTACAGATTTGGCTACGACTATTTTACAATTTGGTCGGATAAATTAAAGGAAACGAACTCCCTGGCACGACCACTTCCGGTCAGGAGAAAAATAGCTAACCTCGTTCTTTCGCAATCCAAAAGTCGGGGTAGAAACATGCTAGTCACTAGGCTCTGAGAAAATACTTATAAAGTGTTAGAGTTTTATCTTGGGCACGTATTACGGCCATAAATATATTTAAAATATATTAGAGAGATTCCTAGAGCAGTGTTCGTACCCAAGTGTGGTCAGAAGATTAGAAGGGTAAGGAATAGTTATGTGTATCAATATAATATATTGCCGTGTGCGCCCGAGATTTCCGTGTGTAGTTAAAGTTGGAAACCGCCGATAATAGGTTATTTTACCTAATTATTAACCATAATAATTATTTTACCGACTAAACTCGATCGCGTATATTATACTTCGTACAGGTAGTTTACTAAGCACACAGAGTAAAGGGTAAAACGTAACTGTGTAGAAAATTACCTTTACATGAGGTTTAGAGAGGTGTAGCCGATTTGAGATAGTTGTAAACTTGATAAAGTCGGATAGAACCCAATTTTCGATTAGTCCGTATAGCAGTAGACTAGGCCATACTAATCGAGCCGTTAGTTTAGGAAATAACATGAGGCAGTTTATAGTGGTGATATTTCGAGGATGTGATAGTGATTGCGAATACTTAGAGATAATAATGAATATTTCGATGCCGTGAAAATAGGAAATCTTACTAAACACGTACGAATGTCAAATACTAGCGTGGTAGATCCTAGGCATGTTCGTTAATTCTTATCGGTGATTTCTCACCAATTCGCAGTCCTGTTCTTGTCTGCCACTCCATTAACTTTCAGCCTATCTTATTCTATTATGATAATTTACATAAATTGTGTGTATTTTAAAATATACGTTATATAGAATCATTATATTAATTATATGCTAGAATATAGCTTCAGAATTTGAACATAAATATCTATAATATGTAATCTGTTTAATATATTCTATATGTATCTACCTCTAGATTACTTTGTAATTATTGTATTTTAATAATATAATTATGATATGCATTATATGATGATATGTTTAATTATTACTGAATAATTATTATATTCACTTGTAAGGAAACATAGAATGATTTTATTTAGCTGTTTTCCTTAAGTCAGTGATTTTCTATTTATCCTAGGATAGGGAATAATAGGGAGCAGGGACAGATAGCTCATGCTATTTTGTTTCTGCAATTGTGTATGAGATGTTATTGGCCATCAGGAACAATCCAGGGTCGATGCTTACAGATGTCTCGACAGAAGAGTCACGTACTCTCACTATATTTCACAGATTTGACACCTTCAGCGCCAAGCTTTAGATGCGCCAACCTGTGTGACTGACTCATTGTGGAGCATCACTCACCATCTCACTTATGCCTACTAAATAGAGTTTACACGCACTGTGTAAGCCGGAGAACCAGAAGATAAGTGGCCAAACTTACCGTTGGCCACCACCACCACCATCTACATGCAAATAATACCAGCTTTGTCAGGTCATGTCAATGATTAAAATGCAACATTGTAGTTTCTTAAATTTTACAACCACTAGTTGTTACCTTAATTAGTACCCTTAGTCATAGTAGAGTGAGAAGTTACGAAAGTTTGTCTCTGTTATATATTTTACTCTGTCTTTCTCCGTGTCGGTGAGAGTGATTAGAGTTTGGGGGCTCGAGCTTTTTATTTCAGGCACGTAGCTAGACAACCTTGGCAGACTGTCTGTATCAAACCAGTATAGTTGTACGCCATTCCTGTCTGCCTGAACACTGTCAGAAGATTAGACTTGTTTTGGGACCTTTACTCCGCCTAGAATTATGAGCTATTCAGTCTTGTCTTCTCCAGTGACCTATTTTTCTATTCGTAGAAAGTCTATCCGCAGCACTTTGATAGATTCCTTATCATCGTAGCTGACGCTACGCTACAAGTGGTTGGCTATCGTCCGGTCTAGATAGTTCAAACTTTCAATCTTCTTTCACTAGAGATTCTAGTAAGGTGTTGCCTCACAGTAGATCTCAATATTAAACTATACTAAGTAAAACTAGAGAAATTAATAGTTACAATAGTAGTATAATATAGCATAACTAAACACTAGATAGCCAATATAAGATAACATAACATAAGTTAACCTGGTTCCAAAAAGTTAGGGCCAATATCATAAGTGAGTGTGGGCTGACGGGTAAGTCCCTGTGTTGTATCGTCAGTTGTGTATGTGCATACTGTCAGTGAATTTATTACTTGCATAATTTCAGGACAGATCACTTAGTGGTGAGTAAGTGTATTTCAGGGTGCTTCACATTATCCCAACTTTGTTACCAAATAATGTCTTCCGAAAAGCCACCTACGAAAGAGGAGTTGAGAGAAGAAGGAACTTTGTTAGGGTATGAAGGTGTCGAATTGGGCAAATATGTAAAAGAAGCAGAACGAGAGTGGAGAAGGGAACAACGGGACATTATCAAAGACAGAGAGAAGGAAGCAAGAGAGGAAAGAATTAGAATTGCAGAAATTGAATCCAAAGAGAAGATGCGACAAGCTGAATTGAACAACCAGATTAAACAAGCTGAATAGACCAACAGCTGAAGCAAGCGGAACTGGAAATGAAGAGGGAAGAACAGTTGAGTACAGCATGAATTGGAAGTCAGGAGATTGGAGTTGCAAAATCCTGATGCTTCCAGGTACAGTAGTGCTAGTTCTCCCCATCACAGTAGTGAAATTTCTTCAGGACCGTCTCTCGCCCAAGGATCCATGAGCTTCCCACTGGCCCACTTCAACCCGAAGGAGGATCAGATGGATGAATACCTTGATCGCTTTGTCATCATGTGTGAAGCTTATAATCTGCCTAAAGAGAAATTTAATATCAAAACTCTCCCAAGGACTCCGCGGCCCGGCTTTTGATGTATTTACAAAGCTTCCGCCAGGTCTTGAGCGGGACTTTGATACCCTCAAAAATGCTCTCTTACAAAGATTTGAATTAACCTCTGAAGCCTACAAGCTGAAGTTCCGTACAGCCAAAAGATCTCAGGGAGAATCATTTGCGCAGTTCGCCTCACGACAACATACGTATTTTACGAAGTGGGTAGGACTGAGCAAATTTGATACTACCTACGAGGGGCTACAGGAAATGATGCTTGCAGATCAATTCAAAGAGGGTCTCCCGAAAGCTCTCCAAATGTTCATAGCTGAAAATGGTGGAGTTAGATTAGAAGAGATAATCTCACTAGCCGAAAGGTATTTAACTGCACATGGTGAGGCAGGTACTGCTAAACCTAGTCATACTGGATAAGACCCAAAATAATCCTTCCACACAAAATCAGGGTTATCAAAACAATAACTCTGAAGGTAAGGACAACAGGTGGCACACTGGTAGTCCACACCAAAATCCAGGTAATTACAATAGTAACCAGTCATCTCAACCTCAACAACCTACAGGTAATAGAGGGGGTAATCAATATTGTAAAAATTGCAGAACAAATGACCACCATACGAGTTCTTGCAAAAACAAACCCCCTGTTCATTACACGGCTTGTTTGACTTTGGCGGATAAAACCCACCAATGGAGGACCCCTGGTGATAATCAAAGACCTCCAGTAGTTGAGACAGTTACTGTAAATGGGAGACAGGTACCGTGTTTATATGACACGGGTCTGGAGAGTGACGCGGCCATTGCAGCTCACTTGGTGAAACCTGGACAATTGACTGACCACACTATTGAGTTAAGAGGTGCTACTCTGAGCTCTGAACCAAAACTTGTTAAAGTTGCTAGGGTGAAGGTGACATCCAAATATGTCACCGGAACAGTTTCTGCTGTTGTGCTAGATGATCCAGTATATCCCTTCATGTTAGGGCGAAAATATGTATATCTGGGTGAACCTAAGTCCACAACTTATACATGTGCTATGCAGACCCAGAATCAGGGCACCGCTTTGAGTGAACCCGAAATTCTTATCCACCCATTATCTCGGGAGATTAGGGCTGCCCAAGCAGCATGTCCCACTTTACAATCCTGCTTTGGCAAACTGCCAAAATCTAGAAATCCACCGGTAGCTGGTGATTTCTACGAAAAGGATAAACTGTTATTCCGTAGGGCGGGAACTATGGATCACGTCCACGAACAGTTTGTGGTACCCAAAAGGTATCGTAACCATGTCTTACAAATGGTACACTCCATCTCGGACGGTGGGCATATGGGGATGAAAGCCACCATCCAAAGGCTTTATTTCTCCTATTTCTGGCCGGGGATGACCCGGGATATCAAACGATATGTTCAGGTCATGTAAAGAGTGCCATCTGGTTCCGCCTACTCATGGTGGAACTCCACCTAAGATAGGTGATCAAGTAGTTAGGTATTATCACCAAAGGGGGATAATCCTTTAGATATGGGTTGGCAAGGGGCCATTCCTTATTACAGAAAAGGTGTCTCGCTCCCATTACAAATTAAACATTCAGGGTAATCTGGAAGTCTTTCCCATGTATTTAATTAGGAACCAGGTAGAAAGATTAAATGATCCACCGGTGCATCTGATGGCATTATCGGTGGCAAATGTGGTCGAAGGGGGAGATAACTCAGCGATGGAGTATCCCTTGACGCCTCAGGAGACAGTGAATGATGTCTCTATCAACCTGGATTCGGAGACGTCTGAATCAGGGAAGATGAGACGAATTCCAGATTCTCATGCCCCTATGCCAACAGATAAGCCTGGATGGATTAAAGGTGACACAGTAAACACGATGATAAACCGTACTGACCCAGTCCGACAAAATCATTTACCTGTTACTGTGCCAACCAGTAACCCTTATTCCTTTAGGGGAGAACACTCTCTGGGAATTCAGAATAGAGAAGAGGGGTGGGGACGACCAGGTCGTCATAGGTTTCCATGGAAACGACATCAAGGGAGGAGGTTTCTTAGAAGATGTCTTAGAAACGAAGAAGCAGGGTTTCAGTAGGAATTGTTCTACGGAAGAAGAGGGGGAGACTGGTCCATATGTTCCAGGGTTGTTGGAGTAAGTGCCAACAAAATCTGATGAGTGTGCTGGCTGGAGTAAAGTCCGAAGTCTCGAACTTTACTTTCAACGGTAGGCATATGTGACGAAGTCCCCAGCTTCCTCTTCATCTTTTGCTTAAATTGGAGTAAATTCTTTTTAAAACCCTTATGTAATTATAGAAGAATTTAATTTCGTTTTTATTCCTATATATCTATGTATAGACAGCCCATGGCTATAGCATAAATCTACTGCTAATTGATGTTATTACTCTAGTGGGAAATAATACGTTATACTAGGATTGGGGAAGAGGCTGAATTTACAAAGTAGTGTACCCAGCCAAACCTACAAATTTGGCTACGACTATTTTACAATTTGGTCGGATAAATTAAAGGAAACGAACTCCCTGGCACGACCACTTCCGGTCAGGAGAAAAATAGCTAACCTCGTTCTTTCGCAATCCAAAAGTCGGGGTAGAAACATGCTAGTCACTAGGCTCTGAGAAAATACTTATAAAGTGTTAGAGTTTTATCTTTGGCACGTATTACGGCCATAAATATATTTAAAATATATTAGAGAGATTCCTAGAGCAGTGTTCGTACCCAAGTGTGGTCAGAAGATTAGAAGGGTAAGGAATAGTTATGTGTATCAATATAATATATTGCCGTGTGCACCCGAGATTTCCGTGTGTAGTTAAAGTTGGAAACCGCCGATAATAGGTTATTTTACCTAATTATTTTACCGACTAAACTCGATCGCGTATATTATACTTCGTACAGGTAGTTTACTAAGCACACAGGGTAAAGGGTAAAACGTAACTGTGTAGAAAATTACCTTTACATGAGGTTTAGAGAGGTGTAGCCGATGTGAGATAGTTGTAAACTTGATAAAGTCGGATAGAACCCAATTTTCGATTAGTCCGTATAGCAGTAGACTAGGCCATACTAATCGAGCCGTTAGTTTAGGAATAACATGAGGCAGTTTATAGTGGTGATATTTCAAGGATGTGATAGTGATTGCGAATACTTAGAGATAATAATGAATATTTCGATGCCGCTGAAAATAGGAAATCTTACTAAACACGTACGAATGTCAAATACTAGCGTGGTAGATCCTAGGCATGTTCGTTAATTCTTATCGGTGATTTCTCACCAATTCGCAGTCCTGTTCTTGTCTGCCACTCCATTAACTTTCAGCCTATCTTATTCTATTATGATAATTTCATAAATTGTGTGTATTTTAAAATATACGTTATATAGAATCATTATTAATTATATGCTAGAAATATAGCTTCAGAATTTGAACATAAATATCTATAATATGTAATCTGTTTAATATATTCTATATGTATCTACCTCTAGATTACTTTGTAATTATTGTATTTTAATAATATAATTATGATATGCATTATATGATGATATGTTTAATTATTCCTGAATAGTTATTATATTCGCTTGTAAGGAAACATAGAATGATTTTATTTAGCTGTTTTCCTTAAGTCAGTGATTTTCTATTTATCCTAGGATAGGGAATAATAGGGAGCAGGGACAGATAGCTCATGCTATTTTGTTTCTGCAATTGTGTATGAGATGTTATTGGCCATCAGGAACAATCCAGGGTCGATGCTTACAGATGTCTCGACAGACGAGTCACGTACTCTCACTATATTTCACAGATTTGACACCTTCAGCGCCAAGCTTTAGATGCGCCAACCTGTGTGACTGACTCATTGTGGAGCATCACTCACCATCTCACTTATGCCTACTAAATAGAGTTTACATGCACTGTGTAAGCCGGAGAACCAGAAGATAAGTGGCCAAACTTACCGTTGGCCACCACCACCACCACCATCTACATGCAAATAATACCAGCTTTGTCAGGCCATGTCAATGATTAAACTATAACATTTGTAGTTCTCTAAATTTACAACCGCTAGTTGTTACCTTAATTAGTAATCTTAGTCATAGTAGAGTGAGAAGTTACTGAAAGTTTGTCTCTGTTATATATTTTACTCTGTCTTTCTCCGTGTCATTGAGAGTTATTAGAGTTGGGGGCTCGAGCTTTGTTTTATTTCAGGCAACGTAGCTAGACAACCTTGGCAGACTGTCTGTATCAAACCAGTATAGTTGTACGCCATTCCTGTCTGCCTGAACACTGTCAGAAGATTAGACTTGTTCTGGGACCTTTATTCCGCCTAGAATTACGAGCTATTCAGTCTTGTCTTCTCCAGTGACCTATTTTTCTATTCTTAGAAAGTCTATCCACAGCACTTTGATAGATTCCTTATCATCGTAGCTGACGCTACGCTACAGTTCACCACGAGCCTTTCCCGCGCTGACCAGATCGGTCTGCAGACGGTATCAACTCAGCGAGTTTTCGATTCGGACATGTACTTGCTGATGTGCCCGTCAGAGCTGTTCCGGGCACAACAAACATTCGGAAACTAGCTAGTCAGAGCTTTTCCGGACACGAGCTATTCGGAAAACTAGTTAGTCATAGCTGTTCCTAGCACGAAAGACATTTCACTGTTGTGCCTGATTTATTTGCACCCGTAGGCCAGCACATCCGACTTCAGCAGGCATTTTTACGGGTTTCCCTTCCCGGGGTTTCGAGAGACATTAGACTGTTAGTGCTGTGGTGTCGCCCATATCTCAGCTGGTCAAGGTAAAACGGTCAACAACATCACGGTCAACCCTCAAGGGAAGGCAGGGGCAGACCATGGGCATTCCCCCGCTATCCAAGGAGGCTTCCATAACTACAGAGCCGGCACTGAGACTGGGCTCACCCGAGGAGTTGCCACGTCCTGCTCATGGCTGCATTAATTCCTCACTTCCATGTGTTGGGCATTTCGCTTGCCACTGGTCGCTGAAGCACAACAGGAACGGTCAGTCTGCGGGCGAAATCCACTAGGTAAGCTTTCGCTTTGGACTTCGCTGACCACGCAATGGATTCGCTGGCCGTGCGTTCCATTCCGTGTTATTGAGACGTTTTTCCACCTTTGTCTAGACTCTCTATGAGTTAGATACACACAGTTTTCGTAACCATTTCATTCGACTGGGACACTTATTCTACCTTTTAGTACTCGCTCACGAGGTAGGCTACATGTGCTGCCGGCTCAGCACCTTACCTCCGTGCATCAGTGAGCTAGAAATGGCCAGGCCCTCTCATCCGGGGATCCCTCATATCCCCCAGCTGAGAGCCTTCGGACAAGTATCTGAGCTGGGCATGTAGCGTGCTCAGAACCTCACCTCCATTTTTCGGTAGGTGGGTATCGGCCCGGCTCTCACATCCGAGGGTTTATGGCTTAAAGGCATTCAGCCACAACCCTCGACAGAGAGCCTTAGAGTATGTGTCCTGACCAAGAATTTGTGGCATCGTGAGCCTGATTTGAACTTTTGACTGCTATCCTGTCTACCTGCAGAACAGCAGGTTGTGTCTCTCTTAGTCTGGTCCCTAATCCAAGGCTTGTCCGACATGTAGTTGTGCTTCCATCGACGCTCTTGGGGTCACTGGGACACGCAAGCCCCCCCCCCCCCCCCACCAACCGTGACAAAGTGGAGACACATCTGGGGGGGGGGGGGGGGGGGAGTACAGGTTCTATGTAGCACTTCAACACTCTTTTTCTTGTTTCAATTGATATCTTTTTATTGGTCAGTATGTTTTTTATCTTGCAAAAGGCTACCTTCACAATGGCAATTCTTGTTCTAATCTCTTCAAGGAATTTCCCATCAAATGTTCTGTCTGTTCCGAGATAACTACCGATTCACTTGCTTAAGAAGATGCCCATTTACTCGTATATCACATTGTGGTATTTCCTTCTTCCCAGTGATGATCATAATCTGTCTTCTTACAATTCAATTCTAACCCTTAATGTTCACTGTGTGCAACAAGCGCATCTACTAAATGTTGCAGGTCGTGTTCATAGTCTGCAATCAAGACTTATCATCTGCATGTTATTGATGTATCGTCCCCCAATGTTGATTCCTTCCATATCTTCTATATTTCTGAAAATATTGTCACTCTACAGGGAAAAAAGATCTGGAGAAATTACACATCCCTGTCTCACACATCTTTTAATAGGCTGATATTGACCTACATCATTATCAATTCTGATTGCAGCTTGTTTCCAATATATGTTTTTAACAAAACTAAGGTTTTTTTCCATCAATTTGTAGATCTACAAGCATCCTTATCATGTCAACATATCTCACTTTATCAAAAGCCTTTGTGTAATCAATAAAACAAAGATATAGATCTTTATTTACTTCTATAGAACGTCAAGTTACTGTTCTCAGTATATACACAGCATCTACTGTACCCTTGCCTTCCACAAACCCACATTGTTCTCCTATTTTGGATTGTATTATCTTCCTAACTCTGTGCATAATAATTCTTAGCAAAATCTTCGTGATGTGGCTAAGTATACTAATTGTTCGATGTTGATCACATTCAGAGGCTCCTGATTTCTTCTGGATTGCAATAAATATTTTTTTTCCGCATATTCTTTACAGGAAAAACAAAGGCAGCAAAAGAGACTGCACACAATACAGAGGCATTCACTGTTGAGTCATACTGGGAAAATATTTTGCAAAATTCTTGAAAAAAGATTAAGAACTATTATAGAACCCCAGCTAAGCGAAACACAACTTGGATTTAGGAAAGACAAAGGATGCACAAATGCCATTTTTTCTCTTAGACAACTTATAGAAAAATCAATCGAATTCAATGAAACACTCTACTTAGCCATTGTCGACCAAGAAAAGGCATTTGATAGAGTAGATAGAAACAAACTGTGGGAAATCCTTAAACAATATGGAATGAGTACACATCTAATGAACCTATGTAGAAGCTTATACAACAACAGTGAATGCATAGTGAGAGTAACTGGAGGACACTCAGAACCATTCACCATAAGATCCGGAGTACGACAAGGTTGTGTCCTGTGCCCTGTCTTGTTTATAACATATATAGACAACTAGCTGACCCGGCCCGGCTTCGCCCAGACCCTGGTGGGGAGCATCTCATTTAATTCATATAAGTAGTCATATAAGTTCTCGTTCCCGTTACCGACTATCTGTCTGTCTGTCTGTCTGTCTGACCCGGCCCGGCTTCGCCCAGACCCTGATGGGGAGCATCTCATTTAATTCATATAAGTAGTCATATAAGTTCTCGTTCCCGTTACCGACTATCTATCTGTCTGTCTGTCTGTCTGACCCGGCCCGGCTTCGCCCAGACCCTGATGGGGAGCATCTCATTTAATTCATATAAGTAGTCATATAAGTTCTCGTTCCCGTTATCGACTATCTGTCTGTCTGTCTGTCTATCTATCTGTCTGTCTGTCTGTCTATCTGTCTGTCTGTCTGACCCGGCCCGGCTTCGCCCAGACCCTGATGGGGAGCATCTATTTAATTCATATAAGTAGTCATATAAGTTCTCGTTCCCGTTACCGACTATCTATCTGTCTGTCTGTCTGTCTGACCCGGCCCGGCTTCGCCCAGACCCTGATGGGGAGCATCTCATTTAATTCATATAAGTAGTCATATAAGTTCTCGTTCCCGTTATCGACTATCTGTCTGTCTGTCTGTCTGACCTGGCCCGGCTTCGCCCAGACCCTGATGGGGAGCATCTCATTTAATTCATATAAGTAGGCATATAAGTTCTCGTTCCCGTTACCGACTATCTGTCTGTCTGTCTGTCTGTCTATCTGTCTGTCTGTCTGTCTGACCCGGCCCGGCTTCGCCCAGACCCTGATGGGGAGCATCTCATTTAATTCATATAAGTAGTCATATAAGTTCCCGTTCCCGACTGTCTGTTTGTCTATCTATCTATCTATCTATCTATCTGTCTGTCTGTCTGTCTGTCTGTCTGTCTTGGCTAAATGGAGGAGGGAGGAGGAAGAGGGAGGTGGAGGAGGGAAGAGGAGGGAGGAGGAGGAGACAGAAGGAATAAGGAGGAATAGGAGGGATTAGGAGGAGTAGGGTGGAGGAGGAGGGAGAAGGAGAACGCAGGGGGAGGAGGAGGAGGGAGGAGGTGGAGGAAGAATGTGAAGGGAGGAGGAGGAGGAGGAATGTGAAGGGAGGAGGAAGAGAGTGGAGGAGGGAGGAGGGAGGGAGAGATAGGCGGAGAGAGGAGGAGGAGGAGGGATTAAGAGGAGGAGGGGGAAAGAGGAGGAGGAGGAGGGAGAAGGAGGAGGAACAGGGATAAGGAGGAGGAGGAGGCAGGAGGGGGAGGGAGAGGAGGGAGGAGGATAGAGGAGGAGGAAGAGGTAGAAGGAGGTAAGCTGATGGAAGAAGTCTTTCGTATCTTCCAGACTAACCACATTCACACAAGCCCGTACCACCCTCAGTCTAATGGGCAAGTAGAGAGGTTTAATGGTACCTTGATGACCATGCTTCGGAAGCTGGCTCAAGAGAAACCAGACAGATGGGATGAGTATATCTCAGCCGCCTTGTTCGCCTATCGGGAGGTTCCCCATGGGTCGACCGGGTTGCCACCAGCCACTCTACTATTCGGGAGGCCAATCAAGGGTCCCTTAGAAGCCTTATTGAGATGTTGGACAGAGGAAGAAACTTCCGAAGAAGTTGTATCCTCATATAAATACGTCGAAGAGTTAAAGAAGAAACTCCAGACGGGTTGGGCTTTGGCAGCTCAGAATCTGAGAGCGGCCAGGAAGAGACACGCGGCCTACTACAATAGAAGGACGAAAGATAGGTCTCTTAAAGTGGGGGATCGGGTTCTGTTGTTACTTCCAGTAGGTTCCAATAAACTCGAGATTGGTTGGCAGGGGCCTTTCCCGGTGGAAAGGGTTGTGTCCCGTACCAATTATGCTATCCGGATCAGGGGGAAATCTAAAATCTTTCACATTAACCTCTTAAAAAAATATGAGGAACGATCCGATGGTACTTCTCTCTCACTCATGACTATGGCGGTCGCGATGGAAACTGAATCGGGCGAAGACGCGGATAGGGAGTATCCTTTACAACCTGGGGAAACCTATAAGGATGTACATATAAATCCTGATCTGTCGAATGAAGAAACAGAACTGGTCATCCGTTTGTTGGAGTCCCATCAACAGATTCTTACCGATCGTCCAGGGCGGACAGGGTTGGTCGAGTTTGATATGACTCTGACTACCCAAAACCCCATTCGCCAAAAAATATATCCAGTGCCCTTTTCGAAAGAGAAGGCCCTGGAAGCAGAAATCCAGAAGCTTCTGGATGATGACATCATAACTCCTTCGACTTCTCCTTATAATGCCGGGGTTGTCTTGTTGAGGAAGCCAAGCGGGGAGCACCGCTTATGTATTGATTACAGGCATTTAAACAGTTGTAAGACATTCCAAGTTGAGCCGTTACCAAACACAAATCAACTATTTGCCAGATTAAATAGGGCAAAGTACTTCTCAAAAATCGATTTAAGTCGGGGATATTATCAGATCCCTGTGAAGCCTGAGGTTCGGCCCATGCTCGCTTTCAGTACTCCGAGCGGCCATTACGAATTTAAGGTGATGCCTTTTGGGCTGAGCAATGCGCCCAGTGTGTTCACTCGCATGATGAGAATGTTATTAGACCCTTTAAAGGATCCCTCTGTGGTCTCGTTTATGGATGATATTCTCATCGCGTCTGGCAATCTGAGTGATCACCTGAGGTCCTTGGGACAGATCTTCAAAAGGTTAAAAGAGGAAGGGTTAACCGCCCGTCCAGCCAAATGCATGATTGGCTATCAATCCTTGGAATTTCTGGGACATACTATTACCCCAGGGGGACTGGTACCGGAAGAAAAGAATATTGAAAAGGTCCGTCTCGCACCCCGTCCTAGATCCAAAAAAGATGTTAGGTCTTTCTTGTCTCTGTGTGGGTTTTACCAGAAATTTATTCCAAAGTTCAACGAAATTGCGGCGCCGTTAACCGAGACTCTGAAGAAAGGATCGCCAGATCTTATAATCTGGACCCCGAGCTGTGAAGAAGCTTATGGGAAGCTGAAACAGGCTTTGGTGGATAGGCCAGTCCTGCAACTCCCAGATTTGGAGAAAACGTTTGTTCTGAGAACCGACGTGAGTAACATAGGGATTGGGGCAACTCTGTTGCAGGAAGGGCGAGATAATCCTTCGGTGCTATGTCCGGTGGCATATGCCAGTCGAAAACTGTTACCCGCCGAACGGAATTACTCCACCGTCGAACGGGAATGTCTAGCTCTAGTGTGGGCGGTACAGAAATTTCAACCTTATCTGTATGGAGTACCGTTCAAAGTGCAATCTGACCATCAACCTCTGACGTTCTTGGCAACTTCTAAGAAACTGAACGCGAGGTTAATGAGATGGTCATTGCTCCTACAACCGTATCAGTTCACGGTCGAATACATCCCCGGAAGGGAGAATGTGGGAGCAGATTTCCTATCACGGCATCCTATGGTTGAATGTGAGGGTGGGGTCATTCGAACAGAACCACTGACAGTAGAAAGTTCGTAGGGTTCGACTTTCTTAAGAGGGGGCCTATGTAGCGAAACGCCAGTGGTCCATGTCCTTATGCATTCTTTTATTTTTGGTAAACGGGGAAACGGCTTACGGAAACTCTCAGTTCTCTTGTTTGCTCAAATCTCCATGAAAGATGGTTCTTTGGGTTATCTTCATACCACAATCTTTGCATGGAGCGAGTATATATTTGTCTTTCCTTTCGGGTAGTCCCGATGGAGCGCCCTGCGCCAAATGCGCACTGGTGCGGCTTCTGGAGGATTCATGTCCGTTTCTACTGATGGCCATCCACGGCTGAATGTCAAGAGTTCAAGTTAAAGATTGAGACATTTTTAAAAAGGTCTACTACTGGTGGAATAAAAAGGGTCATTCCTTTTTGAAGGTAGGAACAGAGCTGAAGGTCTCAACAGGGCTATACGATGAAATTATGTTGAAGATGAGGCCATGTCAAGTTTTAGGCCATGCCTGGTCTACGGTGGTGATTTATACCCGATAGTGCCACAGCTAGCCCGAAAGAATGACCATCAATCTGTCTAACACCTCGCCAGTCATCTCGATAAGCTAAGATCGAGTCAGTTTGTATTCGGGACTGAACCCACCTAAATATCAGACCCATCCATCCTTGTATGAGACATTGAAGGATACCTACTCCATTTCCGCTCATGAACTATTTCCTTTTTGTAAGAACTTTCCCTTAGCATTGTGACCAGGGATCACAGGACATTTTTCCCACGAACATTAACCTGGGTCCACGGAGAACCGTTGTTGGCCAAACGAACCGGGAGGGAGAGCAAGGAGGACTTATCATTTGGTGAGAGATATGTGGACAGAACGGACCTTGACTACAGCTTGGTCTATGATGTAAAGCCTTGATGCTCTGTGCCTGAACTTTATCAGTGTTGTGTCTGTTTAGAACTATCTGTGTTAACTGCCTTGATGTTTTCCTGTGCTGTCCTTTATTGATTTAATAAATCAAGTTTTAGTTTATTCCAACGATCACTGTGTTATATATATGGATCAGCCAGAAGAACATTGCCGGAAATAGGTCCTTAGGTCGAAAGAAAGAGTGACAGTGAGTCCGGGGAAAACGGAGGAGGGTTGGCAGGTAAAGACCTATCCCAGCCAGGGCTATATAGAAGATTATTGAAATATTGTGATAGGGCTATTTGGGACCCTCCACGTAGCTTGTTACACTGCGAACCGCCAGACATGAAGAACCATGACTTCTGCCCTATGCGCCGCCTTAGGCCCAAGAGGAAAGACTAACTAACCCTCTCCTGGCCACCTTATTTCTTGAATTGCTGTTATATCCATGTGATATTCAACCAGCTCCCACGTTAGTTCTTTAGCCGCTCCAGCTCGATGTAGTGTCCGTACATTCCATGTTCCAAATCTCAAAAGTCCTTTAACGTTCCAAGGACGTTGTCCAAATAAGTCAGTCCGAATTCGAGGCTTATTTATCTGTTTCGTAACAAAATAGTTTTTACAAAGGCGGGGATGTTAACGCCACGCTTCAACCCCCAACCTGGAGGACCAGGGTGTTTCTCTTTGTCTGTTCTCTACCCTTTGACCTGTCCGGCTTGGGAGGCCCTGCTGGTAGCTACGCTACCGCCGGCATAGCTCTAAGGGTCATTGAGAAACTCAAGCTCCCCCACCGTGCCAAGGTGGAAACACCATCGGGGGGAGAAAACTACTATGGCGAAAGAAATATATGTTAATGAGGAAAGATTGGAGGTGGTGGACAATTTTGAATATTTTGGGTCATTGGTTACCAACAATGGTGGCACAATGAAAGAAATTAAAAGACGACTATCAATTGCTCTTCACCGGGAAGGTTAACCCGGTCAACAAATGCCCGCAGAAGTCGGATGTGTCGGCCTAACGGCGCAAGAACGCAGCTCTGCTGTAAACAGGCACAACGCAATCACGTCCGCAAAAAAACTCCGGATGAACACAGAAGAAGAAGAATTGCTCTTCAAAGACTAAAACAACTGAATAAATTATGGAGTGGGACAGACAGAACTACAAAAATTTGATTTTTAAGAGCATGCGTCTTTCCAATTGAAAGCCTGTGAGGCCTGGACACTTAGTAAACAAGTTGAACAGCGCGCACAAATGCCTTTGAATAACAATGTTGTAGACTAAGAATATCTTGGGTAAAGAAAAGAACAAATGCATACATACTTCATGAGCTGAATATTTAAAAAATGTTGGCTTTTAAAGACGATAAAACAAAGAAAATTGATATATTTTGGTCACTTGAAACGTCATGAAAGTTTGGAGAGAACAATAATGGAGGGGTATATGCCTGGGAAGAGAGGAAGAGGAAGGCCAAAGAGAAGATGGGTGCAGGATGTGGCGGATGATCTCCAGATGGGCGTATCAGACGCAGGACATCTTGCTTATGATAGAGAGGTTTTCCGGAAGGTTGTTATGGGAGCGAGGTTCTGCAAAGGACATGCTACTGAATTAATGAATATATACTACACTAAATGCCATTTATATACCACTAGCTGACCCGGCCCGGCTTCGCCCAGACCCTGGTGGGGAGCATCTCATTTAATTCATATAAGTAGTCATATAAGTTCTCGTTCCCGTTACCGATTATCTATCTGTCTGTCTGTCTGTCTGTCTGTCTGTCTGTCTGTCTGTCTGTCTGTCTGTCTGTCTATCTGTCTGTCTGTCTGTCTGACCCGGCCCGGCTTCGCCCAGACCCTGATGGGGAGCATCTCATTTAATTCATATAAGTAGTCATATAAGTTCTCGTTCCCGTTACCGACTATCTATCTGTCTGTCTGTCTGTCTGACCCGGCCCGGCTTCGCCCAGACCCTGATGGGGAGCATCTCATTTAATTCATATAAGTAGTCATATAAGTTCTCGTTCCCGTTATCGACTATCTGTCTGTCTGTCTGTCTATCTATCTGTCTGTCTGTCTGTCTATCTGTCTGTCTGTCTGACCCGGCCCGGCTTCGCCCAGACCCTGATGGGGAGCATCTTATTTAATTCATATAAGTAGTCATATAAGTTCTCGTTCCCGTTACCGACTATCTATCTGTCTGTCTGTCTGTCTGACCCGGCCCGGCTTCGCCCAGACCCTGATGGGGAGCATCTCATTTAATTCATATAAGTAGTCATATAAGTTCTCGTTCCCGTTATCGACTATCTGTCTGTCTGTCTGTCTGACCTGGCCCGGCTTCGCCCAGACCCTGATGGGGAGCATCTCATTTAATTCATATAAGTAGGCATATAAGTTCTCGTTCCCGTTACCGACTATCTGTCTGTCTGTCTGTCTGTCTATCTGTCTGTCTGTCTGTCTGACCCGGCCCGGCTTCGCCCAGACCCTGATGGGGAGCATCTCATTTAATTCATATAAGTAGTCATATAAGTTCCCGTTCCCGACTGTCTGTTTGTCTATCTATCTATCTATCTATCTATCTATCTGTCTGTCTGTCTGTCTGTCTGTCTGTCTTGGCTAAATGGAGGAGGGAGGAGGAAGAGGGAGGTGGAGGAGGGAAGAGGAGGGAGGAGGAGGAGACAGAAGGAATAAGGAGGAATAGGAGGGATTAGGAGGAGTAGGGTGGAGGAGGAGGGAGAAGGAGAACGCAGGGGGAGGAGGAGGAGGGAGGAGGTGGAGGAAGAATGTGAAGGGAGGAGGAGGAGGAGGAATGTGAAGGGAGGAGGAAGAGAGTGGAGGAGGGAGGAGGGAGGGAGAGATAGGCGGAGAGAGGAGGAGGAGGAGGGATTAAGAGGAGGAGGGGGGAAAGAGGAGGAGGAGGAGGGAGAAGGAGGAGGAACAGGGATAAGGAGGAGGAGGAGGCAGGAGGGGGAGGGAGAGGAGGGAGGAGGATAGAGGAGGAGGAAGAGGTAGAAGGAGGTAAGCTGATGGAAGAAGTCTTTCGTATCTTCCAGACTAACCACATTCACACAAGCCCGTACCACCCTCAGTCTAATGGGCAAGTAGAGAGGTTTAATGGTACCTTGATGACCATGCTTCGGAAGCTGGCTCAAGAGAAACCAGACAGATGGGATGAGTATATCTCAGCCGCCTTGTTCGCCTATCGGGAGGTTCCCCATGGGTCGACCGGGTTGCCACCAGCCACTCTACTATTCGGGAGGCCAATCAAGGGTCCCTTAGAAGCCTTATTGAGATGTTGGACAGAGGAAGAAACTTCCGAAGAAGTTGTATCCTCATATAAATACGTCGAAGAGTTAAAGAAGAAACTCCAGACGGGTTGGGCTTTGGCAGCTCAGAATCTGAGAGCGGCCAGGAAGAGACACGCGGCCTACTACAATAGAAGGACGAAAGATAGGTCTCTTAAAGTGGGGGATCGGGTTCTGTTGTTACTTCCAGTAGGTTCCAATAAACTCGAGATTGGTTGGCAGGGGCCTTTTCCCGGTGGAAAGGGTTGTGTCCCGTACCAATTATGCTATCCGGATCAGGGGGAAATCTAAAATCTTTCACATTAACCTCTTAAAAAAATATGAGGAACGATCCGATGGTACTTCTCTCTCACTCATGACTATGGCGGTCGCGATGGAAACTGAATCGGGCGAAGACGCGGATAGGGAGTATCCTTTACAACCTGGGGAAACCTATAAGGATGTACATATAAATCCTGATCTGTCGAATGAAGAAACAGAACTGGTCATCCGTTTGTTGGAGTCCCATCAACAGATTCTTACCGATCGTCCAGGGCGGACAGGGTTGGTCGAGTTTGATATGACTCTGACTACCCAAAACCCCATTCGCCAAAAAATATATCCAGTGCCCTTTTCGAAAGAGAAGGCCCTGGAAGCAGAAATCCAGAAGCTTCTGGATGATGACATCATAACTCCTTCGACTTCTCCTTATAATGCCGGGGTTGTCTTGTTGAGGAAGCCAAGCGGGGAGCACCGCTTATGTATTGATTACAGGCATTTAAACAGTTGTAAGACATTCCAAGTTGAGCCGTTACCAAACACAAATCAACTATTTGCCAGATTAAATAGGGCAAAGTACTTCTCAAAAATCGATTTAAGTCGGGGATATTATCAGATCCCTGTGAAGCCTGAGGTTCGGCCCATGCTCGCTTTCAGTACTCCGAGCGGCCATTACGAATTTAAGGTGATGCCTTTTGGGCTGAGCAATGCGCCCAGTGTGTTCACTCGCATGATGAGAATGTTATTAGACCCTTTAAAGGATCCCTCTGTGGTCTCGTTTATGGATGATATTCTCATCGCGTCTGGCAATCTGAGTGATCACCTGAGGTCCTTGGGACAGATCTTCAAAAGGTTAAAAGAGGAAGGGTTAACCGCCCGTCCAGCCAAATGCATGATTGGCTATCAATCCTTGGAATTTCTGGGACATACTATTACCCCAGGGGGACTGGTACCGGAAGAAAAGAATATTGAAAAGGTCCGTCTCGCACCCCGTCCTAGATCCAAAAAAGATGTTAGGTCTTTCTTGTCTCTGTGTGGGTTTTACCAGAAATTTATTCCAAAGTTCAACGAAATTGCGGCGCCGTTAACCGAGACTCTGAAGAAAGGATCGCCAGATCTTATAATCTGGACCCCGAGCTGTGAAGAAGCTTATGGGAAGCTGAAACAGGCTTTGGTGGATAGGCCAGTCCTGCAACTCCCAGATTTGGAGAAAACGTTTGTTCTGAGAACCGACGTGAGTAACATAGGGATTGGGGCAACTCTGTTGCAGGAAGGGCGAGATAATCCTTCGGTGCTATGTCCGGTGGCATATGCCAGTCGAAAACTGTTACCCGCCGAACGGAATTACTCCACCGTCGAACGGGAATGTCTAGCTCTAGTGTGGGCGGTACAGAAATTTCAACCTTATCTGTATGGAGTACCGTTCAAAGTGCAATCTGACCATCAACCTCTGACGTTCTTGGCAACTTCTAAGAAACTGAACGCGAGGTTAATGAGATGGTCATTGCTCCTACAACCGTATCAGTTCACGGTCGAATACATCCCCGGAAGGGAGAATGTGGGAGCAGATTTCCTATCACGGCATCCTATGGTTGAATGTGAGGGTGGGGTCATTCGAACAGAACCACTGACAGTAGAAAGTTCGTAGGGTTCGACTTTCTTAAGAGGGGGCCTATGTAGCGAAACGCCAGTGGTCCATGTCCTTATGCATTCTTTTATTTTTGGTAAACGGGGAAACGGCTTACGGAAACTCTCAGTTCTCTTGTTTGCTCAAATCTCCATGAAAGATGGTTCTTTGGGTTATCTTCATACCACAATCTTTGCATGGAGCGAGTATATATTTGTCTTTCCTTTCGGGTAGTCCCGATGGAGCGCCCTGCGCCAAATGCGCACTGGTGCGGCTTCTGGAGGATTCATGTCCGTTTCTACTGATGGCCATCCACGGCTGAATGTCAAGAGTTCAAGTTAAAGATTGAGACATTTTTAAAAAGGTCTACTACTGGTGGAATAAAAAGGGTCATTCCTTTTTGAAGGTAGGAACAGAGCTGAAGGTCTCAACAGGGCTATACGATGAAATTATGTTGAAGATGAGGCCATGTCAAGTTTTAGGCCATGCCTGGTCTACGGTGGTGATTTATACCCGATAGTGCCACAGCTAGCCCGAAAGAATGACCATCAATCTGTCTAACACCTCGCCAGTCATCTCGATAAGCTAAGATCGAGTCAGTTTGTATTCGGGACTGAACCCACCTAAATATCAGACCCATCCATCCTTGTATGAGACATTGAAGGATACCTACTCCATTTCCGCTCATGAACTATTTCCTTTTTGTAAGAACTTTCCCTTAGCATTGTGACCAGGGATCACAGGACATTTTTCCCACGAACATTAACCTGGGTCCACGGAGAACCGTTGTTGGCCAAACGAACCGGGAGGGAGAGCAAGGAGGACTTATCATTTGGTGAGAGATATGTGGACAGAACGGACCTTGACTACAGCTTGGTCTATGATGTAAAGCCTTGATGCTCTGTGCCTGAACTTTATCAGTGTTGTGTCTGTTTAGAACTATCTGTGTTAACTGCCTTGATGTTTTCCTGTGCTGTCCTTTATTGATTTAATAAATCAAGTTTTAGTTTATTCCAACGATCACTGTGTTATATATATGGATCAGCCAGAAGAACATTGCCGGAAATAGGTCCTTAGGTCGAAAGAAAGAGTGACAGTGAGTCCGGGGAAAACGGAGGAGGGTTGGCAGGTAAAGACCTATCCCAGCCAGGGCTATATAGAAGATTATTGAAATATTGTGATAGGGCTATTTGGGACCCTCCACGTAGCTTGTTACACTGCGAACCGCCAGACATGAAGAACCATGACTTCTGCCCTATGCGCCGCCTTAGGCCCAAGAGGAAAGACTAACTAACCCTCTCCTGGCCACCTTATTTCTTGAATTGCTGTTATATCCATGTGATATTCAACCAGCTCCCACGTTAGTTCTTTAGCCGCTCCAGCTCGATGTAGTGTCCGTACATTCCATGTTCCAAATCTCAAAAGTCCTTTAACGTTCCAAGGACGTTGTCCAAATAAGTCAGTCCGAATTCGAGGCTTATTTATCTGTTTCGTAACAAAATAGTTTTTACAAAGGTGGGGATGTTAACGCCACGCTTCAACCCCCAACCTGGAGGACCAGGGTGTTTCTCTTTGTCTGTTCTCTACCCTTTGACCTGTCCGGCTTGGGAGGCCCTGCTGGTAGCTACGCTACCGCCGGCATAGCTCTAAGGGTCATTGAGAAACTCAAGCTCCCCCACCGCTGCCAAGGTGGAAACACCATCGGGGGGAGAAAACTACTATGGCGAAAGAAATATATGTTAATGAGGAAAGATTGGAGGTGGTGGACAATTTTGAATATTTTGGGTCATTGGTTACCAACAATGGTGGCACAATGAAAGAAATTAAAAGACGACTATCAATTGCTCTTCACCGGGAAGGTTAACCCGGTCAACAAATGCCTCGCAGAAGTCGGATGTGTCGGCCTAACGGCGCAAGAACGCAGCTCTGCTGTAAACAGGCACAACGCAATCACGTCCGCAAAAAAAAACTCCGGATGAACACAGAAGAAGAAGAATTGCTCTTCAAAGACTAAAACAACTGAATAAATTATGGAGTGGGACAGACAGAACTACAAAAATTTGATTTTTAAGAGCATGCGTCTTTCCAATTGAAAGCCTGTGAGGCCTGGACACTTAGTAAACAAGTTGAACAGCGCGCACAAATGCCTTTGAATAACAATGTTGTAGACTAAGAATATCTTGGGTAAAGAAAAGAACAAATGCATACATACTTCATGAGCTGAATATTTAAAAAATGTTGGCTTTTAAAGACGATAAAACAAAGAAAATTGATATATTTTGGTCACTTGAAACGTCATGAAAGTTTGGAGAGAACAATAATGGAGGGGTATATGCCTGGGAAGAGAGGAAGAGGAAGGCCAAAGAGAAGATGGGTGCAGGATGTGGCGGATGATCTCCAGATGGGCGTATCAGACGCAGGACATCTTGCTTATGATAGAGAGGTTTTCCGGAAGGTTGTTATGGGAGCGAGGTTCTGCAAAGGACATGCTACTGAATTAATGAATATATACTACACTAAATGCCATTTATATACCACTAGCTGACCCGGCCCGGCTTCGCCCAGACCCTGGTGGGGAGCATCTCATTTAATTCATATAAGTAGTCATATAAGTTCTCGTTCCCGTTACCGATTATCTATCTGTCTGTCTGTCTGTCTGTCTGTCTGTCTGTCTGTCTGTCTGTCTGTCTGTCTGTCTGTCTATCTGTCTGTCTGTCTGTCTGACCCGGCCCGGCTTCGCCCAGACCCTGATGGGGAGCATCTCATTTAATTCATATAAGTAGTCCTCGTTCCCGTTACCGACTATCTGTCTGTCTGTCTGTCTGTCTGTCTGTCCCGGCCCGGCTTCGCCCAGACCCTGGTGGGGAGCATCTCATTTAATTCATATAAGTAGTCATATAAGTTCCCGTTCCCGACTATCTATCTGTCTGTCTGTCTGACCCGGCCCGGCATCGCCCAACTCCTGGTGGGGAGCATCTCATTTAATTCATATAAGTAGTCATATAAGATCCCGTTCCCGACTATCTGTCTGTCTGTCTGTCTTGGGTAAATGGAGGAGGGAGGAGGAAGAGGGAGGTGGAGGAGGGAAGAGGAGGGAGGAGGAGGGAGGAGGAGGAGACAGGAGGAGTAGGGAGGAATAGGAGGGAGGAGGAGGGATTAGGAGGAGGAGGGAGGAGTAGGGTGGAGGAGGAGGGAGGAGGAAGAGGGAGGAGGAGGGAGAAGGAGGGAGGAGGAGAACGCAGGAGGAGGAGGGAGGAGGAGGAGGAGAGGGAGGAGGAGGGAGAGGGAGGAGGAGGGAGGAGGAGGAGAGAGTAGGAGGAGGGAGGAGGCGGAGGGAGAAGGAAGAGGGAGGAAGAAAGAGGAGGAAGAGGGAGAAGGAGGAGGGAGAAGGAGGAGGGAGGAGAAGGAAGGGGAGGAGGAGGAGGGAAGAGGAGGAGGGGGAGGAGGAGAAGGGAGGAGGAGGAAGAGGGAGGAGGAGGAATGTGAAGTGAGGAGGAGGGAGGAGGGAAGAGGTATAGGGAGGAGGAGGAGGGAGGAGGAGGAGAGAGGAGGAGGCGGGAGGAGAAGGGATGAGGAGGAGGGAGGAGTAGGAAGAGGGAGGAGGAGGAATGTGAAGGGAGGAGGAGGGAGGAGGGAGGATGTAGAGGGAGGAGGAGGAGAAGGGAGGAGGAGGGATGAGGAGGAGAGGGAGGACGAGGAAGGAGGAGGGGGAGGAGGGAGGAAGAGGCGGGAGGAAGAAGTAGGAGGAGGAGGAAGAGGGAGGAGGAGGATGGAGGAGGAAGAGGAGGGAGAGGGAGGAGGGGAGGAGGAGAAGGGAGGAGGAGGGCGAAGGAGGAAGGAAGAGGAAGGAGGAGGAGGAAGAGGGAGGAGGAGGGAGGAGGAAGAGAGTGGAGGAGGGAGGAGGTGGAGGGAGGAAGAGATAGGCGGAGAGAGGAATAGGAGGGAGAAGGAGGGAGGAGGAGGGATTAAGAGGAGGAGGGGGGAAAGAGGAGAAGGAGGAGGAGGGAGGATGAGGGAGAAGGAGGAGGAATAGGGATGAGGAGGGAGGAGAAGGGAGGAGGAGAGAGGAGGAGGGTGAAGGAGGAGGAGGAGGAGGAAGGAGGAAGAGGGGGGGAGGAGGAGGGGGAGGGAGAAGGAGGAGGAGGGAGGAGGAGAACGCAGGAGGAGGAGGAGGAGGGGAGGAGGAGGAGGGAGAGGGAGGAGAGAGGAGGGAGGAGGTGGAGGGAGAAGGAGGAGGGAGGAAAAGGGATGTGGAGGAAGGAGGAGGAGGGAGGAGGAGGGAGGAGGTAGAGGGAGGAGGTAGAGGGAGGAAAAGGGAGGAGGGAGGAGGAGAGAGGAGGAGGAGAAGGGAAGAGGAGGGATGAGGATAAAGGAGGAGGAGAGGGAGGAGGGAGGAGGAGGGAAAAGGAGGAGGAAGGAAGAGGGAGGAGGAAGAGGGAGGAAGGAAGAGGAGGGATTAGGAGGAGGATGGAGGTAGGTGGAGGAGGGAGAGGAGGAGGGAGGGGAAGAGGAAGAGGGTAGGAGGAGGAGTGGAGAGGAGGAGGTAGAGGGAGGAGGAGGAGGGAGGAAAAGGGAGGAGGGAATAGGAGAGAGGAGGAGGAGGAAGGAGGTAGGAGGAGGAGGAAGAGGGAGGAGGAGGGAGGAGAAGGAAGGAGGAGGAAGGAGAGGAAGAAGGAGGAGGAAGAGGATAAGGAGGATGGAGGAGGAAGAGGAGGGGAGGAGGGAGGAGGGGGAGGAAGAGGGAGGAGGAGGAAGAGGAAGGAGGAGGATGGAGGAGGAGAGAGGGAGGAGGGGGAGGGGAAGAGGAAGAGGGTAGGAGGAGGAGGAGGGGAGAGGAGGAGAAGAAGGGAGAAGGAGGGAGGAGGAGGGAGGAGGAGGAGGAGGAGAGGAGGAGGGAGGAAGCGGAGGGAGAAGAAGGAAGGAGGAGGAGGAAGGAGGGAGAGTAAGGAGGGAGGAGGAGGGAGAATGAGGAGGGGAGGAAGGAAAGGGAGGTGGAAGAGGAGGAGGAGGAGGAGGAGGAGGGTGGAGGAGGGAGGTAGGGGGAGGAGGAGGTAGAGGGAGGAGGAGGAAGGAAAGGGAGGAGGAAGAGGAGGAGAAGGGATGAGGAGGAGGGTGGAGGGAGGAGGAGGAGGAGGTAGAGGAGGAGGTAGGAGGAGGAGGAAGAGGAAGAGGGAGAAGAAGGGAGAAGGAGGAGGGTGGAGGAGGATGCTGAGGAGATAGGAGGCAGGAGGAGGAGGAGGGAGGCAGGAGGAGGAGGGAGGAGGAGGGATGAGGAGTGAGAGGGAGGAGGAGGGAAGAGGAGGGAGGAGGGGGAGGAGGCGGAGGGAGGAGGATGGGGGAGGAGGGGAGAGGAAGAGGGAGAAGGAAGAGGGAGAAGGAGGAGGGAGGGGGAGGAGGTAGAGGGAGGAGGAAAAGGAGGAGGGTGGAGGGAGGAGGTAGAGGGAGGAGGAGGGGAGGAGGTAGAGGGAGGAGGAGAAGAGAGGAGGAGGGAGTTCGCCATTCCAAATTCATACTCGTCTAGGTTCTGTGATTTCGGTCCTTCCATTGATTGTTCTTCCCTTCTACACGACTGTAGATAACTTCCTTACACATAAAAAGATGAATTGTTATTGATATTGCCGTGGCATGGAGGAATATCAGCAGCAGAGTTGATCCAGAAAACCAAAGACCGAGATCTACGGAGAGCCATGAACGCCTACGCCAGCCGGCACGGCACTTGATGATGATTGCCGTGTGACGATTCTGTGTAGTCACGTCATTTTCTTCCCTTTCCCTAGCGTTTTGGTTCGGGGATTCTTTCATCATCATCATCATATATTTACGCTACGTATTTTGGGAGGGGGAGGAGGGAGGAGGAGGAAGAAGAAAAAAAAATACGACAGTTGGCAGCGCTGGAATGAAAGGAAGGCGTGTAGAAAATTTCATCTCAATCGGATGGGCCGTTCGCGAACGTATAAAGGACATACAGACATACAGACATACAGACATACATATCCACACACATCCTAATTTATATATAAGATATAGACTACAGAATATGTCATTTATATGACTTACTGTGTATCATATAGACTACAGAATATGTCATTTATATAGCTTACTGTGTATCATATAGACTACAGAATATGGCGTTTATATAACTTACTATATATCATTTTTTTTTTTAAATTCGCGTATCCTTTACAGGACATCGCTGTCAACAGCAGCATCTTTCAGCTGTCTGTTGATTTCTTGGCAAGATTACGCTCAGTAGTTTGCCATTGCTTTCTGAGCGGCCGGCTCAGTTATCCCGCAAGTCACCAGCGGGGGTAGAACCGCTCCCAGTTCTCGCCCGCTACGAGACTGCGTGATAAACTGGATTACGGAGAAAGTATTGTAACCCCTCGGCCAGAGAGACCGGCATATATCATATAGACTACAGAATATGTCATTTATGTAACATATCGTATATACTACACTATAGACTACAGAATACGTCATTTATTAGATCGTTAAGAGCATGCATCTTTCCCATACATGCACCTGTGAGACCTGAACTGTCATAGACCTGGACACTTACTAAAAAAGCTGAACAGTGCATAAATACCTTTGAATATAAATGTTATTGACGGGTTCTAAGAATATCTTGGATACAGAAAACAAAAACAAATGCATCCTTACGACAAGGTCTGAAGATTGAAGAAGGTTAGTTGCTAAAGATGATAAAACAAAGAAACTTACAATATTTTGGTCACTTGAAACTTCAAGTAAGTTTGGAGAGAAATATAATTCATTCATCCATTTCATTCAGTAGCATGTCCTTTGCAGAACCTCGCTGCCATAACAACCCTCCGCAAAACTGCTCGATCATAAGCAAGATGTCCCGCGTTCGATACGCCCATCTGGAGATAGTTATGACACAGCAGATAGTTGTAGGTTATGATCACTAATTTCACGACGGCAGGCAGAGGGCTTATGGTACATTAACTGTTTCTACCCACGACTGTTGTTGCAGAAAGTGACTCACATAAAACCTTGAAATAATAATATGAACACCCTTAGTGTAAATCACACCTGGACTAGAGTGATTAACTATAACAAGTCGTTAGGGCACAAGTGGTGAATGAACGTGCAATACTTATGGAGCAACAAATCGCACACTGTGTCTTAACATAAAATATGTTATTAGCACACATAACGTATGGATAGATTGCAAATTCTGCTGGGATAAGTGTACACATGATTATAAATGTTATAAACAGACTAACGATAAAGCGGACACATTAATGCATGCTTAAAGTCTGTCATTGTTCAGTTCCTAGCCACCCTCTCTATTTAGTTCGCCCTCTAGGTTCCAGAGACAGGGCTTTTTCGATAAACCATTGTCAAGTTTTCTCACTGCTTTTCCAATCCAGCAGCAGCAACTTTCCTCACCTTTTCTTATTCGTACAACTTCAGATGTTAATATGAATGAGATCAAAGAAAACAGCAGTCAACCTGAGCTTGTTGACGCCTCCATAGAGTTTGTTCACAAATGGGGCGGGTGTAGGCATATGTTGGGTAGTCCTGCAACAAATGTAAGGTGTCGTTCTACCAAATCCAGTTAAACATGTGCTATTTCATTCTATTGAGTCCTGTGCGGGCGCTGGAATTTGTCTAGCTCTCGCCATAAGCCGGCTCTGTGGTGAATGTTTGTAACTTATTAGTCATTGTTTTAGTCGTTCTGCGTGTTCGTGTATAGCAGTACTGATGTGACGTTAGGGTTAAACATTCTATTGTTAGTACTATCTTGTAGATTTCAGTTAGTTTGACGTCCACAAATTTGCCAGTGCTATCAAAGTCCCTCTGGACTTTTCTATTGTTATTTTAATATGTTGGTTTCCCTATCTTTGTTTGCATTGATTCTTTTCGTTCGCTCGCTTTGAACTCGAGCGTAATCCACCCTCGTGCTACTATTACTAGTTGTTGCTACAACTAGGGAGTGCGCTGGACTTATTTTTGCGAGTGGGCTAGCTATCCCTATTACTAATATCTCCCGCCATCAGGAGAACCCACTCAAACTTCTGAGATACTTGTTGCTTGCTTGCTTGTGTTCGTTGGCTTGAGCTCCAACGCGAAGTCCTGTATGTCGGATGAAGGCATCCTGTTGTCCAACAACAGTGTGATGTCATACAGGACCTGAGTTTTGCGTGAGTATCCGTTGTCCCATGTCTGGCTTATTGCTGTGCAGACTGGCAGTGGCGTCACTGGGGTTGGTGTCACCCAGTGCGGTAAACTCTTGGTGTCACCCCTCTAGACTTTCACCATGGTCTTCTTCCGAGTGTTCCTGTACCATATATAATCGCATATAGTAATGTTTGTAAAATAAGTCAAAAAGTTAATAAGGACATAAGAAAGAAAACAAATTGAACAATATAGGCCTAACTTCAATACTTCAGGTAAAACATAAATAAAGAACTTCGACAAACTCGGACAAAGTTAAATTTTTGTTATTTTGCTATGTCTGCTTTGTCAAATTTGCAATTTTTTTATTTTGGTGTCACCCCTTGATGGTGTCACCCGGTGCGGCCCGCACCTCCCTAGTGACGCCCCTGCAGACTGGTGGTTCCTCGCCGTACAGGCAGACACTCTCCGACTTCGGAGGATGAGATACTTGTAATTAACGTCCCCAAGTCAAGGACGAGAAGTCAACATTTAAGTCCAACTGATCAGCGTGCGGAACAAACTCCCTACCGCGGTCATCTAAATAAAATGGGTGTGAGACAGGGATGTGTAATGTCTCCAGATCTGTTTTCCCTGTACAGTGAAAGTATTTTCAGAAATATTGAAAATATGGAAGGAATCAACATTGGGGGACGATGCATCAATAACATTAGATATGCAGATGATACAGTCTTGATTGCAGACAATGAACAGGACCTGCAAAATTTAGTAGATGCGATTGTTACACACAGTGAACAACTAGGGTTAGAATTAAATTGTAAAAAGACACAGATTATGGTCGTCACTAGGAAGGACGAAATACCACAATGTAATATACAAGTAAATGGGAATATTCTTCAACAAGTGAGCAGGTACAATTATCTCGGAACAGTAATAACATCTGATGGGAGATGCCTTGAAGAGATTAGAACAAGAATCGCCATGGCAAAAGTAGCCTTTAGCAAGATGAAAAACATATTGACCAATAAAAAGATGTCAATTGAAACGAGAAAAAGAGTGTTGAGATGCTACATTGAACCTGTACTTTTATATGGATGTGAAGCGTGGACAATGAGCAGTCAGGCTGAAAAACATCTGATGGCTGTAGAGATGTGGTTTCTGAGGAAAATGCAAAGAATACCATGGACAGCCAGAAAGACCAATGAACAAGTCCTTCAAGAAACAAATGAAGATCGTAAATTGATTAGAGAAATTAGACGTAGACAGTCAAAATTATTTGGGCATGTTATGAGAAGAAAGGGATTGGAGAATTTGGTGACAACTGGTAAGATCGAGGGGAACAGACCAAGGGGAAGACATAGAAGCAAGTACCTGGATGGCTTGGCCTTGTGGCATGGTCGAGACAGAAACACGGAGCTGATCCACGACTCTGGTGATCGAGTGAGATGGCAGAACATGACCGCCCACGCTTACCGGCATGACACATGATGGATGGATGGATGATTCCCCTATCTATAGTCTGTTTACTTTTATCTGCCCCAATATAAAATTCCATATTTCAGTAACCAACTGAGGGAAAACGATGAGAGTTAGCATATAACCTTATTATGTCCACCCAACAAAAAACATTTTGTTCTGGAGATTGTACAGCAGATTTCAAAGTTTGTTTATATGCGGTATATAATTTACGGGACAGAGATGAAGTCCATGTTATTAAATGTATTACCTCTTCACACGGAAACATTATCGCTGAATAGTTAATTTTCTCGTGGGACATAGGATTGGCCTTATGACAAGTACCTCGCGTAGAGCCCTGTGTCGTCATCCGAACTGGCGGAAAATTACTGTAAAACAAGTTTGTTAGCGAGAAATCACTAGTTTTTCACCAAAACATCAAAGAAATGTCGCCGCTTTCCATGATTTAAGTTGCTTTTGGACCTATCAAAGACATATTCCTTGGGTGGGGGTAAATATAAGACGGCAGGAAAAATTTCATAACGATGCAACAGACAGGTTTCAAAATAATTGATCGTGAATCAAGGCATTCATTTCTGGACAGACAGGATTAATTGTCACTCATTCATTGGCTGACCAAGATAACTGATTGCCTCATGTGGCCGGCTTAGTAGTTGTTTACAGAAAAGTGGCCCGGAGACAGTGGTTCGGCAAGGAGTTGAGTTGAGCTAAGAACCGACATCACTGCATTCAGGGCATTCCCACACGAGCTCCGTCCCCTCGTTCAACACACAGCGAAGAGTCATACTGCTAGTCGTTCCAACTGCCATCTAATTGAATTTTATCCTGGCCTTCCCTCTCTGTTTTGAGATTCTTCCGGAACCCCTGCCGATCTCTCGCCACATCATTCGCTTCATATAGGGTTCTGGGACGCAGAGGTGTTTCCAAGGCACCAGGGCCGGGTTATATACTGGCCAAGACCTATTGACGCGTCCTCGTCGAGCGTCCTGGGCAACAGGTCCCTTCGGGGTCCTGGCTAAGGTCAGTAGGATCGCCGATTCCTCCGAAGTCGGAGAGTGTCTGCCTGTACTGCGAGGAACCACCAGTCTGCACACCAATAAGCCAGACATGGGACAACGGATACTCACGCAAACCTCAAGTCCTGTATGACATCACACTGATGTTGGACAACAGGATGTCTTCATCCGACATACAGGACTTCGCGTTGGAGCTCAAGCCAACGAACACAAGCAAGCAAGCAAGCATATAGGGTTCTCAGCGTGTTCCACCGCTGTCTCCACCTGGTCCCATAGGTTTGGCGGGAAATGATCAGAGAATGCAACCAACGCTTAGTACTCCGAGGAAAAGCCAGACGGACACACAATCAGACAACTGGTACCATTAGTATTGGGACTCTTTGTTGGCTGTTGAAGATGATAATCTAGCAGCATGTGTGCGAATATCTCCAGGGCCGTGATGTTGCTTCTTACCTCAACTCAACTCAGATTAGTGAGCTTTTCATGTGTAGTCCCTGATCTTATTCTTGATTTTAACAACTTGGTAATTGTAACACTGAATCTGTGATTCTCATATGCGTAAACCGGCGAGACCCATGTCTTACTGCAAAGTTGCGTCTCACATAAGGGCCGCGTCTCCCCAGACAAGACCAGTGTTGGACAAAACGACAACAGCAGCCAGATGTCTGTAACAGAATCAGCAGACGACGGTGTCACTGAGACAACTCTGGCGCCTGGGCGTAGCGGAAGCAGAGCTGGAGATCGCCCTCGTAAACGATCTGACGTGAGATAATTTTCATACACGGTGATATTCACAGTCTCCGATATCCCATCAAGACATACAGGACAGCGCTATCTTGTTATCATCACCATGGAGTAGATCCTCTGCAGAATGGCGATCCCGATGCGGCCAGTCGGAACGAATCTCAGTCTCCGCCAATATCCCTGCCCTGTGTATTTTCAAGCACAAGGTGTCTACCTCAAGGTGTTCTGTGCCTACCTTTGTGTTAGTCGAACCCTGCCATGTCTACATGAAACCATGCCTTTTATTACTGTTCTTTGTTAACCACTTTTAATATGGGCCATGTATGTCAGTTTCCTAGAGATATTATGAGCCAGGTTTCTTCCTTGTTCAGATCTTGTGGTGTTTTTCTGTAACTCCTGAGTTCAAAAGCCCCGATTGATTATCCTTCTTTAGTGATTGCGAAATGGCCCATAACTGACATCCGTATATTGCCACAGGAAAGGATGCATGTTCCGAACATGTTTACTTTCGTTGTATCTGTTTATACACTTCTGAAATATCTGTAATCTGGGGAAGTGGCACGGTGGCATGGCATCCACCTCAAACTCGAGAACACTGGGTACACATCACGGTATGTACTTTTGTAAGATTAAGGAACAGATAATTGTGTACTACCCCAGATGTCCAACGTTCTCAGATAAGTGCCAAACGCTAAGAGGATCAGTGTGTATTTTGCACCCCTTAAAATTCTCTTGACAATTGGAAATGGAAAAGAGCAGTAATGCCCCTGTCAAGTCCCTCCTCATCACGTAGCTTGTCCGTTGCAGAACGTCGCTGCTCTCATCACCGGTCGCTGAGAAGTCTCTCGATCTTGCTCCCCAAGTTTTTACTGTAGCGTTTGTGAGGTGGTTCACAGCCGTATGTTGCCATGGGGAACAATCCATGTTCCTCATAATTAGTTTAGTTTAGTTTAGTTTAGTCGACGGATCAACATTACAGCACACGGGTGTAACCCATAAGTGCCCCGTTCTATCCCTAATTCGGGCCTGCGTCCGGAGAAATTCAGCTCAGTGCACGAACTCTGTAGCACCGGCGAGTATCCTGAAATACTTTGGGTAGATTTATATACTCGAAATTTTGCCCGGGCAGCGCCGTTAGGCTACCCTTTTTCGATGTTCAACTACCAAGGGATGTTTTGCGTGCGCAACAATATACACGGGCGTCCGATCTCACTACCGAGAGACCAGGGGAAATTTTGTTACTAGAGGTCCACGTGAAAAAAAATCACGGCCCTCTCCGGGGCTTGAACCCGGGACCTCCAGCACTCGAGGCGGACACCATACCTCGAGACCACTCATCCACCCCCCTCCCCCCCCTCCTCAAAATTCCTCAAAATATTTACTTGTATTTGTTTGCTGGTGTAGTGCTGTAGGTTCTTCATATTATGTAACTGTTGCACAGGGCCGTGTCGTGCTATGATACAAAAAGGCGGGCGCATCAGGCGGCATCGTAAGGGGACGGTATAGATACTATAGGCAGCGACATCAAAATACAATTTGAACCACTCAATAATTAAACAACTATAGGCAACTCTTTAAGGGGTGGCATTTCGCAGACTGGCATCATACTTAGAAAATCTACCGCTTGGTCTTGCTGCTGCAGGACGCATTGCAACTAACAACAACAATATGTATCAACCTTAACCATCAGAAGAACGTCTCCATCGTCCATCTCACTTCTTATAAAATAATTGTGCACCTGATTCAGCCGACTCCCACCGTTTTGGTTATAACTGGGGTATTTATTTGTGCTGAGTTGCCCTTTCCTTCTTTCTGACAGTCGCCATAAAACTCAACCGCGGAGAAAGTTCACAAATAAACACACATTGTATTGTTTGGCGCTCATAGAAGGAGAAGAAGGAAGTAACAGATTAGAGGACGCACTAGACAACATAAAATTTGAAAGCTATAGTTACCGACCGGGATTCGAACCTGTCACCTCCAAATGACGACGGCGTCTCGCTGCAGGAACAAGTGTACTTCGACGCATGACCAACTAGACACTCCACCGCGGAGAAACCACGACAGGAGATCGTCAGAAGTGGTTCCCTTTCCCGAAAGTTTCAGCCCTTCACTTTCATAACACTCTGAGGGCGGGGTGACCAGAGTCAGTTGTTTTTTTCTCTCCATTATCTCTACCCCGGTCAACCTCACAAGAGAAGTTTTAATTAGGGTCCATCCTAGTCTCAGATTTATAATCCTGTGACCGAACTAGCCACAATTCGGAAATTATTTTGAAAGGGATTGTTGTCCACAGGAGATAAAAACAGGGGTTTGTATGGGCAAATCAATGAGTAATCTCTCTTATCAGAAGCTGTCACACCTGAGTGAATAGAACTGGGTCACACCAGGTAAGTTGTCACAGCGTCTTGTAAGTGGGACGTTATTTTCAACATGGCTGTCGAGCGGAGAAAAGGAACGCTTCATTTCCTGGTTGTGTTTCTGGTGATGTTGTACTCATGCCAGCCAGCTGACTGTCTCCGTGAGTGAACATTTGTTAGAGCAAGATTTCTTGTGCCAATTGTAATACTTGTAGACACTTTCATGTACAGGACCACTATTTTTGGAGCGTTTATAACACGGTCACCAGCGTGACTTACTTAAACTTCTTTCTATTCTATGACTATGCGACTATGACTATGAGTCAGTCATGAGCCATTCATGAAAACATCAAAATAATCAAATGAATGTATGTCAGTACTCTGTACACGGTGTAACCAGTTATATAACGTTGCATACATGAGCTGCAAATGGCCAGTTGCCTCGACTCTACCGTGTCATAGTAGTTAAGTTACCTTGGCAATCCAAGAATGTTTGAACACGGAAACAACTCTGAACTAAACACTCACTCAACTCACTGGTCACTAGGCCATGGGGTTGTCATTAGTCATTGATTACTGTTACTTCATTACTAACTGTCAATACAACAGAGACAGCTAACAGTAAGTGAGTAACAGAATCCTCACATTCATAATCCGCCATCAGAATAAATTTTTTGTGAATGTGTAACTGTAGTATTACAGTAACACTAACTGCCAAAACATGTTTTTGAGGAAATTATTCATTTATTGCCAGTTGCAGTTGTGCCAGAGTATATAGAGATGCTGCATTTCACTTCTAATACTATAACTATAACTATATTATGTGTTTTTATATGTTCATGTCTACATATTCTTCTGTGTGTTCAATTCTACATATATTTGTTGACTTCTTTATGGTCAATTCTACATGTATTTGTTGACTTCTTTATGGTCAATTCTACATATATTTGTTGACTACTTTATAGTAAATTCTACATGTATTTGTTGACTTCTTTATGGTCAATTCTACATATATTTGTTGACTACTTTATAGTAAATTCTACATGTATTTGTTGACTTCTTTATGGTCAATTCTACATATATTTGTTGACTTCTTTATGGTCAATTCTACATATATTTGTTGACTTCTTTATGGTGAATTCAGCATATATTTGTTGACTACTTTATAGTAAATTCTACATGTATTTGTTGACTTCTTTATGGTCAATTCTACATATATTTGTTGACTTCTTTATGGTCAATTCTACATATATTTGTTGAATTTTTTAATTGGTGAATTCAGCATATATTTGTTGACTTCTTTATGGTCAATTCTACATGCATTTGTTGACTTCTTTATGGTCAATTCTACATGTATTTGTTGACTTCTTTATGGTCAATTCTACATATATTTGTTGACTTCTTTATGGTCAATTCTACATATATTTGTTGAATTTTTTTTTGGTGAATTCAGCATATATTTGTTGACTTCTTTATGGTCAATTCTACATGTATTTGTTGACTTCTTTATGGTCAATTCTACATATATTTGTTGACTTTTTTATGGTCAGTTCTGCATATGTTTGTTGACTACTTTATAGTAAATTCTACATGTATTTGTTGACTTCTTTATTGTCAATTCTACATATATTTGTTGACTTTTTTATGGTGAATTCAGCATATATTTGTTGACTTCTTTATGGTCAATTCTACATGTATTTGTTGACTTCTTTATGGTCAATTCTACATATATTTGTTGACTTCTTTATAGTAAATTCTACATGTATTTGTTGACTTCTTTATGGTCAATTCTACATATATTTGTTGACTTCTTTATGGTCAATTCTACATATATTTGTTGACTTCTTTATGGTAAATTCTGCATATATTTGTTGACTTCTTTATGGTGAATTCAGCATATATTTGTTGACTACTTTATAGTAAATTCTACATGTATTTGTTGACTTCTCTATGGTCAATTCTACATATATTTGTTGACTTCTTTATGGTCAATTCTACATATATTTGTTGACTTCTTTATGGTAAATTCTGCATATATTTGTTGACTACTTTATAGTAAATTCTACATGTATTTGTTGACTTCTTTATGGTCAATTCTACATATATTTGTTGACTTCTTTATGGTCCATTCTACATGTATTTGTTGACTTCTTTATGGTCAATTCTACATATATTTGTTGACTTTTTTATGGTGAATTCAGCATATATTTGTTGACTTCTTTATGGTCAATTCTACATGTATTTGTTGACTTCTTTATGGTCAATTCTACATATATTTGTTGACTTCTTTATGGTCAATTCTACATGTATTTGTTGACTTCTTTATGGTCAATTCTACATGTATTTGTTGACTTCTTTATGGTCAATTCTACATATATTTGTTGACTTCTTTATGGTAAATTCTACATGTATTTGTTGACTTCTTTATGGTCAATTCTACATATATTTGTTGACTTCTTTATGGTCAATTCTACATATATTTGTTGACTACTTTATAGTAAATTCTGCATGTATTTGTTGACTTCTTTATGGTCAATTCTACATATATTTGTTGACTACTTTATAGTAAATTCTACATGTATTTGTTGACTTCTTTATGGTCAATTCTACATATATTTGTTGACTTCTTTATGGTCAATTCTACATATATTTGTTGACTTCTTTATGGTGAATTCAGCATATATTTGTTGACTACTTTATAGTAAATTCTACATGTATTTGTTGACTTCTTTATGGTCAATTCTACATATATTTGTTGACTTCTTTATGGTCAATTCTACATATATTTGTTGAATTTTTTTTTGGTGAATTCAGCATATATTTGTTGACTTCTTTATGGTCAATTCTACATGCATTTGTTGACTTCTTTATGGTCAATTCTACATGTATTTGTTGACTTCTTTATGGTCAATTCTACATATATTTGTTGACTTCTTTATGGTCAATTCTACATGTATTTGTTGACTTCTTTATGGACAATTCTACATGTATTTGTTGACTTCTTTATGGTCAATTCTACATATATTTGTTGACTTTTTTATGGTCAGTTCTGCATATGTTTGTTGACTACTTTATAGTAAATTCTACATGTATTTGTTGACTTCTTTATGGTCAATTCTACATATATTTGTTGACTTTTTTATGGTGAATTCAGCATATATTTGTTGACTTCTTTATGGTCAATTCTACATGTATTTGTTGACTTCTTTATGGTCAATTCTACATATATTTGTTGACTTCTTTATGGTCAATTCTACATATATTTGTTGACTTCTTTATGGTAAATTCTGCATATATTTGTTGACTACTTTATAGTAAATTCTACATGTATTTGTTGACTTCTTTATGGTCAATTCTACATATATTTGTTGACTTCTTTATGGTCCATTCTACATGTATTTGTTGACTTCTTTATGGTCAATTCTACATATATTTGTTGACTTTTTTATGGTGAATTCAGCATATATTTGTTGACTTCTTTATGGTCAATTCTACATGTATTTGTTGACTTCTTTATGGTCAATTCTACATATATTTGTTGACTTCTTTATGGTCAATTCTACATGTATTTGTTGACTTCTTTATGGTCAATTTACATGTATTTGTTGACTTCTTTATGGTCAATTCTACATATATTTGTTGACTTCTTTATGGTCAATTCTACATATATTTGTTGACTTTTTTATGGTCAGTTCTGCATATGTTTGTTGACTACTTTATAGTAAATTCTACATGTATTTGTTGACTTCTTTATGGTCAATTCTACATGTATTTGTTGACTTCTTTATGGTCAATTCTACATGTATTTGTTGACTTCTTTATGGTCAATTCTACATATATTTGTTGACTTTTTTATGGTCAGTTCTGCATATGTTTGTTGACTACTTTATAGTAAATTCTACATGTATTTGTTGACTTCTTTATGGTCAATTCTACATATATTTGTTGACTTCTTTATGGTCCATTCTACATGTATTTGTTGACTTCTTTATGGTCAATTCTACATATATTTGTTGACTTTTTTATGGTGAATTCAGCATATTTTTGTTGACTTCTTTATGGTCAATTCTACATGTATTTGTTGACTTCTTTATGGTCAGTTGTACATATATTTGTTGACTTCTTTATGGTCAATTCTACATGTAGTTGTTGACTTCTTTATGGTCAATTCTACATGTATTTGTTGACTTCTTTATGGTCAATTCTACATGTAGTTGTTGACTTCTTTATGGTCAATTCTACATGTATTTGTTGACTTCTTTATGGTCAATTCTACATATATTTGTTGACTTTTTTATGGTCACTTCTACATGTATTTATTGACTTCTTTATGTTCACTTTTACATGTTGTAAATGTTCACTTCTGTATGTTCATTCATACATATTTTTCAGTATGTTCAATTCTACTTACTTTTTGACTATGTTCATTTCTATTTACTCTTTCATTATGTTCAGTTCTGTATGTTTTTTGTATATGTTCTCTTCTACATGTTTCTGTTCATTTCTGTACGTTCATTTCAACATGCATATGTTCACTTATATATGTTCATGTCTACTTGTATATGTTCACTTCTGTGTGTTTGACTCCCTTCTGAATGTATTTCTTATATGTTCTCTTCCACATGCATATGTTCACTAATGTGTGTCCACTCCTACATGCTTTCTGTATATGTTCACTTCACTATGATCACTTCTAGATATGTTTGTATAAAAACAGAATTGATCCAGAGTACCCAAGGCTGAGAACTGTAGAGAGCATGAACGTCTCAGCCATTTGCCAGACACGTGATGATGATAATTCTTTGTACTATTATGATGTGTATTGTTTATCCCATCCATTCCATTGGCACCTTGCCGTCTTGACAGACGATAGTTTGTGCTTCAAAAAGGCATAATAACTTTTACCCATGTCGGTAGCGAATGTGACTGATAAGGCCAATTCACACTGTAAATGTTCACTCACAGTGGGTGCTTGTGAACACGTGGTCATTTCCACCATCATGCACCATCTTACGTCTCACACGCTCGGTGTGTGACTTATCTGCAATAATTTTCTCCTTTGTTTATTCACTTGTATATGAATGTTCACTTATGTATGCATATGTTCTCAATCAATCAATCATGTGCCATGCCGGAATGTGTGGGAGGTCATGACTCGCCATCTCACTCGATCACTAGAGTCGTGGATCAGCTCAGTGTTACTGTCTCAACCATGCCATGTGGCCAAGCCATCCAGGTTATTTTATTTCTCGGTCTTCCCCTTGGTCTGTTCCCTTCGATCTTGCCAGTTGTTACTAAGTTCTCCAATCCATTTCTTCTCATTACATGTCCAAAAAATTTTGACTGTCTACGTCTAATTTCTCTAATCAATTTACGATTTTCATTTGTCTCCTGTCATTGGTTTTTCTGTCTGTCCATGGTATTCTTTGCATTTTCCTCAGAAACCACATTTCTGCAGCCATCAGATGTTTTTCAGCTTGACTGCTCATTGTCCAAGTTTCACATCCATACAAAAGAACAGGCTCTGTGTAACACCTCAACACTCTTTTTCTCGTTTCATTTGACATATTTTTATTTGTCAGTATGTTTTTCATCTTGCTAAAGGCTACTTTTGCCATGGCGATCCTTGTTCTTCACAGCAATGTCTTCAAGGCATCTCCCATCAGATGTTATGACTGTTTCGAGATAATTATACCGATTCACTTGTTGAAGAATATTCCCATTTACTTGTATATTACATTGTGGTATTTCGTTCTTTCTAGTGACGACCATAATCTGTGTCTTTTTACAATTTAATTCTAACCCCAGTTGTTCACTGTGTGCAACAACCGCATCTACTAATTGTTGCAGATCCTGCTCATTGTCTGCAATCAATACTGTATCATCTGCATATCTAATGTTATTGATGTTTCGTCCTCCAATGCTGATTCCATTTATATCTTCTACATTTCTGAAAATATTTTCACTGTATAGGGAAAAAAGATCTGGAGACATTACACATCCCTGCCTAACACCTCTCTTAATAGGCTGATATTGTCCCACTTCATTATCAATCCTTATGGCAGCTTGTTGTTTCCAATATATGTTTTTTATAAGTCTAATGTCTTTCCCATCAATTTGTACATCTGCAAGCATATCTACCATGTTAACATGTCTTACTCTAATGAAAGCCTTTGTGTAGTCAATAAAGCAAAGATGTATATCTTTGTTTACTTCTATAGAATGTTCAAAAACTGATCGCAGCATGTACACAGCATTTACTGTACCCTTTCCTTCTACAAACCCACATTGTTCTTCCCCTATTTCAGGTTGTATTTTGTTCCTCACTCTTTGCATGATAATTCGTAGCAAAATCTTTGTGATGTGACTCATTATACTAATTGTTCTATGTTGATCACATTCCAAGGCTCCTGATTTCTTTGGGATTGTAATAAATTCAGAATTACATAATTCAGAAGGTATACCTCCGGTATCATATAATGAGTTCAGCAGTCTGGTGACTTGATCTATTCCATATTCTTCTAAAGCTTTAATCATTTCTGTTGTGATGTTATCTGAACCGGAGACCTTGCCAGCTTTCATATGCTTAAGAACATTTTGAACCTCCATCTTCAAAATTGGCGGTCCTTCATTATTAAATCTAATAGCATACTGTTCCTCTCTGTTATCATCATACAGGTTTTCACATAATCTGTCCATACATGTAGAATCTGATCTTTTTCTATTATGATTTTGCCATCTTTAGTTTTTAGACAGCCTGTTGATGTACTTGTTCTTTTATTAGTAAGTTCCTGAATTCTCTTGTGCACTAATTTGGTATTTTGACTGTTGTGTTGTTTTTCAATTTCTAAGCACTTTTCCTCAAGCCATGCTTCTTTTGCCTCCTTACATAATATTCTGACTTGTCTGTGAATTTCGTCATATTTGGCAGGAATTATTTTTGTTGAGTCTTCTTGTTTCCATTAGTCGTAAAATTTCTTCAGTCATCCATTTCTTACGACCCACCTTCTTTAATTTTGGAATAGTTGTTTCTGCAGCCAAACTGATTGAATTCTTCAACATTTCCCATTGATCATCCACATCCTGGAATAGGATCTCTAGATCAGACAATATATCAAATCTGTTCTGTACTTCTATGTTGAATTTGTTTTGTATTTCCTTGTCATTACTCAATGTACACAAATAATATTTAGTGTTTCCTGTTATATACTTGACTTTCTTTAACTTTATCCTCAATGTTCCTGTAAGTAATCTGTGGTCACTATAACAATCAGCACTGGGAACTGTTTTTGCTATTGTTAGCGCATTTCTAAATCTTCTGCTAATCAGAATGTAATCAATCTGGTTTCTAATCCTGCTATCAGGACTCCTCCATGTCCATAATCTTCTAGGGTGTTGCTTAAACCAGGTGTTTCCTACAATCATTTCCTGCTCTTTTGCCCACTCTACAAGTCTGTATCCTCTTTCATTTCTCTCTCCTAAACCATAGTTTCCTACTGTGTATCTATCACCTTGATTTCCTACTTTTGCATTGAAATACCCTATTATGATGTTTATTTCTGAATTTTTAAATTTCTTTAAAGCAAACGCTGTCATTATAAAATTCCTCTACACGATCTTCATTGGATTCTCCTGTTGGGGCACATAATTGAATAACATTTATGCTAAAAGGTCTGCCGCTTAATTTAACTTGTAGAACTCTGTCTGACACAGCCCAATATCCTTGAACAGATTTTGATGTTTGCCGGTCCAAAATAATTGCTACCTCCCTTTGTCGATCTTCTCCTCCAGAATAAATAATCTTAAAATCTCCATCTATCTTGATGCCAGCTCCTGTCCATCTCATTTCGCACATCCCTAAAATATTAATTTTCTCTCTTTCCATTTCTTGTTTGATGTTATCTAATTTTTCGTCACCGTTTAATGTCCTAATATTCTATGTTGCTAATTTTAATGTCTCTGTCCTTGTCTTGTGATGATCTGTCTTTAGGCAAATCATAATGTATGTTCTCAAATATATTCAATTTAGAGGAGTACCTGGGCGATTGTGGTTTGACAATCGACTTAATGTTGACTCCAAACATTCAGTCTGCCATACTGACAATGCCATTGCCAGAGTCAATGGACAAGTATCAGGACCCAGCACAACCCATCAACTGTGATGTCATCATCTCGTTCACCAGTGGCATGAACCTAATGTTGGAGCTCTACTTCCTGGACATCATGCCAAAGAGCTCAGACGTCACCACATGCAGCACAGGCTTGGAGATCTTTGACCAGACTGGCAGCAAGTATTACGGTAAGATGCCCACCCACTTGTACACCTCGTTATTTGTTGTCAGTCTGTGTTCCAAGTGCTGTACGTATGTCCAAGTGTTGCATGTCTATATGTCCAAGTGTTTATTTCTGAATCTTCAATTGTTGTATGTCTATATTTCCAAGTGTTGCATGTCTAGACATCCAAGTGTTGTATGTATATATGTCCAAGTATTTTATATCTGTATACTACTTTTATCATTTATTTACTTATTCAGGGAGATTTGTTCACAACATAGGCTAGCAATATCTCCGGCAGGAAGATTCTCGCTGGTGCGGGACCCGCACTGTAGACAGTGTCAGGCGGGGAGTCTGATGGTAGTACACACTTACATTGGTCCAGACACTTACGATTGACAGAGGTACACGCTCATACAGATCCAGACACTTGATTTGAGGCCCAAAGCTTCAGGATATGGCTGAACGCCTCTAAGTCAAATCCCACAGATGTGAGGGCCTGGCCACTACAACCTCTTGCTTTTGGAGGTATGATTCGCCTTCTGCTCTTGGAGGTTTGATGCTGAGCTGCCAGCATCTGTAGCCTTCCCTGTTCCAGACGTACTGGTTATCCTTTCCTCTGGAGAAATCAAGGCAAGGCTTCTTCTTCTTCTTTCGTTCGCTTGAAATATGTCTATATCTGCAATGTTGTCTCTTGTATGAATTTAACTGTATTTTTCAGTTCACACAGTGGTCCATAGAGTTTATCTTCCACTGTTGTCTCTCTAGGCCAGAAGGTTTGTCTAGATATGTTATATTTTGGGCAGTCTTGGAGTGTGTGCTCTGCTGTCTGCGAGGCCAATCCACATGTGCACATGGCTGTTTCACCAATCTTGAATTTTGTGTACATGTGGTTGCGTAATCTATTGTGTCCTGTTCTGAGGTGCAGTACTGTTCTGAGACTTGTTCTGGTCTTCCATAACGTGATAGTCTTCTTGAGCAGGTTTTGGTCGCTTTCTGACTGATTTGATCATTCTTTTCTTTTGGTGGTATGTAACGGGCATATCAGGCTGTTCTTCTTTGGCTCCTTCCTTAGCCAATTGATCAGCTCTGTCGTTTCCGGGTACTCCACAGTGGGATGGTATCCACTGTATGGTGACCTTATGCTGACTGCTAAGTTCAGAAAGTAGTGTCCTTAGTACTGGCAATTTCCCAGACAGGAGCACCTCGAGTACTGATTTTGCATCTGTCAGTAGCACCACAGGTTGTGTACCATTGCTGGTATTCAGTAATTTCTCTGTTGCTGTCTTGATTGCCTCAATTTCAGCATCATAGTTATGGCAGTACTTTCCTGTCGGTACTCTGGCTGTGTCCCTAGTAGTTATTTGGGTATTCTATGTACACTCCCTGCTCCTCCATTTCGAATCAGCATTTTGTGCTGACCCATCTGTGTAGACTCGGATCCAGAGGTCCTGTGGGTATTCTTCATCAAGGAAGCTGAGAGTGGCTGTTCTGCGCTGCACACTGTTCTGTTCTTCCTTGTCAAATATTCCTCTCACTTTTGTCTGGATTTGTAATGATAGTCTATGCTCATCTTTCCATGGAGATCGCTCTGGAATAGTTGTTAGGGGGATACCAACTGTGGGCAGATCGGTGGTTTCTCTGCAGAGTCGTTTGGCCTGGTGGATAAAACTACTTCTTTTCAACCGCCCCATAGCTAGGTTTTCAAATCTGTTCTTCATAGGGTGGCCTGGCAAGCTGAGGAACTTTTCTGCTTGTATTAGCGTTTTCGTATCTCTGCGCTCACTCAGTGCTTGTGTCCTCCCCATCTTCTCCATTTCCACTATAGGGGTTGATCTCATCCCTCCTGTGGTGACTCTAAGTGCTTGATTCTGCACCTTGTCCAGCTCTTGTAGTGTGGTTTTTGATGCTGAACACCACGCAGTTGACCCATATTCCAGGTGTGGTCGTATGCTCTGTTGGTAAACTTTGCTAAGTATTTTCCCACTGGCTCCCCATGTGGTTCCACTTAGCTTTCTCAGGATGGCTATTTTCCTTCTGGCTTTTGCTACTGCTTTGTTGATGTGCTTTCTCCATGTCAGCCTGCTATCAAATGTTACTCCAAGGTATGTTGGTTCTTTATCTTCTCTTAGGGGTGTTCCATTTATCTGGATGATCTCTGCCTTTTGTTTTGAAGAGAGGGTAAATAGGGTGGTGCTGCACTTGTCAGTGTTTATGCTGACACACCATCTATTTGCCCATGCAGCAAATGTATCTACAGCTCTTTGTAGCAATTTGGTGGCCACTGATGCATGTTCATTTGTGCTCCATAAAACCAGGTCATCGGCGTACATTGCTGCTTTAATTCCATGCGGTAGATTAGCAACAAGATCATTGATGAAGATTAGAAAGAGTGTGGGGGACAAGACTCCGCCCTGGGGAATACCGTGACGCAGTAGTACTTTCTTGCTCTCGAGTCCGTCTATCTGTACTCGGGCTCTTCTGTTGTGCAAGTATGCTTTCACCCATTTGTACATTCTTCCATTGACTTTGCAGTTTCTCAGTTTCTTCATCAGACCTTCTTTCCAGACTTTGTCAAAGGCTTTCTTCAGATCTATCCATGCCGCAAGCACCAGCTTCTTCTCTTGGAATGCATCCTCAATTTCTTGAGAGAGGTAGGTTGTCTGATCTTCCGTAGAGTAGCACTGCCTAAAGCCAGCCTGCTGTGGCACAAGGATGTTTTTACTTTCAATGTACCACTGCAGTCTGTGATTGATGATGCGCTCCAGTGTTTTGCAGAGACAGCTGGTGAGGCTAATTGGTCTGTAGCTAGAGGCAATGGAACCATCTTTCCCTGATTTTAGGAGGGGTATCATGATTGCTTCTCTCCAAGCTTATGGAATACTGCCTAAGGTCCAGCTGTTATTGAAGATCTGCAACAGCTTTGCTTTGGCCTCTGTTCCTAGGTTCCTGATCATTTCATTGGAGATACCATCAGCTCCTGGTGACTTTCTCATTTTCAGTTTTGATATGGCTAGCTCCAGTACGCTGATTGTGATGGGTGCCTCTAGAACCTCATGTACTATTTCCTTCTGTCCTGTATGTTGTCGTTTCTCTCGAATCTCTTGTTGTTTCTCTGGACTAATTTTGATATTGTTATCTTTTGCGAATGAGTCCGCAAAATGGTCAGCTGCTTGCTTTCTTGTTAAGATGTTTCCGTCTTTATGTAGTGCAATTTTTAAGTTTCACCCTGTGCCCTCATCGTTAAGTTGTTTTATTAGCTTCCACAATTTCCTTGTGTCTCTTTCAAAGTTCAGAGACTCCGTTTTCTCCTGCTAGCTTTTCCATCTAGCCTGCTGCTTGGCCCTTTGAAATTTGGCTTTTGCGTGCTGGAATTTATTGTGGTGCTCTTGGCTGGGTGTGGCCTCTGCTTGCTTTCTACACACTTCCACATCGTTATGCAACTGTTCCAGTTCACTACTCCAGTAGGGTTTATATTGTTTACGGGCTCCTCTTGGTACTGTTTCTCGCGCTGCATGTAGTATGCATTTCCCAAACTCTTCAACTACTTTATTTATGTCTTTCTCAGTGTTCAGGTTTCTAACCAGTATGCTGGTGTGATACTTGTACATTGCCCAGTCTGCTTTCTTGTAGTTCCACCTCGAGAGGGTGCTGCTTTCACTTACAAGCTCATTTTCTATGGTTAGAAAGACTGGATCGCCACCAAGTGGTTTCCCAACAATTCGTGTAATGTTCCACTCCAGGTCTGGTGAATGAAAAGCCAGGTCAGGTGTAGTTGTAGTGTGCCATGATCTCGAATAGAAAGTATGTGGGTCGGACGGCTTGTTAATCAAGACGAATCTATTCTCATCCTGCCAGTCTTCCAGTCTCTCTCCTCTCTGGTCCATGTGATCATAGCCCCAGCTCTGCGAGTGGCTGTTGAAATCGCCAAACACAATCATTTTTTCTTTTAATGGTAGTGTGTCCAGTGCCTGTGGGTGGTCACTTGGACAGTAGTAATTGATCAGATGTAGGTCTGTATTACCTGTCTTAAGTTTAAGTGTCTGATACTCAGCCCATTCCATGTAGACTTCGATTTGGGAAGCAATGATGTTATTTTTTACAAGCCTTTTCACCTGTCCTTTCTGTCAGATCCGTAACACTGGTTGCCTCAGATTTTGAAGGCTATATTTTTGTTGAGGTGAGTTTCTTGCAAGCAACATATGCTTACTTTTTCTTGGTCCAAGATGTTTTCTAATTCTATTTCTTTGTTGCTGACTCCCTCCACATTCCAGTGCATTATTTTAAGTCTTTGTTTAGTATGGCCAGCCATCCTATTCTCATGTCCCCTGGCTCCACAGGACATCTGAGAAGGACCTCCAGTAGTTGTGGTTGGACCCTTTTGAGACACAGGGCCCGACACTGCACCTGCCTGGGGGTCCAAAGCAGGGCGAGCACCATAACATTTAGCAGTAGTCAACATATTCCATTTTGCGTGATTGCGTGGCATCCTGATTTCTGTGGTGCGCCTCCTGGCTGGTTGCCTCCATCTTCAGCACCAAGGCAAGGCTGAGAGAGGGAGCATACTGCATGGGCAACACATGTTCTATGAATCCATGCCCAGGCATTGTGCAATGGAATTCTGGCCTAATTCCAGTCCACATACTTTCATCTGTAAAGATTACAAAGTGCCACTCACTCACTAAAGTGTTTATCTCTGTTATTTTCAATAGTTATATGCCTATATTTCCACGTGTTGCATGTCTAGATGTCCAAGTGTTGTATGTCTATATGTCCAAATGTTGTTTGTCTATATCACCAAGTGTTGCATGTCTATTTCACCAAGTATTGTATTTCTTAAAATGTTTTATATCTGTATTCCCTTACAACAGCATCATCAACACAATGTGTTTATATTATACAACAGCACCATTACCACAATATGTTAGAACATACAACAGTATCATCGATACAACACATGTAAATACATACAACAGCAACATTATTACAGCATATTTATATTATACAAGGGCTATTCCTAAATCAGCCTCCGATTGGCTGGTAAAAATAAACCGGTTGCCTTAGCGACACTGTTATTGCTTGCATCATTTGGTAATATTTTAGTTTATGACACATCAACCTACAGTCGCATGTGTTCAGTGGCTTACGAATCGCCAATGAATAAACATGGACACTGATATTGCCTTTCCCGCCAGCTGTGAAATTCGTTTTCTTCAAGCAGAAGGTAAAAATGCGGCCGAGATTAATTGTCAGTTGTGTCGTGTATACAGTGATAACGTAATGAGTGGCAGTTCTGTGAGGGATTGGTGCAGGAAATTCAGAGATGGGTTTAAAAATGTGCATGATGAGGGTGGACAGGGATGACATTCATGTATGACAGATTAGCTCATTAAAAAAGTTGACCAAGTCATAGTGGAAAAGCGCCATTTCACAATTTTCAGATCTTTCTTTTAGCTGTTGTTGATGTCTTGGCAAGTTTTACGTTCAGTAGTTTACCATTGCTTTCTGAACGATCGGCATCCATACCTTTTCGTAAAATACCAGCACAACGCGGTCTATTGCCAAATCGCGCGCAGCTGTGTTTCGAACGTGGGTATATGGGATTACGAACTGTGTCCATAACACCTTCGCCACAGAGACCGCAAATACTCATGTAGGTACAGAAAAACAATTATTCATTTATATATACTGTTGTCAGATACTCATGTAGACACACAAAAACAATTCATTTATGTATACTGATGTCAGATGCTCATGTTAATCAATCATGTGCCATGCCGGAAAGCGTGGGCGGTCATGTCTCACCATTTCACTCAATCACCAGAGTCGTGGATCAGCTCAGTGTTCCTGTCTCAACCATGCCATATGGCCAAGCCATCCAGGTGTTTACTTCTCAGTCTTCCCCTTGGTCTGTTCCCTTCGATCTTGCCAGTTGTCACCAAGTTCTCCAATTCATTTCTTCTCATAACATGTCCCAAAAATTTTGACTGTCTACGTCTAATTTCTCTAATAAATTTATGATTTTCATTTGTCTCCTGTAGTACTTGGTCATTGGTTTTTTTCTGTCTGTCTATGGTATTCTTTGCATTCACCTCAGAAACCACATTTCTGCTCATGTAGACACAGAGAGCCGGTTTCCGTTGCCAAGGGCTTGTGAAGTGAGCCCGTATACCCGGGTTCGAAACACAGCAGTGCTGGTTTTTTCAAAAAAGGTATAGGTGCCAGTCGTTCAAAAAGCAATGGCAAACTACTGAACTTAAAATTTGCCCAGGAATCATGAACAGCAAAAATTCTGGTGTTGACTGCTACGTCCTGTGAAGAACATGCAACTAATTTAATAGACATAGAGAAATAATCATTCATTTATATATACTGTTGTCAGATACTCATGTAGACACAGAAAACAACCATTCATTTATATATACTGTTGTCAGATACTCATGTAGACACAGAAAACAACCATTCATTTATATATACTGTTGTCAGATACTCATGTAGACACAGAAAACAACCATTCATTTATATATACTGTTGTCAGATACTCATGTAGACACAGAAAAACAATCATTAATTTATATATACTGATGTCAGATACTCATGTAGACACAGAAAAACAATCATTCATTTATAAATACTGATGTCAGATACTCATGTAGACACAGAAAAACAACCATTCATTTATATATACTGTTGTCAGATACTCATGTAGACACAGAAAAACAATCATTCATTTATATATACTGATGTCAGATACTCATGTGTACACAGGGAAACAGTCATTCATTTATATATACTGGTATCAGATATGGATGTAGACACAGAGAAAAAATACCTTATATATATATACTGATGTCAGATACTCATTTAGACACAGAGAAATAATACCTCATTTAGTGAGGGCTGGTGTGGTTTGCAAGAGCAGTCCTGCATCTGGTGTTCGTTGTCTCGGATGGCTGTGTGAGGTGCACCCAATCGGGAACTTCCCAGCCAACACAATTTAGCGAGGCAGGCATTTCGAGAATGTGACCGCAGAGCGAAGCCGGAGTCGTGGTTTGAGCAGGCGAAAGAGCAATATTTGTACGATTGTTCGACCTGGTCTTGATAAGCACCAATTCTCTCTCGATGAGTAGTGGGCCTGCAGTCAGTAAGCTGGCATAGCTTTTTGGTCAGCCCTGTCTGGTGTAGCTTGAAATCTCGTCGGTAGGTGTACAGTGGTTTTGCATGTATCACCGGGTACAGAGGGTGTGCGCTGAGCGATTGCTACTCTTGGCCTGCGTGTGCATGAATAGTCCATCTTAACGATAGATATCTGGTTGATCCTGCCAGTAGTCATATGCTTGTCTCAAAGATTAAGCCATGCATGTCATAAGTTCACACTGTCTCACAGTGAAACTGCAATTGGCTTATTAAATCAGTTGAGGTTCCTTAGATGACATGATCCTACTTGGATTACTGGCAATTCTAGAGCTAATACATGCTTACTAAGCTCCGACCCTCGCGGAAAGAGTGCTTTTATTAGTTCAAAACCAATCGTCATTGCCCTTCGCGGGGCGCAACTTTTCCACTGGTGACTCAGATAACTTTGTGTGGATCACATGAACGTACGTGGCAGCGACACATCTTTCAAATGTCTGCCCTATCAAATTTCGATGTTACGTGACATGCCTACCATGTTTGTAACAGGTAACGGGGTTTGATTCCTGAGAGGGAGCATGAGAAATAGCTACCAGATCCAAGGAAGGCAGCAGGCGCGCAACTTACTTACTCCCGGCACGGGGAGGTATTGACAAAAAATAACAATATGGGACTCTATCAAGGCCCTGTATTTGGAATGAGTACACTTTAAACCCTTTAATGAGGATCTATTGGAGGGCAAGTCTGGTGCCAGCAGCCACATTAATTCCAGTTCCAATAGCATATATTAAAGTTGTTGCAGTTAAAAAGCTCGTAGTTGGATCTCAGGTGCAGGCGGGTGTCCGGCTCATGCTGGTTCACTACCCATTGTTCCTGCCCTACCGTCTGTCGGCTCTCTACTGTTGGTGCTCTTCACTGAGCGTCCGGGTGGCCGGCACATTTATTTTGAAAAAAAATTAGAGTATTCAAAGCAGGCCTCAGCTGCCTGAATAATGGTGCATGGAATAATAGAATAGGACCTCAGTTCTATTTTGTTGGTTTTTGGAACTGGAGGTAATGATTAACAGGGACAAATGGGGACATTGGTATTGCAGCGTTAGAGGTGAAATTCTTGGATCGCCGCAAGACGAGCTGCTGCAAAAGTATTTGTCAAAAATGTTTTCATTAATCAAGAACAAAAGTAATATGCGTGAAGACAATCAGATACCGTCCGTGAAGCGAAATGGAATATACTTTAGCTAGCATATCAATTGCATTTAAAGTTTGAATCATTTGCAAGGCGCCACTACATTCTTGGTCCAGACACTTGTTCTACGGCTCTCAGCTGAGGGATATGGCTGAATGCCTCTAAGTCAATATCTCTCGGATATGCGGGCCTGAATGGAGGTAAGATGCTGAGCCAGCAGCATCTGCAGCCTACCCCGTGAGCGTTACCAAAGGTGGGAAAATGTCACAGTTGCACACAATGGTTACAATGTAAGTCTGTATCAGAAGCTCATTGAGTGAGCGTAATCAAAGGTGGAAAAACGTCTCATTAACACAAAATGGAACGCTTGGCTAGCGAATCCATTAATAGAAGTCTGAAGCGAAAGCTTGCTGAGTGGATGTCGTTTTACAGTCTGACCGTTCCTGGCTTGCGTGGGGAGCGGCCAGTAGCGAACGAAATACCCAATATACGGAAGTGAGGAAGTGAAGCAACAACAAGCAGGACGTGACGATTACTTGGGTGAGCCCACTACCAGAGCTCTATGTGTCAGCTCTGCAATTATGGAAGCCTCCTTGGATGGCGGGGAATGCCCATGTTCTGCCCCTGCCTTGCCTTGAGGGTTGACCTGAATTCTTTGGCCGTTCTAACTTGACCAGCTGGGATGTGGATGACACTACAACAGTGAGAGAAAAAACACTCCGGATGAACACAGAAAAAGATTTGTTTATAAATACTGATGTCAGCTACTCATGTAGACAAAGAAAGAATTATTCATGTATATACACTGATATTAGATGCACATGTAGACAGAGAGAAATAATACCTCATTTATATACTGACATCACATACTCATTAGACACAGAAACAATACAAAACAATGTTTTCCCGTGATGAATTTGAATAACGAAGACACAAACAATAGATTGCACGATTTATTGCCTGGCACATTTCGCTGCATCTCGTCAGGTACATACTGCAGAAATCACACAACTTACGTGAATTAATTAGATAAATCCTTCAAACTGAAATATACACATGTTCGCACAGTAATGTCGATTGTCTACCACGGTAATTTTAAACTAACTAACATGTCTTTCTGCTTGCACAAGGACGGCTTACGAAGGTTGATTATTATAGCTTCAGCAAACTTTAACAATCGACTACTTTGCGTGTTGAACAACATCCGGAAGGCACTGTTTCTTTCAACCACGTGACCGCTCTCAAGCACATGTCTCCTGACTGATGAAGCCAGACTTTTCCGGTGTGTCTGCCTGCCTAGGCTACCATCTTCTGTGTGTAGTATCTTGTCCACCCAATTCGGAATATGTTCCGAAACCCTGCAATGTAACTGTCGCTCAGTTCTGCCTATGTAGATGGCCTCGAATCTGCATGTAAATTGGTAAATGCAATTTGATTTGGCGTACAAAGATACAGGTTCTTTTACTGCTGGGACGGGGATCGGTATGGTTCTGTAACTGATGACTAGAGCTGCAGCACAGAATGTTCGCTCGACTGCTGTGGTGAGCCGGTCCCGCAGACGTTGCATTACGTCATCTCCTCTGAAGGTTAGCTGGATGAATACCTTGAGTTTAACAGAGTAGAGCAAACAGTCAACAAGCCGAAGGACCTGGATGCAAAAATGAGGAAAGAAATCCAGTCACTTGTGAATGCAGGACTCATCAGTGAGGCCACTGCAAAAACGCTCACACCTCGTGGCTCCCAAACACCTCAGATGTACGATCTACCCAAGCTTCACAAGCCCGGCATCCCACTAAGACCGATCCTTTCCATGGTTAACTCGGCACAACACCGAATGGCGAGATGGCTAGGTGAAATTTTAAAGCCAGTACGACAGTCCTTCGATCCAAGAACACTCAGAGATACATTCGAACTGGTGGGACTATTGGATACTATGGACATAAACAACAAACACATGGCATGCATGGATATTGCCTCTTTATTCACCAATGTTCCATTAGATGAGACCGTGAATATAATAAGCGAACGCATTAGAGACAAACAACTAAAACTAGGCATACCATCAGCTATTCTAGAGAGGCTAGTAAAATTATGTACTGCCAACATACAATTCAATTTTCTAAACAAGTCATATCGCCAAATTGACGGAGTGGCCATGGGGAGCCCACTTGGGCCTATTCTAGCGAACATCTTCATGGCACACTTAGAAGAAAAGAGATCCTCAGAAATCAATAACTTGGCCTTTTACCGTCTTTATGTGGACGATATACTAATTATCACCACAGACGAGCTACAAGCAACGTCGTTCCAGGCCACAATGAACGAGACACATATAAACATCTCTTTATCTATGGAACATGAACACAACGAAGCGTTGCCGTTTCTAGATATCCTAATGAGACGTAGAGCAGACGACATAATTCAAAGATCGGTGTACCGCAAAGAAACATGGACTGGCCAATACTTAAATTTTCAGAGCTTCGCACCTGTCCAGTACAAACGGGGCTTAGTACGGACCCTGTTTGACTGTGTTAGGAAGATATGCACCCAGGACACACTGACAGAGGAATTTGAAACTCTGAAGAATGCCTTAAACCTGAATGGGTACTCCACAGGATTTATAAAGCGCCACTGCCAACAGCCCAAACCGAAATCAGAAGTAACTACAGTACCTAAACTCAAGGTATTCATCCAGCTAACCTTCCGAGGAGATGTAATGCAACGTCTGCGGGACCGTCTCACCACAGCAGTCGAGCGAACATTCTGTGCTGCAGCTCTAGTCATCAGGTACAGAACCATACCGATCCCCGTCCCAGCAGTAAAAGAACCTGTAGCTTTGTACGCCAAATCAAATTGTATTTACCAATTTACATGCAGATGCGAGGCCATCTACATAGGCAGAACTGAGCGACAGTTACATTGCAGGGTTTCAGAACATATTCCGAATTGGGTGGACAAGATACTACACACAGAAGATGGTAGCCTAGGCAGGCAGACACACCGGAAAAGTCTGGCTTCATCGGTCAGGAGACATGTGCTCGAGAGCGGTCACGTGGTTGAAAGAAACAGTGCCTTCCGGATGTTGTTCAACACGCAAAGTAGTCGATTGTTAAAGTTTGCTGAAGCTATAATAATCAACCTTCATAAGCCGTCCTTGTGCAAGCAGAAAGACATGTTAGTCAGTTTAAAATTACCGTGGTAGACAATCGACGACATTACTGTGCGAACATGTGTATATTTCAGTTTGAAGGATTTATCTAATTAATTCACGTAAGTTGTGTGATTTCTGCAGTATGTACCTGACGAGATGCAGCGAAATGTGCCAGGCAACAGAAACAATACCTCATATATATATATATATATATATATATATATATATTTATATATATATATTGATATTGATATTGATATAAGATACTCATCTTGGCAGAGAAACAATCATTCATTTATATACACTGATATCAGATACTCATGTAGACACATAGGATATAATCACTAATTTCTGACTTCATCCAGGAGGACGAATATGTATGGAGGCATGGCAGTGGGAGGAAAGACATAGAGAGAAACAGCAGGAGAAGGTTGTGGTTAAAAATTCTCCTCTCACACTCAGGCTTGTTAGTGGGGGACCATACCGGGGTGAAGGATTCAAACTTCATTTTGGTCAATTCAGACCTTACTGTGAGTGAATTGTACTTATGTTGCCTTGTTTCATCATTGTCAATGCTTCTCCCTACATCACTACCATCCATGCTGTCATCATCACTGTCATAACATCTCCCTAAGTCACCACATGTGCTGTCACGATCACTGTCACAGCTTACCCCTACTTCACTACCATATGTGTTGTCATCCTCACTGTGGCAGCTTACCCCAACATCACCACCATAAGTGCTATTATCATCACTGTCACAGCTTCTCCCTACATCACCACTATAAGTGTTGTCATCATCACTGTCACAGCTTACCCCAACATCACCACCATATGTGCTATTATCATCACTGTCACAGCTTCTCCTTACATCACCACTATAAGTGTTGTCATCATCACTGTCACAGCTTACCCCAACATCACCACCATATGTGCTATTATCATCACTGTCACAGCTTCTCCTTACATCACCACCATAAGTGCTGTCACCATCACTGTCATAACATCTCCCTACATTACTACCATATATGCTATTATTATCACTGTCACAACTTACCCCTATATCACCACCATCCATGCTGTCATCATCACTGTCACAGCTTCTCATTACATCACTACAATATGTGCTGTCATCATCACTGTCACAGCTTCTCCTTACTTCACTACCATATGTGCTGACATCATCACCGCCACAGCTTCTAACATCACCACACTATGTGCTGTCATCATCACTGTCACAGCTTCTCCCTACATCACCACAATAAAAGTGCTGTCATCACTGTCAATGCTTCTCCTACATCACCACCATAAGTGCTGCCATCATAACTGTCATAATATCTCCCTACATCACTACAATAAGTGCTGTCATCATCATTGTCACAGCTTCTTCCCACATCACCATCATATGTGCTATTATTATCACTGTCACAGCTTCTCCCTACATCACGACCATATGTGTTCTCATCATCACTGTCAGATTCTCTCTTCATCACCACCATTAGCACCTCTGAACAATGTTTGTTCTACTTCATGAAACCATGTCTCTCGATGACTCTACCAAACTATGTCTCCCAATGACTCTATTCCAACATACCATATCTCTTAAGTATTCTACTCCAACATTTCACATCTCTCAATTAGTTGAGTTTTACCATACCATATCTTTCAATTACTTGTCTCCAGCATACTATTCTCTCAGTTACTTGTCTCCACCATACTATTCTCTCAATTACTTCTCTCCACCATACTATTCTCTCACTTACTTGTCTCCAGCATACTATTCTCTCAATTACTTGTCTCCAGCATACTATTCTCTCAATTACTTGTCTCCACCATACTATTCTCTCAATTACTTGTCTCCACCATACTATTCTCTCAATTACTTGTCTCCACCATACTATTCTCTCAATTACTTGTCTCCACCATACTATTCTCTCAATTACTTGTCTCCACCATACTATTCTCTCAATTACTTGTCTCCACCATACTATTCTCTCAATTACTTGTCTCCACCATACTATTCTCTCAATTACTTGTCTCCAGCATACTATTCTCTCAATTACTTGTCTCCAGCATACTATTCTCTCAATTACTTGTCTCCAGCATACTATTCTCTCAATTACTTGTCTCCACCATACTGTTCTCTTAGTTACTTGTCTCCACCATACTATTCTCTCAGTTATTTGTCTCCACCATACTGTTCTCTCAATTACTTGACTCCAGCATGCTACTCTCTCAATTACTCGACTCCACCGTACCATATCTCTCAGTTACTTGTCTCCACCATACTATTCTCTCAATTACTTGTCTCCACCATACTGTTCTCTCAATTACTTGTCTCCACCATACTACTCTCTCAGTTACTTGTCTCCACCATACTATTCTCTCAATTACTTGTCTCCAGCGTACTATTCTCTCAATTACTTGTCTCCAGCATACTATTCTCTCAATTACTTGTCTCCACCATACTATTCTCTCAATTACTTGTCTCCACCATACTATTCTCTCAATTACTTGTCTCCACCATACTATTCTCTCAATTACTTGTCTCCAGCATACTATTCTCTCAATTACTTGTCTCCAGCCTACTATTCTCTCAATTACTTGTCTCCACCATACTGTTCTCTTAGTTACTTGTCTCCACCATACTATTCTCTCGGTTACTTGTCTCCACCATACTGTTCTCTCAATTACTTGACTCCAGCATGCTACTCTCTCAATTACTCGACTCCACCGTACCATATCTCTCAGTTACTTGTCTCCACCATACTATTCTCTCAATTACTTGTCTCCACCATACTGTTCTCTCATTTACTTGTCTCCACCATACTACTCTCTCAGTTACTTGTCTCCACCATACTATTCTCTCAATTACTTGTCTCCACCATACTATTCTCTCAATTACTTGTCTCCAGCATACTATTCTCTCAATTACTTGTCTCCAGCATACTATTCTCTCAATTACTTGTCTCCACCATACTATTTTCTCAATTACTTGACTCCACCATACCATATAAATAAATCAATTATTTGACTCCATCTAACTACATCTTTCAAATTTTCAAGTTTACCTAATTATCACCATATTGCAGATGATTTGTAGAACATTGCACTCATCACTGCTTCCCATAAAGTGTCTTAATCTCTTGGCATTTCTCCAATCTGATGCACCCTCATGCCCAAGGTCTCTACAGTGTCCTTTGTCCGTCTTTGTTCTGGTCTTGGTCCATGATATTCTAAGAAATGTTCTGTAACATTTCAGCTCAAAGGCCTTAAATGTCTTCTTTAGTGCACAGAATGGTCCATGACTTGCATCTGTATGTTGCCACAGGAAAGATGCATGTTCACAGAAATGTGACTTTGTTTGCCAGTGTTGTGCCATAGGTTCTTGATGCTGTTTAACATACTTTATGATTATTATTTTTAAAATCAGAAAAAAAAGAAGATTTTAATTGTCACTGGGTCTCTTGACAGATAGGATCAATTCTTCTATTCCCTTTACACTGTTTGAGAGGAGAAACGTGTCTTCTGCATATCTATGTTCAGGAATTGGATTTCCTCCAATTATGAATGGATCAAAATTGTCTCTAGTCTCATAATTTTTGATGCTTCTCATTCATTACATTGTGTACATATATGTTACACAGGTTTGGGGATAGAATGCAGCCCTGTTTTACTTCCCTTTGCATCTCAAATCAGTTTGAGTTTACATTGAATATTTCATGATATAAGGATTCCATGAAGTGGGTCAGATGTGCTGGAAACCCCATATTTCTCCTGATGTTTCACAATTTCTGAAGCTGATCACAACTGAATGCCGTCCTGTACTCTATGAAGCAAGTATGAAGATCTACATTGCACTCTTTGCATACTTTTCCTGATGTTTCACAATTTCTGAAGCTGATCACAGCTGAAGGCCATCCTGTAGTCTTTGAAGCAAGTATGACGATTTACATTGCACTCTCTGCATATCTCAAAGATGATTCTCATGTTGAAGATATGTCCCTAGTTCTTTCGCTCTCTCTGTCACCTAACCATATTAGTTCATTATTCTACTCCACCTAACAATGTCTTTCTGTTTGACTCTACCCACACAATGCTTATCTTTCTTTGCTTTTGTCTCTATGACACCAGCTTCCATTGCCTCCACAGCTGCTACTACCACCAGTATAAGAACTAAGAGGGCACGAGAGTCGCTGTGTTATTGACTTGTACAGGAAGTCTGACAATAACATGTTTGTTTTGTCTGAACTTTCACAGGGCCGTGTTACACACGAGAGTTCAAGTGTCAGCAGGTTCAGCGCTGTGTCCATGATGATCTCACATGTGATGGGTGGGATGATTGTGGTGATTATTCCGATGAAAGATATGAGGCTGGTTGTAACCTCCTGACTGCCTCCGAGATTTGTTCTCTGATTATGGGGATTGTGCTCCTCGCTGGAACGGCTGCTCTGTTTGTGGTATTTTGTGTTACATATCGACGCCTTCGCCAGGAATATGGCATGGTAGGTTCTATTGAAGTACTTTCTCATATCATTGTACTTTAAACTTCAGTTCACTGAGGCCATCAGCATCAAATGCCATCTCTGCATTCAAGGTTGGCTGAGATGAGTCTCCATCTTTTGTCCTGTGTCTTAACAATACTTACTCCAGTCCATCTCTTGATGTAGTCTTCCAATCCATCTCTTGATGTTATCTTCCAGTCCATCTCTAGATGTCTCCCAGTCCATCTCTAGATGTTGTCTCCCAGTCTATCTCTTGTTGTTGTCTTACAATCCATCTCTTGATGTTGTCTTCCAATCCATCTCTTGATGTTGTCTTCCAATCCATCTCTTGATGTTGTCTTCCAATCCATCTCTTGATGTTCTCTTCCAGTCCATCTCTTGATGTTATCTTCTGATGTTGTCTTCCAGTCCATCTCTTGATGTTGTCTTACAGTCCATCTCTAGATGTTGTCTTCCAGTCCATCTCTAGGTGTTGTCTTACAGTCCATCTCTTGATGTTATCTTCTGATGTTGTCTTCCAGTCCATCTCTTGATGTTGTCTTCCAGTCCATCACTAGATGTTGTCTTACAGTCCATCTCTTGATGTTATCTTACAGTCCATCTCTTGTTGTTGCCTTACAGTCCATCTCTTGTTGTTGTCTTACAGTCCATCTCTTGTTGTTGTCTTACAGTCCATCTCTTGATGTTGTCTTACAGTCCATCTCTTGTTGTTGTCTTACAGTCCATCTCTAGATGTTATCTTACAGTCCATCTCTTGTTGTTGTCTTACAGTCCATCTCTTGTTGTTGTCTTACAGTCCATCTCTAGATGTTGTCTTACAGTCCATCTCTTGATGTTGTCTACAGTCCATCTCTTGATGTTGTCTTACAGTCCATCTCTTGTTGTTGCCTTACATCTCTTGTTGTTGTCTTACAGTCCATCTCTAGATGTTATCTTACAGTCCATCTCTTGATATTGTCTACAGTCCATCTCTTGATGTTGTCTACAGTCCATCTCTGGATGTTATCTTACATTCCATCTCTTGTTGTTGTCTTACAGTCCATCTCTTGTTGTTGTCTTACAGTCCATCTCTTGTTGTTGTCTTACAGTCCATCTCTAGATGTTGTCTTACAGTCCATCTCTTGATGTTGTCTACAGTCCATCTCTTTATGTTGTCTTACAGTCCATCTCTTGTTGTTGCCTTACAGTCCATCTCTAGATGTTGTCTTACAGTCCATCTCTTGATGTTGTCTACAGTCCATCTCTGGATGTTGTCTTACAGTCCATATCTTCTTGTTGTCTTACAGTCCATCTCTAGATGTTGTCTTACAGTCCATCTCTAGATGTTGTCTTCCAGTCCATCTCTTGATGTTGTCTTCCAGTCCATCTCTAGATGTTGTCTTACAGTCCATCTCTTGATGTTATCTTACAGTCCATCTCTTGTTGTTGTCTTACAGTCCATCTCTTGATGTTATCTTCTGATGTTGTCTTCCAGTCCATCTCTTGATGTTGTCTTACAGTCCATCTCATGATGTTGTCTTCCAGTCCATCTCTAGATGTTGTCTTACAGTCCATCTCTTGTTGTTGTCTTACAGTCCATCTCTAGATGTTGTCTTACAGTCCATCTCTTGATGTTGTCTACAGTCCATCTCTTGATGTTGTCTTACAGTCCATCTCTTGATGTTGCCTTACAGTCATCTCTTGATTGTTGTCTTACAGTCCATCTCTAGATGTTATCTTACAGTCCATCTCTTGATATTGTCTACAGTCCATCTCTTGATGTTGTCTACAGTCCATCTCTGGATGTTATCTTACATTCCATCTCTTGTTGTTGTCTTACAGTCCATCTCTTGTTGTTGTCTTACAGTCCATCTCTTGTTGTTGTCTTACAGTCCATCTCTAGATGTTGTCTTACAGTCCATCTCTTGATGTTGTCTACAGTCCATCTCTTTATGTTGTCTTACAGTCCATCTCTTGTTGTTGCCTTACAGTCCATCTCTAGATGTTGTCTTACAGTCCATCTCTTGATGTTGTCTACAGTCCATCTCTGGATGTTGTCTTACAGTCCATATCTTCTTGTTGTCTTACAGTCCATCTCTAGATGTTGTCTTACAGTCCATCTCTAGATGTTGTCTTCCAGTCCATCTCTTGATGTTGTCTTCCAGTCCATCTCTAGATGTTGTCTTACAGTCCATCTCTTGATGTTATCTTACAGTCCATCTCTTGTTGTTGTCTTACAGTCCATCTCTTGATGTTATCTTCTGATGTTGTCTTCCAGTCCATCTCTTGATGTTGTCTTACAGTCCATCTCATGATGTTGTCTTCCAGTCCATCTCTAGATGTTGTCTTACAGTCCGTCTCTTGATGTTGTCTTCCAGTCCATCTCTAGATGTTGTCTTACAGTCCGTCTCTTGATGTTGTCTTACAGTCCATCTCTAGTTGTTGTCTTACAGTCCATCTCTTGATGTTATCTTCTGATGTTGTCTTCCAGTCCATCTCTTGATGTTGTCTTCCAGTCCATCTCTAGATGTTGTCTTACAGTCCATCTCATGATGTTATCTTCCAGTCCATCTCTTGTTGTTGTCTTACAGTCCATCTCTTGTTGTTGTCTTACAGTCCATCTCTTGATGTTGGCTTACAGTCCATCTCTTGATGATATCTTCTGATGTTGTCTTCCAGTCCATCTCTTGATGTTTTCTACAGTCCATCTCTTGATGTTGTCTTACAGTCCATCTCTTGTTGTTGCCTTACAGTCCATCTTTAGATGTTGTCTTACAGTCCATCTCTTGATGTTGTCTACAGTCCATCTCTTGATGTTGTCTTATAGTCCATCTCTTGTTGTTGCCGTACAGTCCATCTCTAGATGTTGTCTTACAGTCCATCTCTTGATGTTGTCTACAGTCCATCTCTGGATGTTGTCTCACAGTCCATCTCTTGTTGTTGTCTTACAGTCCATCTCTTGATGTAGTCTTACAGTCCATCTCTAGTTGTTGTCTTTCAGTCCATCTCTTGTTGTTGCCTTACAGTCCATCTCTTGTTGTTGTCTTCCAGTCCATCTCTTGTTGTTGCCTTACAGTCCATCTCTTGTTGTTGTCTTCCAGTCCATATCTAGATGTTGTCTTACAGTCCATCTCTTGTTGTTGTTTTACAGTCCATCTCTTCTTGTTGCCTTACAGTCCATCTCTAGATGTTGTCTTCCAGTCCATCTCTTGATGTTGTATTCCAGCCTATCTTTTGATGTTGTCTTCCAGTCCATCTCTTGATGTTGTATTCCAGTCCATCTCTTTATGATATCTTCCAGTCCATATCTTGGTGTTGTCTTCCAGTCTATCTCTTGATTTTGTCTTCCAGTCCATGTCTTGATGTTGTCTTCTGATGTTGTCTTCCAGTACATCTCTTGATGATGTCTCCCAGTCCATCTCTTGATGTTGTCTCCCAGTACATCTCTTGATGATGTCTCCCAGTCCATCTCTTGATGATGTCTCCCAGTCCATCTCTTGATGTTGTCTTCAAGTCCATCTCTTGATGATGTCTTCCTCTCCATCTCTTGGTATTGTTTTCCAGTCGATCTCTTGGTATTGTCTTCCAGTCTATATCTTGGTTTTGTCTTCTAGTCTATATCTTGATGATGTCTTTTAGTCTATCTCTTGATGTTGTCTTCCAGTCCATCTTGCCATACAGCAGTGGGAAAAAGCACACCTTACAGAGAACCAAAGGATAAACGCAAAGCAAACTGCTGTGGACAGTGCAGTGGACAGTGCACGACCACTAGGACGTCACGGCCACGTTCACGGGACAACGGAAACTTGACAGGGATACGTTGTGTGACTTCCAAACGGAACGGACGTGGTTGTGTTTTCTAAGGATGAAGTGTTCTGGTTAGGAGATGGATTGAAGGCTGGCAGCGGACTTATTCCAAGCTACGAATATCTGACAACAGTTATTGAAAACGCCATGGATAAATGAACGACCGGCAACCTCTAGACAAATAGATTCGGCGAAAGATAACACCAAGGACAAATTGATTCGACAAAGGAAAATGGACAGATTATTGTGGAGAAGGTAACGGTAGGACAGAGGACAATGCAGAAGGTCAGTAAGTACCCATAGTAAATTAGGCCGCTCCCCGAATATCTCGGAACACTAATTCGAGTACTATCACCTATGTGCATAACCTGTTGACACCAGAATAAATTCCACGTTTACTTCGTTCCAAGTTGTGTCGAGAATTTGTTTCTAAAGTTATGATTATTGCCAAGTGTTCAGTGAGCCACCGGTTCTGTATCGTAAGTCCAGTGAAGTGAGATTTTCCCATGGCATGGCTTTAAATTAGGAGGACTTACGATATGGCACATCTCTTGATGTTATCTTCCAGTCCATCTCTTGATGTTGTCTTCCAGTCCATCTCTTGGCGTTGTCTTTCAGTCCATCTCTTGATGTTGTCTTCCATTCCATTTCTTGACATTGTTTCCCAGTCCATCTGTTGATGTTGCCTTCCAGTCAATCTCTTGATTTTCTCTTCCAGTCCATCTCTTAATGTTGTCCACACACATGTAATCTTGTCTTCCAGTCCATCTCTTGATGTTATCTTCCAGTCCATCTCTTGATTTTGTCTCATCTCTTAATGTTGTCCACACATGTAATCTTGTCTTCCAGTCCATCTCTTGATGTTGTCTTCCGGTCCATCTCTTGATGTTGTCCTCCAGTCCATCTCTTGATTTTGTCTTCCAGTCCATCTCTTACTGTTGTCCACACATGTAACCTTGTCTTCCAGTCCATCTCTTGATGTTGTCTTCCAGTCCATCTCTTGATGTTGTCTTCTAGTCCATCTCTTGATGTTGTCTTCTAGTCCATCTCTTGATGTTGTCCACACACACATGTAACCTCTTCTCCCAGTCCATCTCTTGATGTTGTCTTCCAGTCCATCTCTTGATGTTGTATTCCAGTCCAGCTCTTGATGTTGTCTTCCAGTCCATCTCTTGATGTTGTATTCCAGTCCATCTCTTGATGTTGTCTCCCAGTCCATCTCTTGATGTTGTCTCCCAGTCCATCTCTTGATGTTGTCTTCCAGTCTATCTCTTGATGTTGTCTTCCAGTCCATCTCTTGATGTTGTCTTTTAGTTCACATCTTGATGTTGTCCACACACACACACACGTAACCTCTTCTCCCAGTCCATCTCTTGATGTTGTCTTCCAGTCCATCTCTTGATGTTGTCTTCCAGTCCATCTCTTAATGTTGTCCACACACACATGTAACCTCTTCTCCCAGTCCATCTCTTGATGTTGTCTTCCAGTCCATCTCTTGATGTTGTATTCCAGTCCATCTCTTGATGTTGTCTTCCAGTCCATCTCTTGATGTTGTATTCCAGTCCATCTCTTGATGTTGTCTCCCTGTCCATCTCTTGATGTTGTCTCCCAGTCCATCTCTTGATGTTGTCTCACAGTCCATCTCTTGATGTTGTCTTACAGTCCATCTCTAGTTGTTGTCTTTCAGTCCATCTCTTGTTGTTGCCTTACAGTCCATCTCTTGTTGTCTTCCAGTCCATCTCTTGTTGTTGCTTTACAGTCCATCTCTTGTTGTTGTCTTCCAGTCCATCTCTTGATGTTGTCTTACAGTCCATCTCTTGTTGTTATCTTACAGTCCATCTCTTGTTGTTGCCTTACAGTCCATCTCTAGATGTTGTCTTCCTGTCCATCTCTTGATGTTGTATTCCAGCCTATCTTTTGATGTTGTTTTCCAGTCCATCTCTTGATGTTGTCTTCCAGTCCATCTCTTGATGTTTTCCAGTCCATCTCTTTATGATATCTTCCAGTCCATCTCTTGGTGTTGTCTTCCAGTCTATCTCTTGATTTTCTCTTCCAGTCCATCTCTTAATGTTGTCCACACACATGTAATCTTGTCTTGCAGTCCATCTCTTGATGTTATCTTCCAGTCCATCTCTTGATTTTGTCTTCCAGTCCATCTCTTAATGTTGTCCACACACATGTAATCTTGTCTTCCAGTCCATCTCTTGATGTTATCTTCCAGTCCATCTCTTGATTTTGTCTTCCAGTCCATCTCTTGATTTTGTCTTACAGTCCATCTCTTAATGTTGTCCACACATGTAGTCTTGTCTTCCAGTCCATCTCTTGATGTTGTCTTCCAGTCCATCTCTTGATGTTGTAGTCCAGTCCATCTCTTGATGTTGTCTCCCAGTCCATCTCTTGATGTTGTCTCCCAGTCCATCTCTTGATGTTGTCTTCCAGTCCATCTCTTGATGTTGTCTTCCAGTCCATCTCTTGATGTTGTATTTTAGTTCACATCTTGATGTTGTCCACACACACACACACACGTAACCTCTTCTCCCAGTCCATCTCTTGATGTTGTCTTCCAGTCCATCTCTTGATGTTGTCTTCCAGTCCATCTCTTAATGTTGTCCACACACACATGTAACCTCTTCTCCCAGTCCATCTCTTGATGTTGTCTTCCAGTCCATCTCTTGATGTCGTATTCCAGTCCATCTCTTGATGTTGTCTTCCAGTCCATCTCTTGATGTTGTATTCCGGTCCATCTCTTGATGTTGTCTCCCAGTCCATCTCTTGATGTTGTCTCCCAGTCTATCTCTTGATGTTGTCTCCCAGTACATCTCTTGATGATGTCTCCCAGTCCATCTCTTGATGTTGTCTTCAAGTCCATCTCTTGATGATGTCTTCCTCTCCATCTCTTGGTATTGTTTTCCAGTCGATCTCTTGGTATTGTCTTCCAGTCTATATCTTGGCGTTGTCTTCTAGTCTATATCTTGATGATGTCTTTTAGTCTATCTCTTGATGTTGTCTTCCAGTCCATCTTGCCATACAGCAGTGGGAAAAAGCACACCTTACAGAGAACCAAAGGTTTAACGCAAAGCAAACTGCTGTGGACAGTGCAGTGGACAGTGCACGACCACTAGGACGTCACGGCCACGTTCACGGGACAATGGAAACTTGACAACAGATATACGTTGTGTGACTTCCAAACGGAACAGACGTGGTTTTGTTTTCTAAGGATGAAGTGTTCTGGTTAGGAGATGGATTGAAGGCTGGCAGCGGACTTATTCCAAGCTACGAATATCTGACAACAGTTATTGAAAACGCCATGGATAAATGAACGACCTGCAACCTCTAGACAAATAGATTCGGTGAAAGATAACACCAAGGACAAATTGATTCGACAACGGAAAATGGACAGATTATTGTGGAGAAGATAACGGTAGGACAGAGGACAATGCAGAAGGTCAGTAAGTACCCATAGTAAATTAGGCCGCTCCCCGAATATCTCGGAACACTAATTTGAGTACTATCACCTATATGCATAACCTGTTGACACCAGAATAAATTCCACGTTTACTTCGTTCCAAGTTGTGTCGAGAATTTGTTTCTAAAGTTATGATTATTGCCAAGTGTTCAGTGAGCCACCGGTTCTGTATCGTAAGTCCAGTGAAGTGAGATTTTCCCATGGCATGGCTTTAAATTAGGAGGACTTACGATATGGCACATCTCTTGATGTTATCTTCCAGTCCATCTCTTGATGTTGTCTTCCATTCCATCTCTTGGCGTTGTCTTCCATTCCATTTCTTGACGTTGTTTCCCAGTCCATCTGTTGATGTTGCCTTCCAGTCCATCTCTTGATTTTCTCTTCCAGTCCATCTCTTAATGTTGTCCACACACATGTAATCTTTTCTTCCAGTCCATCTCTTGATGTTATCTTCCAGTCCATCTCTTGATTTTGTCTTCCAGTCCATCTCTTAATGTTGTCCACACACATGTAATCTTGTCTTCCAGTCCATCTCTTGATGTTGTCTTCCGGTCCATCTCTTGATGTTGTCCTCCAGTCCATCTCTTGATTTTGTCTTCCAGTCCATCTCTTAATGTTGTCCACACATGTAACCTTGTCTTCCAGTCCATCTCTTGATGTTGTCTTCCAGTCCATCTCTTGATGTTGTCTTCCAGTCCATCTCTTGATGTTGTCTTCTAGTCCATCTCTTGATGTTGTCTTCCAGTCCATCTCTTGATGTTGTATTCCAGTCGATCTCTAGATGTTGTCTTCCAGTCCATCTCTTGATGTTGTATTCCAGTCCATCTCTTGATGTTGTCTCCCAGTCCATCTCTTGATGTTGTCTTCCAGTCCATCTCTTGATGTTGTCTTCCAGTCCATCTCTTGATGTTGTCTTTTAGTTCACATCTTGATGTTGTCCACACACACACACACGTAACCTCTTCTCCCAGTCCATCTCTTGATGTTGTCCACAAACATGTAACACTGCTACACTCTGCCTGTAGTGAGTTGTATACATATCTGTGCTAATCTCTGCATGTGGTGAGTTGTGTACATATCTGTGCTAAGGCCTGCATGTAGTGTGTTGTGTACATATCTGTACTAAAAGCTGCATGTAGTGAGTTGTGTACATATCTGTGCTAAACCATGCATCTAGCATGTTGTGAACATATCTGTTCTAAAGCCTGCTTGTAGTGTTTTCTGTACATATCTGCTAAAGCCTGCATGTAGTTTGTTGTGTACATATCTGTGCTAAAGCCTGCATGTAGTGAGTTGTGTACATATCTGTGCTAAACTGTGTGAAAGAGTTAGAGAGAGATATGGTTATAATTAGCTGATTGGATGTATGGGAGATGTATTACAATGCATGTTTTACATGACTGCAGATTCTTTTGAACTGAATGCTCATATCTACACTATGTTTCCAGAGATCAGAATCTAAGATTCCAATAGCAATTGACAGATACAACATGGATCCTGTTTTTGGAGTTGGACGGCAATACAATTCACAGGACTCTATCCCTAGCAGGTTATCCAGACCAACAGCTCCCACAATGTCAAGGCGAGGTTCCGACTCAGACATTGTTGACAAAGCAGATCTGGAAAAAGTTGAAAGGTAACAGCTGATGTTGTTTGTGCATCATAATGAATATGCTTCTCACTGTTTCTAGACAGCTTGTCAATGCCCATTTGTGGCACATTGCAGACACATTTGATAGCGTTTTGTTTGCTATGATGATTTATTTGTTATTATTGAATAGAATGTGACAGGCACTTCCTAGAGCAGATTGAAGCTAAGAATCAGCTGTATGTTTGATGTCACTGAGTTGACTGTTGTAACTTTTATAGTTGTTTGATGTGCCTTCTGCTGACAGCAACGTTGTCCTCTGTTTACTGTCAAAGTTTCCAGAAATTATGTATGGCTAGGCTCGATTAATGCCAGCTTGAAAAAAGAAGCGATATTCAATTTAGTGCCAGGCTGTGTTTAATTTGTCCCACAGACACAAAATTAGCATATGCATAATTACAGCAACATTGTGGGCTTTAGATGTGGCTTCTTTTGTCCACATTTATTTGTATGTATGCTGCTCCCAGCCATAATGTTACTTTTGTTTTTTTGTTTTGTTTTAAGAAGTTCCATCACGCATGTATAACTATTTTCCTTAAGGGAAGCAAAGAATTATAACCCTGTAACCAACAATGCTTGTCATAAGAGGCAACTAAGGAGGGTTGGTGTGGCCCATGCTGTAGATAAATCCAACCAACCATGAATAAGTCTAAAGGAAAAGAAAGAAGAATAACTCAGCTAAACAAGATGAAAGGAGGCTCTTCTCCTAGAAGAAGTATGATGCTATGCAGAGAAAACTTCAAGGAATCTGGACCAATGTTGGAAACCCCACAGTGATCAGTGCTGTTCAAGTGAGTGGAAACAGGCCTACAAGTGATGTTATAGATATCCTGAAGGTATTGACGGAATCTGGATGTGAAGCTTGGACAATGAGCAGTCAGGCTGAAAAACATCTGATGGCTGTAGAAATGTGGTTTCTGAGGAAAATGCAAAGAATACCATGGACAGCCAGAAAGACCGATGAACAAGTTCTTCAAGAAACAAATGAAGATCGTAAACTGATTGGAGACATTAGACGTAGACAGTCACAATTTTTTTGGCATGTTATGAGAAGAAATGAATTGGAGAGCTTGGTGACAACTGGTAAGATCGAAGGGAACAGACCAAGGGGAAGACCTAGAAGCAAGTACTTGGATGGCTTGGCCTTGTGGCATGGTCGAGACAGAAACATGGAGCTGATCCGCGACTCTGGTGATCGAGTGAGATGGCAGAACATGACCGCCCACGCTTACCGGCATGGCACATGATGGATGGATGGATGGTCTGCTAACTGAAGACCCATTTCACCAATGTATTTTATATTTAACCATTTGTAACTGATGGCATAAATGGTGTTAACGCTCATGCAGGATAATTCCTCCTTGATGTTGAATCTGCCTTTGGGAAATGGTACCACTGGGGTTTGTAGCACATATGGGAAAGTCTTACAGCAAGGTCTGAGACAGGTGAGAATCCCTGTACACTACTGTGGCCCAGTACATCTCATAGGTTGCGGTCCACCCCATTATGTCAGTAAGAGTGTCTCTGAGAACACTGCGCTAGTGCTTGGGTCAGCATGAAGGATATATTGATGGCAAGAAAAGGATAATTTTAGCTGTGATATTATGTGGATGCTAGGTTAGAGAAAGTATAGATCTTTGTTTGGTTATTTAGGCATGATGGTGAAAGTATCTGCAAGGTGAGTGAGCTGTGGCAGAAAGCTGGTGAAAAAACATCTGAATAGCCATGGATTCAGATGATGTTCAACACTTCATGGCTGTGTAGAGAAAATCATCAACAATTGGAGAGATAAAGAGATGCTATTGACAAAGAAATAAGGCATGAACAGACAGGCTTCTGAGCAAACAGATCCTGCACTAATATGGTTGTGACATTGTGCATATAACAGAGCAAGGCATGGAACTGAACTCCCAACATTATATTGGATTTATGGACTACGAGATGGTCTTTGACAGCATTGATAGGGAATTCTTTGGGAATTGATGCGGCACTATGAAATCCCACAAAAAATCATTAACTTAATCACGGACACTTATAAAGGCATGAATTGCGGAGTTTTTAATTAGGAAAAACTGACAAATACATTTGAAATGACAAGAGTGTGACAAGCATGCCCTTTATCTTGATTATTAGTGGGCCTAAAATGGTATGCCAGAATGACTCTTGCAGAGCTGAGGGAGAGAACTAAGCAAGTGCTAGCAAATTAAGAGGTCAGGAAAAGATGCTGATGTTGGATAGAACACATTTGGAGAACACGTTTAATAGTGTAAATAGATACTGCTGTCTCTGAAATCCACAGAGTACCAGAATCAGAGGGAGACCAACAACTGGAGACATTACAATGGGAAGGATAAGAAGGCAGCTGCAGGAGATGGTACAAGATAGGACTGTTGATTGAGGGATTGTGCTCAAATGAGGGATATGTGGCACACACACAAAGAAAGAAGTAGAAATTCCTTAAGAAAATGAACATCCCTACAGAGAAAAAAAACACTAAAGGCATGAAAAAGAGGTTTATGATTAGATTAAAGCAAAAATATGATGAGCTTGTTTCAGCTGTAGAAGTCATAAACAAAAGAGACCCAAAACCTTATCGGAAGCATGGACATTTGTTGAGATGGATTTAACCCTCCATGTCTGTGAGCATGTGTATGGAAATCACAAAAGTGGTAAACACTTGAGTCCACACTGCTACAATATTTTGAAAGTCCAAGATTGTCTTATCAGTTCAACAGTGTGCAACAGTTTCTCACATCTGAACCACTGAGCTTTGAGTGAACACTTACAGGTGATCACGTGTGACATTTACTCTACACTGATGTGTGGCACAGAATCATGGACAATGACTAGACAATGTTAGGACAACACTGAAGCTTTCCCAATGTGCTTATACAGGTTAATAAGGAGAACATTGTACTAGGAGATGAAAATAATCACACAGAAATGAGAGCAAGCTCAGACAATAAGGTACTTCAGCCATATGAGAAGACAGAGCTTCTCATTATTGGATGTGCTGGGGGGAACAGTTGAAGAGACGCATCCAAGAGAAAGACAACAGTACAGATGGGTGGACAACATCAAGAGATGGACTGGAAGACAACTGTACAGGTGGGTGGACAACATCAAGAGATGGACTAGAAGATAATGTTACAGGTGGGTGGACAACATCAAAAGATGGACTGGAAGACAATGTTACAGGTGGGTGGACAACATCAAAAGACGGACTGGAAGACAATGTTACAGGTGGGTGGGCAACATCAAGAGATGGACTGGAAGACAATGTTACAGGTGGGTGGGCAACATCAAGAGATGGACTGGAAGACAATGTTACAGGTGGGTGGACAACATCAAGAGATGGACTAGATGACAATGTTACAGGTGGGTGGACAACATCAAGAGATGGACTGGAAGACAACTGTCCAGGTGGGTGGACAACATCAAGAGATGGACTGGAAGACAACTGTCCAGGTTGGGTGGACAACATCAAGAGATGGACTGGAAGACAACTGTCCAGGTGGGTGGACAACATCAAGAGATGGACTGGAAGACAACTGTACAGGTGGGTGGACAACATCAAGAGATGGACTGGAAGACAGCTGTCCAGGTGGGTGGACAACATCAAGAGATGGACTGGAAGACAATGTTACAGGTGGGTGGGCAACATCAAGAGATGGACTGGAAGACAATGTTACAGGTGGGTGGACAACATCAAGAGATGGACTAGAAGACAATGTTACAGGTGGGTGGGCAACATCAACAGATGGACTGGAAGACAATGTTACAGGTGGGTGGACAACATCAAGAGATGGACTGGGAGACAATGTTACAGGTGGGTGGGCAACATCAAGAGATGGACTGGAAGACAATGTTACAGGTGGGTGGACAACATCAAGAGATGGACTAGAAGACAATGTTACAGGTGGGTGGGCAACATCAACAGATGGACTGGAAGACAATGTTACAGGTGGGTGGACAACATCAAGAGATGGACTGGAAAACTGTACAGGTGGGTGGACAACATAAAGAGCTGGACTGGAAGAAAATGTTAAGGTGGGTGGGCAACATCAAGAGATGGACTAGAAGATAATGTTACAGGTGGGTGGACAACATCAAGAGATGGACTGGAAGACAACGTTACAGGTGGGTGGACAACATCAAGAGATGGACTGGAAGACAACTGTACAGGTGGGTGGACAACATCAAGAGATGGACTGGAGACACTGTTTCAGGTGGGTGGGCAACATCAAGAGATGGACTGGGAGACACTGTTTCAGGTGGGTGGGCAACATCAAGAGATAGGACTGGAGACACTGTTCAGGTGGATGGCCAACATCAAGAGATAGGACTGGGAGACACTGTTCAGGTGGGTGGACAACATCAAGAGATGGACTGGAGACACTGTTTACAGGTGGGTGGCAACATCAAGAGATAGGACTGGGAGACACTGTTTCAGGTGGGTGGACAACATTAAGAGATGGACTGGAGACACTGTTTCAGGTGGGTGGACAACATCAAGAGATGGACTGGAGACACTGTTCAGGTGGGTGGACAACATCAAGAGATAGACTGGGAGACACTGTTTCAGGTGGGTGGACAACATCAAGAGATAGGACTGGGAAGACACTGTTACAGGTGGGTGGACAACATCAAGAGATGGACTAGATGACAATGTTACAGGTGGGTGGGCAACATCAAGAGATGGACTGGAAGACAATGTTACAGGTGGGTGGACAACATCAAGAGATGGACTGGAAGACAACTGTCCAGGTGGGTGGACAACATCAAGAGATGGACTGGAAGACAATGTTACAGATGAGTGGGCAACATCAAGAGATGGACTGGAAGACAATGTTACAGGTGGGTGGACAACATCAAGAGATTGACTAGAAGACAATGTTACAGGTGGGTGGGCAACATCAAGAGATGGACTGGAAGACAATGTTACAGGTGGGTGGACAACATCAAGAGATGGACTAGAAGACAATGTTACAGGTGGGTGGGCAACATCAAGAGATGGACTGGAAGACAATGTTACAGGTGGGTGGACAACATCAAGAGATGGACTGGAAGACAATGTTACAGGTGGGTGGGCAACATCAAGAGATGGACTGGAAGACAATGTTACAGGTGGGTGGACAACATCAAGAGATGGACTGGAAGACAACTGTACAGGTGGGTGGACAACATCAAGAGATGGACTGGAAGACAATGTTTCAGGTGGGTGGACAACATCAAGAGATGGACTAGAAGACAATATTACAGGTGGGTGGACAACATCAAGAGATGGACTGGAAGACAATGTTACAGGTGGGTGGATAACATCAAGAGATGGACTGGAATACAACAGTACAGATGGGTGGACAACATCAAGAGATGGACTGGAAAACTGTACAGGTGTGTGGACAACATCAAGAGATGGACTGGAATACAACAGTACAGATGGGTGGACATCATCAAGAGATGGACTGGAAGACAATGTTACAGGTGGGTGGACAACATCAAGAGATGGACTGGAAGACCATGTTACAGGTGGGTGGGCAACATCAAGAGATGGACTGGAAGACAATGTTACAGGTGGGTGGACAACATCAAGAGATGGACTAGATGACAATGTTACAGGTGGGTGGGCAACATCAAGAGATGGACTGGAAGACAATGTTACAGGTGGGTGGACAACATCAAGAGATGGACTGGAAGACACTGTTCCAGGTGGGTGGACAACATCAAGAGATGGACTGGAAGACAATGTTACAGGTGGGTGGCAACATCAAGAGATGGACTGGAAGACACTGTTACAGGTGGGTGGACAACATCAAGAGATGGACTGGAAGACAATGTTACAGGTGGGTGGCAACATCAAGAGATGGACTGGAAGACAATGTTACAGGTGGTGGACAACATCAAGAGATGGACTGGAAGACAATGTTACAGGTGGGTGGACAACATCAAGAGATGGACTGGAAGACAATGTTACAGGTGGGTGGACAACATCAAGAGATGGACTGGAAGACACTGTTACAGGTGGGTGGACACATCAAGAGATGGACTGAAGACAATGTTACATGTGGGTGGGCAACATCAAGAGATGGACTAGAAGACAATGTTACAGGTGGGTGGACAACATCAAGAGATGGACTGGAAGACAATGTTACAGGTGGGTGGGCAACATCAAGAGATGGACTGGAAAACAATGTTACAGGTGGGTGGACAACATCAAGAGATGGACTGGAAGACAACTGTACAGGTGGGTGGACAACATCAAGAGATGGACTGGAAGACAATGTTACAGGTGGGTGGGCAACATCAAGAGATGGACTGGAAGACAATGTTACAGGTGGGTGGACAACATCAAGAGATGGACTGGAAAACTACAGATGTGTGGACAACATCATGAGATGGACTGGAAGACCATGTTACAGGTGGGTGGACAACATCAAGAGATGGACTGGAAGACCATGTTACAGGTGGGTGGACAACATAAAGAGATAGACTAGAAGATAATGTTACAGGTGGGTGGACAACATCACGAGATGGACTGGAAGACAATGTTACAGGTGGGTGGGCAACATCAAGAGATGGACTGGAAGACAATGTTACAGGTGGGTGGACAACATCAAGAGATGGACTGGAAGACAACTGTACAGGTGGGTGGACAACATCAAGAGATGGACTGGAAGACAATGTTACAGGTGGGTGGACAACATCAAGAGATGGACTGGAAGACAATGTTACAGGTGGATGGACAACATCAAGAGATGGACTGGAAGACAATGTTACAGGTGGGTGGACAACATCAAGAGATGGACTGGAATACAACAGTACAGATGGGTGGACAACATCAAGAGATGGACTGGAATACAACAGTACAGATGGGTGGACAACATCAAGAGATGGACTGGAAGACAATGTTACAGGTGGGTGGACAACATCAACAGATGGACTGGAAGACCATGTTACAGATGGGTGGACAACATCAAGAGATGGACTGGAAGACAATGTTACAGGTGTGTGGACAACATCAAGAGATGGACTGGAAAACTGTACAGGTGTGTGGACAACATCAAGAGATGGACTGGAAGACAACAGTACAGATGGGTGGACAACATCAAGAGATGGACTGGAATACAACAGTACAGATGGGTGGACAACATCAAGAGATGGACTGGAAGACAATGTTACAGGTGGGTGGACAACATCAACAGATGGACTGGAAGACCATGTTACAGATGGGTGGACAACATCAAGAGATGGACTGGAAGACAATGTTACAGGTGTGTGGACAACATCAAGAGATGGACTGGAAGACCATGTTACAGATGGGTGGACAACATCAAGAGATGGACTGGAAGACAATGTTACAGGTGGGTGGACAACATCAAGAGATGGACTGGAAGACCATGTTACAGGTGGGTGGACAACATCAAGAGATGGACTGGAAGACAATGTTACAGGTGGGTGGACAACATCAAGAGATGGACTGGAAGACAATGTTACAGGTGGGTGGACAACATCAAGAGATGGACTGGAAGACAATGTTACAGGTGGGTGGACAACATCAAGAGATAGACTGGAAGACAATGTTACAGGTGGGTGGGCAACATCAAGAGATGGACTGGAAGACAATGTTACAGGTGGGTGGACAACATCAACAGATGGACTGGAAGACCATGTTACAGATGGGTGGACAACATCAAGAGATGGACTGGAAAACTGTACAGGTGTGTGGACAACATCAAGAGATGGACTGGAAAACTGTACAGGTGTGTGGACAACATCAAGAGATGGACTGGAAGACAACAGTACAGATGGGTGGACAACATCAAGAGATGGACTGGAATACAACAGTACAGATGGGTGGACAACATCAAGAGATGGACTGGAAGACAATGTTACAGGTGGGTGGACAACATCAAGAGATTAACTGGAAGACCATGTTACAGGTGGGTGGACAACATCAAGAGATGGACTGGAAGACAATGTTACAGGTGGGTGGACAACATCAAGAGATGGACTGGAAGACCATGTTACAGGTGGGTGGACAACATCAAGAGATGGACTGGAAGACCATGTTACAGGTGGGTGGACAACATCAAGAGATTAACTGGAAGACCATGTTACAGGTGGGTGGACAACATCAAGAGATGGACTGGAAAACTGTACAGGTGTGTGGACACAGCAATGTTGGACTGGAAGAAGCCTATATGAATGAACAGTGAAGAAACAGGACATAGTGTGCTGGAGGCTCCTTGCAACTGATCTTCAGTGTGGAGATGGCACATGATTGATTGAAGTCTATTGCTAGAAATTGTATTTATAAATTGTGTTTATTGTGCTTTCAGTAACTTAACAATGTGTGGCTTTAATTTATTGTCTAAATGAGACCTATCCGGTGTTTGCATTGATTGTTTCTCCATATCTGAACAATGGTGTCAGTTATTTATTCTTCCTGTCACCAGTTTCCAATATGTAAATTGTGATGTCATATTTGTTTTGGCATATATAATTTGTTAAATTATTGTCTGTTCTTTTAGTTTCAGAAAGAAGCAACGGCGCGCGCGCACACACACGCACGCATGCATGCATGTACGCCGCACACACACACACACACTTTTTATAAATAGCCTTTATGAAAGTTGCTTTTGTTTGCTTCCATGTCTTTGCTTTGTAAGCTTTGGCTAAGGTGGAGGTTGAAATATTGTGCAAACTACCACAGCAGATGTTAGCTTAGAATGTTCACTGAAAGCAAATTAGGCATTATGTTCACATTTTATTGTTAACCTCACAGGCAAGAGTTGCTGCCCTTGACAGGTTCAAGGTATGTCACCTGATCTTATTGCTTTCATTTGCCTGTCGCTTGCATGCTCACTAACAGCCTCGTTGTGACTCACAGACTGATATTTATGTCATGTATATCATGATGCTCAACACTGCAGCCAGTACCTGGCCTAGGTGGCAATCATGATGCAACCAGTGTATGATGTTTTGTTGTTGTTGTTGTGTAATCTCCAATCAAATATTTCCTGGAAAAGATATTATTTCATTATTCAAGACAAACAGAACTCTTATATCTGCTATGTTTTCCCGTCAAGACATAACTGTATTTTCAACAATAACTTGCACGTAAAATTGGGTTTCTAATGAAACATTCATGCTCTAACTGACACTAACTACAGAGCAATGTGCTTGCTGCTTTCTTCATGCTATTGTTTATTCAGACATTGTCAGCCCCTAAACCCTCTTTATTTGGTTTTAGTTTTCATGGGGAGGGGTTGTAGTCAGAGGGCATCATTAATGTTAGAGAATCAGAGAAATGTTTTCTCAGACAGGAAATTCTGGCCACTTCCTGATTGCTGTCAACTGTCAACAAACTGATGATTCCACTGCCATCACCAACATTTCAAACTGCATGTTGCCATGGTTACTGACTTGTGCCAGACATTGGTTCACATATCTGACACATACCTGCCACAAGTCATCAGCTGTTGGAGTCTGGCATTTCTTGTTTTTTTGTGTGGTCTCAACATAACCATCCGTATTGTCCCTCTCTTTCATGTGTGTGTTGTATTTACAATATAAACAAGATGTTCACAAGGCTGACATGCAAGAAGTCTTCCATATCCACAATACACTGACATTGTATCACTCCCACTCCAGCTATAGATTAATGTACAAGGTTAGAAGCAGCTCCGTGTTAGCAAATCTCTGGTCATCTGTTGTACTGACAGTCTCTCATGTCACAGAGAGGGTTGTACTGACAGGCTGTCATATCACAGAGATGGTTGTACTGACAGTCTGTCATGTCACAGAGATGGTTGTACTGACAGTTTCTCATGTCACAGAGATGGTTGTACTGACAGTCTCTCATGTCACAGAGATGGTTGTACTGACAGCCTCTCATGTCACAGAGATGGGCGTACTGACAGCCTCTCATATCACAGAGATGGTTGTACTGACAGCCTCTCATATCACAGAGATGGTTGTACTGACAGTCTCTCATGTCACAGAGATGGTTGTACTGACAGCCTCTCATATCACAGAGATGGTTGTACTGACAGTCTCTCATGTCACAGAGATGGTTGTACTGACAGTCTCTCATGTCACAGAGATGTTGTACTGACAGCCTCTCATATCACAGAGATGGTTGTACTGGACAGCCTCTCATATCACCGAGATGGTTGTACTGACAGTCTCTCATGTCACAGAGATGGTTGTACTGACAGCCTCTCATATCACTAGAGTATGGTTGTACTGACAGTCTCTCATGTCACAGAGATGGGCCATACTGACAGTCTCTCATGTCACAGAGATGGTTGTACTGACAGTCTCTCATGTCACAGATGATGGTTGTACTGACAGTCTCTCATGTCACAGAGATGGTTGTACTGACAGTCTCTCATGTCACAGAGATGGTTGTACTGACAGTCTCTCATATCACAGAGATGGTTGTACTGACAGCCTCTCATATCACAGAGATGGTTGTACTGACAGTCTCTCATGCCACAGAGCATGGGCTTACTGACAGTCTCTCATGTCACAGAGATGGGCGTACTGACAGTCTCTCATGTCACAGAGATGGGCATACTGACAGTCTCTCATGTCACAGAAATGGTTGTACTGACAGTCTCTCATGTCACAGAGATGGGCATACTGACAGTCTCTCATGTCACAGAGATGGGCGTACTGACAGTCTCATGTCACAGAGATGGGCATACTGACAGTCTCTCATGTCACAGAGATGGTTGTACTGACAGTCTCTCATGTCACAGAGATGGTTGTACTAGCAGCCTCTCATGTCACAGAGATGGGCGTACTGACAGTCTCTCATGTCACAGAGATGGGCGTACTGACAGTCTCTCATGTCACAGAGATGGTTGTACTGACAGTCTCTCATGTCACAGAGATGGTTGTACTGACAGGCTGTCATATCACAGAGATGGTTGTACTGACAGTCTGTCATGTCACAGAGATGGTTGTACTGACAGTTTCTCATGTCACAGAGATGGTTGTACTGACAGTCTCTCATGTCACAGAGATGGTTGTACTGACAGCCTCTCATGTCACAGAGATGGGCGTACTGACAGCCTCTCATATCACAGAGATGGTTGTACTGACAGCCTCTCATATCACAGAGATGGTTGTACTGACAGTCTCTCATGTCACAGAGATGGTTGTACTGACAGCCTCTCATATCACAGAGATGGTTGTACTGACAGCCTCTCATATCCACAGAGATGGTTGTACTGACAGTCTCTCATGTCACAGAGATGGTTGTACTGACAGCCTCTCATATCACAGAGATGGTTGTACTGACAGTCTCTCATGTCACAGAGATGGGCATACTGACAGTCTCTCATGTCACAGAGATGGTTGTACTGACAGTCTCTCATGTCACAGAGATGGTTGTACTGACAGTCTCTCATGTCACAGAGATGGTTGTACTGACAGCCTCTCATGTCACAGAGATGGTTGTACTGACAGCCTCTCATGTCACAGAGATGGTTGTACTGACAGTCTCTCATGTCACAGAGATGGTTGTACTGACAGCCTCTCATATCACAGAGATGGTTGTACTGACAGCCTCTCATATCACAGAGATGGTTGTACTGACAGTCTCTCATGCCACAGAGATGTGCGTACTGACAGTCTCTCATGTCACAGAGATGGGCGTACTGACAGTCTCTCATGTCACAGAGATGGGCATACTGACAGTCTCTCATGTCACAGAAATGGTTGTACTGACAGTCTCTCATGTCACAGAGATGGGCGTACTGACAGTCTCATGTCACAGAGATGGGCGTACTGACAGTCTCTCATGTCACAGAGATGGTTGTACTGACAGTCTCTCATGTCACAGAGATGGTTGTACTGGCAGCCTCTCATGTCACAGAGATGGGCGTACTGACAGTCTCTCATGTCACAGAGATGGGCGTACTGACAGTCTCTCATGTCACAGAGATGATTGTACTGACAGTCTCTCATGTCACAGAGATGGTTGTACTGACAGTCTCTCATGTCACAGAGATGGGCGTACTGACAGTCTCTCATTGTCACAGAGATGGGCGTACTGACAGTCTCTCAATGTCCAACAGAGATGGTGTTACTGACAGCCTCTCATGTCACAGAGATGGTTGTACTGACAGTCTCTCCATGTCACAGAGATGGGCGTACTGACAGTCTCTCATGTCACAGAGATGGGTGTACTTGACAGTCTCTCATGTCACAGAGATGGTTGTACTGACAGTCTCTCATGTCACAGAGATGGTTGTACTGACAGCCTCTCATATCACAGAGATGGTTGTACTGACAGTCTCTCATGTCACAGAGATGGGCATACTGACAGTCTCTCATGTCACAGAAATGGTTGTACTGACAGTCTCTCATGTCACAGAGATGGTTGTACTGACAGTCTCTCATGTCACAGAGATGGTTGTACTGACAGTCTCTCATGTCACAGAGATGGTTGTACTGACAGCCTCTCATATCACAGAGATGGTTGTACTGACAGCCTCTCATATCACAGAGATGGTTGTACTGACAGTCTCTCATGCCACAGAGATGGGCGTACTGACAGTCTCTCATGTCACAGAGATGGGCGTACTGACAGTCTCTCATGTCACAGAGATGGGCATACTGACAGTCTCTCATGTCACAGAAATGGTTGTACTGACAGTCTCTCATGTCACAGAGATGGGCATACTGACAGTCTCTCATGTCACAGAATGGTTGTACTGACAGTCTCTCATGTCACAGAGATGGCATACTGACAGTCTCTCATGTCACAGAGATGGGCGTACTGACAGTCTCATGTCACAGAGATGGGCATACTGACAGTCTCTCATGTCACAGAGATGGGCGTACTGACAGTCTCTCATGTCACAGAGATGGTTGTACTGACAGTCTCTCATGTCACAGAGATGGTTGTACTGACAGGCTGTCATATCACAGAGATGGTTGTACTGACAGTCTGTCATGTCACAGAGATGGTTGTACTGACAGTTTCTCATGTCACAGAGATGGTTGTACTGACAGTCTCTCATGTCACAGAGATGGTTGTACTGACAGCCTCTCATGTCACAGAGATGGGCGTACTGACAGCCTCTCATATCACAGAGATGGTTGTACTGACAGCCTCTCATATCACAGAGATGGTTGTACTGACAGTCTCTCATGTCACAGAGATGGTTGTACTGACAGCCTCTCATATCACAGAGATGGTTGTACTGACAGCCTCTCATATCACAGAGATGGTTGTACTGACAGTCTCTCATGTCACAGAGATGGTTGTACTGACAGCCTCTCATATCACAGAGATGGTTGTACTGACAGTCTCTCATGTCACAGAGATGGGCATACTGACAGTCTCTCATGTCACAGAGATGGTTGTACTGACAGTCTCTCATGTCACAGAGATGGTTGTACTGACAGTCTCTCATGTCACAGAGATGGTTGTACTGACAGCCTCTCATGTCACAGAGATGGTTGTACTGACAGCCTCTCATGTCACAGAGATGGTTGTACTGACAGTCTCTCATGTCACAGAGATGGTTGTACTGACAGCCTCTCATATCACAGAGATGTTTGTACTGACAGCCTCTCATATCACAGAGATGGTTGTACTGACAGTCTCTCATGCACAGAGATGTGCGTACTGACAGTCTCTCATGTCACAGAGATGGGCGTACTGACAGTCTCTCATGTCACAGAGATGGGCATACTGACAGTCTCTCATGTCACAGAAATGGTTGTACTGACAGTCTCTCATGTCACAGAGATGGGCGTACTGACAGTCTCATGTCACAGAGATGGGCGTACTGACAGTCTCTCATGTCACAGAGATGGTTGTACTGACAGTCTCTCATGTCACAGAGATGGTTGTACTGGCAGCCTCTCATGTCACAGAGATGGGCGTACTGACAGTCTCTCATGTCACAGAGATGGGCGTACTGACAGTCTCTCATGTCACAGAGATGATTGTACTGACAGTCTCTCATGTCACAGAGATGGTTGTACTGACAGTCTCTCATGTCACAGAGATGGGCGTACTGACAGTCTCTCATGTCACAGAGATGGGCGTACTGACAGTCTCTCATGTCACAGAGATGGTTGTACTGACAGCCTCTCATGTCACAGAGATGGTTGTACTGACAGTCTCTCATGTCACAGAGATGGGCGTACTGACAGTCTCTCATGTCACAGAGATGGGTGTACTGACAGTCTCTCATGTCACAGAGATGGTTGTACTGACAGTCTCTCATGTCACAGAGATGGTTGTACTGACAGTCTCTCATGTCACAGAGATGGTTGTACTGACAGTCTCTCATGTCACAGAGATGGTTGTACTGACAGCCTCTCATGTCACAGAGATGGGCATACTGACAGCCTCTCATGTCACAGAGATGGTTGTACTGACAGTCTCTCATGTCACAGAGATGGGTGTACTGATAGCCTCTCATGTCACAGAGATGGTTGTACTGACAGTCTCTCATGTCACAGAGATGGGCGTACTGACAGTCTCTCATGTCACAGAGATGGTTGTACTGACAATCTCTTATGTCACAGAGATGGCTGTACTGACATACATTACAGAGATGGTTGTAATGATAGTCCCCTATGTCACAGAGATGGTTGTACTGACACATGTTACAGAGATGGTTGTTATGACAGTCTCTCATATCACAGAGATGGTTGTACCGACAGTCTCCCACATCACAGAGATGGTTGTACTGACAGTCTCCCGTAACACAGAGATGGTTGTATTGACAGTTTCCTCAATATCTTATAATGAAAAAGATCATAATACAACCTCTCATAGTTAGCTTGTAATGCGATGATCATAATACAACCTCTCCTAGTTTCCTTATAATGAACATCATAATAACACAACCTCTTATGATTACCTTATGGTGAACATCATAATAATACAATCTCTCATAGTTACTTTATTGTGAACTAAAGAATGATATAGCCTCTTGTAGTTACCTTATAATGAACATCAGAATAATACAACCTCTTCTAGTTATTTAAATATTGAGCACAACCCACTACTGGCAATGCCGATCGCATTCTGGTATGAACCTAAGGCCTATCCACGTCAATATGGAAGCACTATACTCAAGTTTCGCCCTCATTTGAGCTCGTCAGTAGTGCATATCCCTGACCGGATCCGGAAACAGTCCCTGGATCACGCGTGTGAAGCGGGTGTGTAACCACGCGGCACACACTGGACACACCAAATTATCACAACAGAATACCACAACGCTACCCATCGTAGGCTATGCTCTTCTAGTTATCTTATAATGAACATTATAATAATACAACCTCTCCTAGTTATCTTATAATGAACATCAAAGTATTACAACCTTTTCTAGTTACTTTATAGTGTACATCAGAATAATACTACCTCTCCTAATTGCCTTATAATGAACATCAGAGTAATACAACCTCTCCTAATTGCCTTATAATGAACATCAGAGTAATACAACCTCTCCTAATTGCCTTATAATGAACATCAGAGTAATACAACCTCTCCTAATTGCCTTATAATGAACACCGGAGTAATACAACCTTTCCTAGTTACCCTATAATGAACATCAGAATTATGCAAGCTCTCAAAACTAATAATAATAATAATCAGAGTTATACAGTCACTCCTAATTGTATTTTAATGGACTTCATAGTATAATCTATTATAATTATGTTATAGTGAACAACAGAAGTGCTATGCAATTTTCTAGCTTCTCGTGTGTCTCAGGATTGATCTTACAGCGTATGGTGTTTACATATTGGAGTACCAGCTCTGTTCTTACTTGTTTCTCTCACTGTTGGTTATCAAAACAGTATGTCTAAGGATATTAATCTACTGTTTTTAAATCTTTATATGAAACATTTGTAAAGTGTCTACCATGTGTTGTATGTCTTGTATTTATCCTTGTCACCTTCCTTTGCTCATTCAACTCCTGGGAAGAGCTCCACTTTGTTTGGTATTTTTATTTTTCCAGTTTGTGTTTTTATTTTTTTCTGGTTTATGAGTAAATGTTTAATTTTCTGGTTTGTTTGTGTGTTTAGTTTTCCTGTTTGTTTGTGTCATTTTCCAGTTTTTGTGTGTGTTTTGTTTTCCAGTTTGTTTGTGTGTTTTGTTTTCCAGTTTGTTTGATTGTTTAGTTTTCCATTTTGTTTGTGTGTTTAGTTTTCCAGTCTGTTTGTAGACCAAGAATAACATTGACAAAACATACATGTACAGACATGGAATTAAAGAGAGCAGCAACAAGATAATTGGAGTGGCATGATCAGGAAACTTCACTGCCAGCCCCAGGGCTGAAGTACTTGATGATAATGTTTGCTATGTTACTGATATGTGTGAGTTTATTCCATGTCTGTCTGTGCTCACACAGTGCTGAAGTACTTGATGATGTTTGCTATGTTACTGATATGTGTGAGTTTATTCCATGTCTGTCTGTGCCCACACAGTGCTGAAGTACTTGATGATAATGTTTGCTATGTTACTGATTTGTGTGAATTTATTCCATGTCTGTCTATGCCCACACAGTGCTGAAGTACTTGATGATAATGTTTGCTATGTTACTGATATGTGTAGTTTATTCCATGTCTGTCTATGCCCAAACAGTGCAAAGTACTTGATAATGATGTTTGCTATGTTACTGATATGTGTGAGTTTATTCCATGTCTGTCTGTGCCCACACAGGGCTGAATTTCTTGATGATATGTGTGAGTTTATTCCATGTCTGTCTGTGCCCACACAGTGCTGCTCTTTGATTGAGATTCTATCACCTACTGACCCATATATTTGACAATCTGTTTATTGATTTCTGAGACTGTTAACATATCTCGTTCTACTTCGTGGCATATTTCAATTCTTCATCAAATGAACATCCTATGAAAGGTTTCAGAATGTCTATGTCAGATTTTGTTTTACAAAGTTGAAACCAGAAAGTAGAGAACATACTAATAATGAATATGACATGTTTGTGTGAATTAATGTGAAATAGAATGTTTGTGTCAATGAAAGCTGACATGTTTGTGTGAATTAATGTGAAATAGAATGTTTCTGTCAATGAAAGCTGACATGTTTGTATGAATTAATGTGAAATAGAATGTTTCTGTCAATGAAAGCTGACATATTTGTGTGAATTAATGTGAAATAGAATGTTTCTGCCAATGAAAGCTGACATGTTTGTGTGAATTTATATGGAATAGAATGTTTCTGTCAATGAAAGCTGACATGTTTGTGTGAGTTTATGTGAACTTACAGTGTTTCTATCAATGAACGCTGACATGTTTGTATGAATGTATGTAAACTTACAGTGTTTCTTGCAACAAAAACGAATATATATGGATTAATTTATGTGAAAGCTGGCATGTTTATGTGAATTTATGTGCAATGGTTATGTCAACAAAAGCTGAATATGAAGAATATTTGCATGCTTCTGTCAGTGAATTCCATTGTTTATTTATGACACATTATATTTTACTTATTTTTCAATAATGTCTGGTTGATATACTTTCTTCTATAAACATTATGCTCTCATCTTTATTCCTTTTCCCTTACATTTCAGGGTTTTCAACAAAGCCGGCGACAACATGTCTGAACGATCCTATAGGTCCAACCCTCGGAGAACTATGGCACAATCATTAGGATCAGTAGTTCCATCAGATGCTGTTAAAAAATCTGGCCAATATTCATATGGCAGTCGCAAGGGACGTAGCAGTTCCCAGTCCAGCCTCAGTCGTGATAAACCTGATGCTGGTAATATTGATGATACAAGTGTTGACCACGATAGCCTGGACAAGGAACGGTTTGACAGTCGTGAGAGATTGTCCGATAAAAATAGACGATATAGTCGTAAACACGACCTTGACAGTGATAGTAATGAATATGATGATCGAAAGAGAAGAAGTAGTAGAGAACGTGATCGCAAGAAAGCTGATAGGTACAGTGATGATGACAGTGACTATGATCGAGATCGAAGGAGGAGGCGGAGAAGAAGAAGTTACGACAGCTATAGTGATGACAGTGATTATGAATATGGACGAGAAAAGGATAGAAGGAGAAGCAGAGAGAGGTATAGTGATGATGAATATGAACGAAAACAAGACAGAAGGAGAAGCAGAGAGAGGTATAGTGATGACAGATATGAGGATGAGGATGAGGATGAAAGTGATCGGGGAGCGGGACAAGCAGTCTTATAGGAAAGGCAGTCGAGAAAGAAATCGTGACCGATACAGCCATGAGAAATATGATGACAATGATGATACTGACAGGGATCAAGGAAAAGACATTGGAAAAAGGTAAAGATAGGTATCGTAGACACAGTCGAGACAGAGACAGGGAGACATACAGAGACTCTTATGATGAAGACAGAGCGTACAGGAAGCGCCTGGATGATGATGATGAGTATGACACATCTGCAAGACGAAGACGAAGTACAGACAAAAGGCGTGGTCAGAGTGCAGAAAGGGATAGGTCAAGTGGTGATCTATCAAGAAATGGAAATAAACGATCAAGAAGTCGTGACATTCTGACATCCATGGATACCAGGCAGGCAATCACCAGCTCTACCCATGCCACCACCATATACAGAGGAAGATCCCAGACAACCGCAGAAACAGCCAGCTTCAAGGGACAATTCAAATCCAAGTACCACAGAACAGAATCTATCATCTAGTGAACATTTCAGAGATCCTGAGCAGCAAAATCCAAAAGTACCTTCAGTTGAATATAGACACAGGGAACCACAGGCTTCAAAACCACCATCAGCAGCACATGTTAGACAGAATGACAAGCCTGCTGCTCAAGAAATCATTGAAACTGACCGAAGAAAGAGCAATGATGATCGCAGAGATAGATATTCTCGCAGCCGGCGGACACCAAGGAAAAAGAACACAGATTCACCTCCACCTGAATATGAAGATGTTGCTCCGAAGTCAGCATTTGTAGGCATCTCTTACAAAGAAGAATCTGTTTAGGCATGCATGCCACAGCTAACTATTTCCTACTACCACTTGTGAATTACTAGTGACAATGTATTTTATCGCTGCAAAGTGTTGCAAGTGAACTACTTACAGTTTGTTAAATTCCTTAATCGATGTCATCATGTATTCACTTTGCAGTTGCTAAAGTGCTGTTGCAACTTTTTCTCTTCTGAAATCATAGCAATAAAATCTAAGTGCTCTCTAATGGGAGGAATCATCGGGGTCAAGTCAATGTGAACACACTTTTGACAGTTTTAGTAATGATATCTCCCCCCAACACTTCACTGAGGTAAATGGAGGAAGAGACAAAGAAGAAGAATAAAATAAAAACTAAATTTGAAACTAGCTGCATCTCTGTTAGCTGCTTGAGTTTCTGTCACTTTTGCCTTTTTCCTGTATTTTTATGATGTTCAGTGAAACTCACCTATCTGTGTATACTTGCCTGCTGATATCCATCTCTGTGCTACCAAATGTACCTTTGTTTTAACCATACCATGTGACTGTCTATGTGTGACCATGTTTATGTCTAGCAACAGTTTGACTACAGTCAACCTCATTATATTTTCTTTGAATTACACTTATTTGTAAAAAGTTATTATCTGTGTCTTGTCTTTGAAGATTGTTTAACATGTGTCTCAACTCTTGGATTTTCTATATTCTTGAGATTACTTTATATGTAATACTGTTATCTTTGTATTGTCTGTGTGAGGATGGTTTTATGTATTATCTTTGTATTTTCTCTGTGAGGATTGTTTTATGTATAATATTGTTATCTGGTCATTTTCTCTGAGGATTGTTTAATGTATAATACATTTATGTTTGTTCTGTCTGTGTGAAGATTGTTTTATGCATAATACTTTTATCTATGTATTGTCTCTGTGAGGATTTATTTATATGTAATACTGTTATCTTTGTATTGTCTCTGTGAGGATTGTTTTATGTATAATACTGTTATCTTTATATTGTCTCTGTGAGGATTGTTTTATGTATAATACTGTTATCTTTATATTGTCTCTGTGAGGATCATTTTATGTATAATACTGTTATCATTGTATTGTCTCTGTGAGGATTGTTTTATGTATAATACTGTTTGTATTGTCTCTATGAGGATTGTTTTATGTATTATGCAGTTTGTATTGTCTCTGTGAGGATTGTTTTATGTATTATGCTATTATCTTTGAATTGTCTCTATGAGGATTGTTTTATGTATAATACTGTTATAGTTGAATGGTCTCTGTGAGGATTGTTTTATGTATAATATTGTTATCCTTGAATGGTCTCTGTGAGGATTGTTTTATGTATTATACTGTTATCGTTGAATGGTCTCTGTGAGGTTGTTTTATGATAATCTTTGTATTATCTCTATGAACCCTCAAGTCCAGCTTTTCCCATCTCCCCTCCACTTCATATGTAAAATGCACATGAGCTAAAATAGAAAAATCTGATAGAGAAATTGGTGCAGTAAATGTGTTTCATCATAGTTTGTGTCCTTCCGATCCCTTAAAACTGTTCCCTCCAGATATTACAAACATTGAAATCACGAGAGAAGCATTGAAATAATTACAAATGCATTGAATTCATGAGAGAAACACTAAAATGATGAGAAGTAATCTGACATTTAATTGATATTCTTTCACTAGAAACAGCCATTGATGTTTTCCCTGATGATTAATTCCATCATGACATCTAATTCATGTCTTGTCTGTGTCTGTTGATACCAGATTTCTACAGATGAGTTTGATTCTTGGATTGTTCTTGAGTAATCTGCTGACACAACAGTCACAGAGTTGGTCATGAACACTTGTTGTTGGTGGTGCTAGTAATGTTTCTGTGTAAATATTATGTAGACACCCTGTGCCTCTGTTGATACACTTTTCTCCAGCTTTCTACAGTTTCATCTATTTACATTTCTCTGTTATTCTTCCCCATTGATTATTTTTAATGCTGGCAGTAATAAAACAATTATTGTTTGTTTTATGATTAATGGTGGTATACTTTCGTGAATGTGAACAACTGTGGTTTGTAGCAATGAAACTATTATGCATATTGAGATTGTTATGAGTTGTATGTGGCAGACTGTCCTAGTGTGACTATCATTGTGAACAGATCATATATATTACATCAACTGTTTTTTTCACACTCTAGTGTGAAAAATCATTTTAGACACATCAGATATATCACATCAAATGTTTTTTCACCTCTTAGTGTGATAAATCATTGTAGACAGATCAAATGTATCACACTATTTCATGCTGAGAGAGAAAATTCACAATATGATCATGCTCCATTTTATCATCATCTCTGAGGTGTACCCATTGTCATTTATAAGATGTATTGACTTAAATATCATCCTCTTGTGTTCTCTATCAAATGTCCAACTCAGATACAAATAACAACTTGCATTGTTAATCTAACGGTTGTCGAATCTGTAATGTTGTTTGTCCATCAAGAATGATGACCATTCATTTCATCTAGTGGTGTTGAAAGTATGCAGCTGTGAGTTCTAAGATGGCTGATAAGGCCTATTTTGGATCAAAATGTTCTTTGACAGTGTGGGCAAAGAATGCTTGACGTTCCAGGAGGAGGATCTCCTGCAGTGGTTTTTCTGTAAAGTCTCTTCTTCACAGCTCTTGCAGTCCTGGCTGCTTTCACAAGTGACTGGCGTAATGATGTACACCACAGATTCGGTCTTTGGCAGCAGTCTCCCATGTGTCAAGATGAATTCCAAAAGCTGTCAGTGAGATTTTCAGAGTGTCTTTTTTTTTGGAGTGTTTACCACAATGCAGCTCGCCGTAAAAATTTCATTTAGGGAGCCTGTGATCTGGCATGCGAGTTAAGTGACCAGCCCAGCGAATCTGAGGGAGGCTCCATGGTGAAGTGGTCAAGCCGCTTGACTCGGGCTCCGAAGGTTGTGGGTTCGATTCCGGGCCGCGTCCTTCGGTTCACGAGTGAAATTTTTCTGAGACTCCTGTGGGTCGTCGCTAGAGCTGCGGAGTTCGTGCTTTGTGTGACACTTTCTGTGCTGCGGAAAGAGACCGAGCCATATGGGATAAAATCCTGGTGCAATGAAGTCGACCTTGTCGACTTTTAAACATTTAAAAAAAAATTTCATTCTTCATTAGTAGAGAGTGGATACTGGGCATGGACGCTCTTTCTAGAACTTCAGTGTCTGGGATCTTGTCTTGCCATTTAATCTTCAATAGCTTCCTAAGGCAGACTGTGTGGAAGTGGTTTAATTTCCTAGCGTGTCGCTGATAAACAGTCCAGGTTTCACAAACATATAGCAGTGTGGATAATACAGCTGCTTTATAGACTTTCAGCTTTGTTTGCAGGCTTATTCAATTTCTGTCCCATACATTCTAGTACAGTCTGCCAAAGGCCACGCTGGCCTTGGAGATTCTTGCATTCACTTCGTCATCAATTGTGGCAGCTTGTGACACAGTGCTGCCAAGATAGGTGAATTTGTCCACAACACTTAGTCTATGACCATTCACTTTGATATTCGGCACGGTGTGATTATTCCCTGGAGCTGGCTGGTACATAACTACAGTCTTTTCCAAGTTGATATTGAGCCCAAAGTTGGCACAGGCATATGAGAAAGCTGAAAACATTGTGTTGCATGTCTGCTCTGAGTTGGCATATAGAGCGCAATCATCAGCAAACAGGAGCTCTCTGACAGTGTCGCTGCTAGGTTTGGTTTTAGCGTTCAGCCTTCTGAGATTGAACAACTTTCCATCCATGCAGTAGTCTATTCCAGTGTCGTTTTTCTCAAAGTCATTCGTCAGCATAGCTGAAAACATGAGGCTGAACAGTGTTGGTGCCAGGACAACTTAATGGTCATAAGCCTGTCATTTATAGCCTTCGGAAATTCAGGTAGTTTGTCAACCAGGGCCAACTTAATGGCAAATCCCACACCGGATTGGCTTCTTTCCTCGCTTTTTCTTCCACTCCAGAAGAATGTGTAGCTCGCACCTACTTCACAGATTTGGCCTTCTTCTGCATGTCGTGTCTTGCTTATGGCAGCAATGTCGATGTTGTACCTGCTCAGTTCTCTACCAATCAATGCGGTTCGTCTCTCTGGGCCTGACGCACCATCTCTATCAAGTAGGGTGTGCACATTCCAAGTTACGATTGTCAAGGGAATATGGTTTGCTCTTTTAGCTTTACCTGTCTTTACTTTGTATGTCGACCGCAGTATATGGTACCCACCAACCGTGGCTAGCTGGTTAGGTAATGATGGAGCAGACAATGTTTAGGGCACCTTTTCTAACCACTTCCTCATGCTATGGAGGTGAGCAGTGCTTTCCTATAGAGGGCTGCTGAATCCCACTGCTGTTCCAGTCAGTAGAAGACGACCATGTGGCCTGAGCTGCCTGTGTGCAGGTCTGCGACTACGGGTACCAGTATACCCACGCCTGCCGCTCGCCCATCGCCGTAGGACTTGAAGGTGATATATGAAGTTGGATGAAGAATGACTTGCGCGATGAATTGGATTAAAGTGAAGAAGAGTTGCGCAATTTGTCGACCTCACTCTCTCTGAGTCCAGTGGCACGAATACAGGTGCAGTGGATGACCAGGGCACTCTACGTGCCTTGCCGTGCTCATCACATTCCACAACGCTTTGCAGGTAAACGCCGTCTTGCCTATTGAATCAGCAAAAGATTTCTTCCATGCAGTCTGCCGAGTCCTGTCTTCACACGAATCTCTGTACAGATTTTGCATAGACCAAAATACTTTGGGGTCATATCTAAAATAATCTCTTGTATTCTTAACAAATATTGGGTGGAGCTGACAGGTTCACATAGTGTGCCTTTGACTTTAAACATTGTTATGAGGCACGTTTTTTAAAGTAAGTCCCGGTTTGACCACACAGATAAACACTGATGGAAAACGGAAATGTGCATATGCAGTATGTTTATGTGGTTCATTAGCTGTGTGCTATTTTTTTCACTGCCAAAATCTTGTTTGATGCTGCGTGAGTGATTTATAATGAGATCAAAAATAAATACTCCCGCCAGCTATGAGGTTTATGCTGTGATCCAGTGCTGCAGAAATTCACAGGCAACTCATTGAAGTTCATGGGCCAGATGTTATGACTGATAGTATGGTTAGGAAATGGTGTCAGATGTTTAAAGAAGGCGAACAAATATCCATGAAGAAGATCGTAGCGGTCGGCTGAGTGTGGTGACAGACGATTTGATCGAAGAGGTGAACAAAAAATTCAGGAAATTCGTCGTTTCACAATTTCTGCGTTGTCTGTTGAATTTTCGGAAGTTTCACGTTCACTGATTTATGACATTGTGACAATAATCCTTGTGTGCCAGATGTGTACCAAAAATGTTAACCGATGAACACAAGCAGAAACATATGGCTTCGGCTCAAAAGTTTTGCAGCGCTATCAGAATGAAGGAGATGAATTTTTGGGACACATTGTTACTGGAGATGAGACCTGAATTTCCTACACAAACATCGAATCAAAGCAACAGTCGATGCAATGGCCACACTCATGGTCCCCGAAAGCAAAGAAGTTTAATCAAGCACCTTCTGTCAAAAAGATCATGGCCATTGTTTTCTGGAACAAAAAAGGGGTCTTGTTTATTGATTTTCTTGAACGTGGAAAGACAGTTAATGCCAAATCTTATTGTGACACTGATAAAACTTAGACGTGTCATCCAAAACAAAAGACATGGGTTGCTGTCCTCTGTGAATTAATGCTCAACCTCACGTTGCATACGGAACTGTTCAATTGTTGCAAACATTTCACTGGGAAATTGTTGACCACCCGCCCTACAGCCCCGATCTGGTGCCAAGTGATTACCACCTTTTCATGCACCTAAAGAAGTGGCTGGCACCCCAGCGGTTTGAAATTGATGATGAACTGCAGACAGGCGTTAATGAATGTTCAAGACACTGGTGGCAGACTTCTACAATATTGGAATTAAGAACCTGGTGCCAAGATACCAAAAATGTGTTGAAGTCAATGGTGGCTATGTTGAGAAATAATGTAAATGTGTGGTTCACTTTTGGCTGCAATAAATCATTTTTATATATAATGTTTTTAGGGGGAATAGGGAATAGCAGAGTTGATGGGAATATTGATACATGAAGCCCATAATCTGGCACTCTCATGATGTTTATACTTCACCTCGACACCGCAAGGTACAAGAGGAACATGATGAGATGAATGTTTAAAAAAAAATGTTTATACCAGGACTTACTTAAAAAATGCGCCTCATATATTCTAGTGTGTCCTTTCACTTTAAATATTAGTTTATTCTAGTGTATCCTTTCACTTTAAACATTGGTATATTGTAGTGTGTCCTCTAATTTTAAACATTGGCATATTCTAGTGTGCCCTCTTACTTTAAACATTGGTATATTCTAGTGTGTCCTGTAACTTTAAACATTGGTATATTCTAGTGTGTCCTCTAACTTTAAACATTGGTATATTCTAGTTTGTCCTCTAACTTTAAATGTTGGTATATTCTAGCGTCATCTAACTTTTGAACATTGGAATATTCTAGTATGTCCTTACACTTTAAACATTGGCATATTCTAGTGTGTCCTTACACTTTAAACATTGGCATATTCTAGTGTGTCATTTCACTTTAAACATTGGTACATTCTAGTGTGTCCTTTCACATTAAATATTGGTATACTCTAGTGTGTCCTTTCACTTTCAACATTGGTATATTGTAGTGTGTCCTCTAATTTTAAACATTGGCATATTCTAGTGTGCCCTCTTACTTTAAACATTGGTATATTCTAGTGTGTCCTGTAACTTTATACATTGGTATATTCTAGTGTGTCCTCTAACTTTAAACATTGGTATATTCTAGTTTGTCTTCTAACTTTAAATGTTGGTATATTCTAGCGTCATCTAACTTTTGAACATTGGAATATTCTAGTATGTCCTTACACTTTAAACATTGGCATATTCTAGTGTGTCCTTACACTTTAAACATTGGCATATTCTAGTGTGTCATTTCACTTTAAACATTGGTACATTCTAGTGTGTCCTTTCACTTTAAATATTGGTATATTCTAGTGTGTCCTTTTACTTTAAACATTGGTATATTCTAGTATGTCCTTTCACTTTAAACATTGGTATATTCTGTGTGTGTCTTTTCAATTTCAACATTGCTATATTCTAGTGTGTCTTTTCACTTTAAACATTGGTATATTCTAGTGCATCCTTTCACTTTAAACATTGGCATATTCTAGTGTGTCCTCTAACTTTAAACATTGGTATATTCTAGTGTGTCATTCCACTTTAAACATTGGTATATTCTAATGTGTTTTTCCACTTTAAACATTGGTATATTATATAGGTTGTTATTTTGTTTGAGAACCCAGATTACTGTTTTGTCTTAGAACCCAGGTTATCATTTTGTGGAATTTCCCAGGAACTGATTTCTCCAGGTCTCAAAGATTTTAGGTTTCTGATTTGTTCTAGGCACCAGATTACTACCAGCTCAAGATTACTGTTTGGTCTGAGGACATAGGTTACTGTTTCATCTGAGGCCCCAGGTTAGTGTTTGGTCTGAGACTCTAGGCTACTGTTTGGTCAGAGATTCAGGTTACTGTTTGGTCTGAGACTCCAGGTTACTGTTTGGTCTGAGGTTACTGTTTGGTCTGAGGGCTGAGGTTACTATTTGGTCTTCTTCTTCTTCTTCTTTTCATTCGTCCGGAGTGTTTTTTCAGATGTGATTGCGGTGTGTCTGTTATGCGCCCATGGGCCGAAACCCGTAGGCCAACACATCCGGCTACAGCATGCTTTTTTGACCAGGTAGCATTCCTGGGAGACTCACTTTTGTGGTGCCATCTACAACACAGCTGGCCAAGGTTGAACGGTCGAAGACAACGGTCATCCCTCAAAGGAAGGCAGGGACAGTCCATAGCATTTTCCGCCATCCAGGGTTGCTTCCATAGTTGCAGGGCCGACACATAACGCCCTGGTTCTGGGCTAACCGAGGGAATTGTCACGTCCTGCTCATGGCTGCTTTAAATCCTCACTTCAATATATTGGTCATTTCGTTTGCCCCGGGCCATTCCCGCACATACCAGACAGGTTTGCAGACGGTATCCACTCAGCGAGTTTTCGGACATGTGCTTGTCGTTGCGCTCGTCAGAGCTGTTCCAGGCACGACAGACATTCGGAAAACTACCTAGTCAGAGCTGTTCCAAACAAGAGCGCCATTCGGAAACTAGGTGGTCAGAGCTGTTCCTAGCACGAGGGACTTTTGGACGAGACATTTCACTCGGACGTAATTGCGTAGTGTCAATTTTTAGTTTGCCACCCGTAGGACGACACTTCCGACTTCTGGCGGGCATTTTTTAATGAGGTTAGCCTTCCTCGGGTTTCGAGGCACGTTAGACTTATTGTCGTGGTGTCGCCCACATCTCAGCTGGTCAAGATAGAACGATCAATGACATCGTGGTCGGCCCTCAAGGGAAGGCAGGGGCAGACCATGGGCATTCCCTTGCTATCCAAGAGGGCTTCCATAATTGCAGAGCCGGCACATATTGCTCTGATACTGGACTCACCCAAGGAGTTGCCACGTCGTGCTCATGGCTGCTTTAGTTCCTCACTTCCGTGTGTTGGGCATCCAGCTTGCCACTGGTCGCTAAATCACACACCAGGAACGGTCAGACTGCGGGCGACATCCATTCGGTAAGCTTTTGCTGTTGCTTCGGACCACGCAATGGATTCGCTAGCCGTGCGTTCCATTTCGTGTTATTGAGACGTTTTTCCACTTTTGTCTACACTCTCTATGAGTTAGATACAGACAGTTTTCGTAACCATTTCATTCGACTGGGGCACTTTTCTGACTTTTTGTACTCGCTCACGAGGTAGGCTACATGTGCTGCCGGCTCAGCACCTTACCTCCGTGCAGCAGTGAACGAGAAACGGCCAGGCCCTCTCATCCGGGAATCCCTCATATCCCCCAGCTGAGAGCCTTCGAACAGGTATCAGACCTGGGCTTGTAGTTTGCTCAGTATCTCACCTCTATTTTCGAGGGTGGGTATCAACCCGGCTCTCAGATCCGAGGGTTTGTGGCTTAGAGCGTTCAGCCTCAATCCTCGACGGAGAGCCTTAGAGTATTGTCCGGACCAAATCTTTTGCCTTCGTGCGCCTGATTTAAACTTCTGACTGTTATCCTAACCTCAGTCTACCCGCAGAGCAGCAGGTTGTGTCTCTCTTAGTCTGGTCCTATTCCATAAGCTGTCCGATATGTAGTTTTCATCCATCGGCAAGCACATGGGGTCAGAGGGACACACAATCTCCCCCACCGCGGCAAGGTGGAGACACATCGGGGGAGCTATTTGGTCTGAGGACTCAGGTTACTGTTTGGTCTGAGGCCTCAGGTTACTGTTTGGTCTGAGGACTCAGGTGGTTGTTTGGTCTGAGGCCCCAGGTTACTGCTTTGTCTGAGGCCTCAGGTGGCTGTGTTGTTTGACCCATGTTACTGTTTTGTTTGAGGCACAAATCTACTGTTTTGTGGTGTGTAACCAGTCGAATGTCTAATGTACATTTAGATTGTCTCACATCAGTGCTTATGGAATATCTGTATCCAGTGACAGCCTTTCTACCCATACCATGGAACGGAACAAGGACAGATTTCAAATAACAGAATATATGCATTAACGTTGTTGCAAGTCTGTGAGTTTACCCAAGTGATGAGGTCATAGCCTTTGTCTTTCACAAGCTAAGGGTCCAAGCGTCACTGTATCTGTAACAACAACAATGTGTGACAGTTATTTGAAGGAGCTGCATTTTGACTAATTCCATGTGGTTGCAGTCAGAGTTTTGTGTCACTAGCATTTACCCACACATCATTGCCATTGTTTGTGTGAGGCTGCCTCTCTGTTGACATGTGTGTGTTGTTGCTGTTGACACGAATTTCAACTATGTGGCCTGGTCAGCTAGAAAAGCTTCCAGCAAATCAGCCAGTCCATGGCAACAACCGCTGGAACTTATCACCAATTTGCTTTCTCTTCTTCCTGGGCTATTCTACTGACATCTTTCCAGTGATGAATTTGACCACAGGATCACCTTTACACTCTCTATCTGGTGAATTTGGTCACAGAATCATACAATTACGTCCATCTGGTGAATTTGACCAGAAAACTACACTCATGATCTGTATGATGAATTTGACCAGAGAATGATTCAAGCTTGGTCATCAGGTGAATTTGACCATAGAATCACTCGTGCATGCTCTATCTGGTGAATTTGACCACAAAACCATGCAGATGTGTTTCATATGGTGCATTTGACCGGACAACTTCAGTCAATACCCATAAAGTGAATCTAACCATAGAATCCCCTATGTATGCTCTATCGGGTGAATTTGACCACAGAATTATGCAAATGTGTTCCATCTGGTGAATTTCACCAGAGAACTACACTCACGATTCATCAAGTGAATTTGATTAGAGAATCATTTGCACTTGTTCATCAGGTGAATTTGACCACAGAATCATTCACACTGTGGATCAGTTTAATTTTAGTAGAGAACTAAGCACATGATTCATCTGGTGAATTTGACTAGAGAATCACTCACACTTGTTCATCAGGTGAATTTGACCAGATAATTGTATTCATATGATCTATCTGGTGGAAATGATCAACATATGTTTTGTGTGCCACTTCTTATTACTAGTGATGAGACGAGTTGTTTGAAATGTGTCAAACTGTACAATACAGATTGCATGATCAGACAGCAGCATAGCAGTGGCAGCAGTCATCACAAGATGTATCAGAGCAGCAGTCAAGTTATCTCAATATGTACATGTCAGCTAGCAACTTGCAGGCTGGACTGAGGCTATGGTGGTGGGGTTCTGGTTTTCTACAAGTGTGCAACTTTCTACATGAATTGTTATTAAATGACAAAACCTGCCAGAATAGACCTGATGGAATGAGGGTTAACTGTGCTGTTGATGTTGTTGTGTGCAAGCTTGCTGCCAACTGAAAACAAAATATTGATGTCATTATCATATAGTATTCACATTATTATAGTATAGTATTTTATTATAGTATTATCTATAAATGTTTGTCATGTAACACAGGGAAGAGTAATATTCCAGCAAATATTTGCTTGGATAACTACTTGTTTGTAACAAATCTGCGTATTGTTAGCCTTCAGTATATTTGCATCATCTATAGCATAATGTCAACTGTACACACCATCTTCTTGTATTTGTTGTCCAGACATTCTGTAAACTGTCATTGTATTTTTACACAATTGTATTGTAGAGATAACTGCCACACACTTGTAGCTTGGCTGTTGATGATATGTAGGCACTGCTGTTGATGACATTAGACATGGCTGTTGATGACAGGTAGACATGGCTGTTGATGACAGGTAGACATGGCTGTTGATGACAGGTAGACATGGCTGTTGATGACAGGTAGGCATGGCTGTTGATGACAGGTATACATGGCTGTTGATGACAGGTAGACATGGCTGTTGATGACATGTAGGCATGGCTGTTAATGACATTAGACATGGCTGTTGATGACAGGTAGACATGGCTGTGGGTTCGCCTAATGGCGAGGGACACTGTTAATAGGGAAAGCTAATCCACACGCAAAATTCACTCCATCACTAGTATAAAGAGTGTGTATGGACTACGCTTGAGGTCAATGTGAGCGAACGCCAAAAAAAAAAAAATTCGTGTGTTCACATGTCGCATAAAAACTTATTCACTTGTCCCATAGCAACATATTTATTTGTCCCATAGCAACATATTTATTTGTCCCATAGCAACATATTCACTTGCCCCATAGCAACATATTTATCATATGTTATATGAGTAATGTCAGTCCCATAGCATTATATTCACATGTCCCATAGCAACACATTCAAATGTCCCATAGCAACATAATTCATTACATTGGAGATCAACATGAAATCCTTTCCTAAGTATTAAATTCCCTTTGCATACTTTACGTATGATCATGAGCTATTTGGTTGCCACTCTCCATTTTACCCATTTTTACCCTTGGTGTTGCTCTCCATTGCACATCACACTTTCTATGCCACTTTCAGTGCCACTCTCTATGCCACTTCCAATGCCACTCCCAATGCCACTCTCTGTGCCTTTCTAATGCCTCTTCTAATGCCACCCTATTACACTTTCAATGCCATTTGTGCCACTTCCAATGCCACTCTATGCCACTTCCAATGCCATTTCCAATGCCACTCTCTGTGCCACTTCTAATGCCACTCTATTCCATTTCTAATGCCACTCGATGCCACTTCCAATAATGCCACACTCTATGCCAACTCCAATGCCACTCTATGCGACTTCCAATGCCATTTCCAATGCCACTCTCTGTGCCACTTATAATGCCACTCTATTCCATTTCTAATGCCAGTTGATGCAACTTCCAATGCCACTCTATGCCACTTCCAATGCCATTTCCAATGCCACTTCTAATGCTACTCTATTCCATTTCTAATGCCACTCGATGCCACTTCCAATAATGTCACACTCTATGCCACCTCCAATGCCACTCTATGCGACTTCCAATGCCATTTCCAATGCCACTCTCTGTGCCACTTATATTGCCACTTTATTCCATTTCTAATGCCACTCGATGCAACTTCCAATGCCACTCTATGCGACTCCCAATGCCATTTCCAATGCCACTCTCTGTGCCACTTATAATGCCACTCTATTCCATTTCCATTGCCACACTATGCCACTCCCAATGCTACTCTCAGTGCTAAACTCCAGCTCTCCCAACCCAGCACTTCTCCTTTGCAGATGATCTCTGGCTCTTAGTTGACCATCACCTATGCTAATGAGGAAGAGGTTCAGTGGCTGCAAGACACAGCAAATTCTTCAAAGGATCAATTCAGACGTGCACTCAAGCGTCAGGAGGCAGGCAGCAGTCTGTGAGTGCTTGATGAGGGAAGAACAGTGTGGACATATTGGCAACAGTTGGCAGCATTGGTGGACACACAGATTGAGCAAGACCCGCATGAGAAGAGTGAATAGTCTGACATCAGCACATGAATTCATTCACACATGCTTCTGAAGGTCCGTGTCATCAGGCGGGTCTGTCTGCAAGCTGCTTGATGATGAATGTTGTCTTTTACGTCACAAACTTCATATTTCCCTTGACATAACATGTTGCCTGACTAAATGTTTTCCTGCCACTGACTCACATGTTTAGCCATGTCTGTGTTTGTATTCTCAAATGCCAGATTTGCTCATGTACTTACACTCAGATTTGAGACATTTCGCACCAGATGTGCTAATGTCGTAAAAAAACATGTCCAGGAAATTGTTACATGTCTGGAAGGGTAGTGCATAAACGGGGCTAGCCCGATATTTGTATAGATCACTCAGTGACGTGGTCAGTAGCAAGCCAGACTTGCCAGGACATCTCCTGGTACCTATTCTGGACTGGGTGGACGAGGATGCCCAAGCAAATGTGTAAACATCTGTCTCAATGGGCAATCGAACACATCACCACCAGGCTGACACACAGGTATGCTGGCCACTGAGCAACCACGGCTGCCCGTGTGCTGATGCACTCATTGTTGTTGTAAGAATGGAATGAAGTGTTGTACATTTTTGTTGACATATTTTTATACTAAATATTCACACTGATTTTCATTGTGAGCAGTTTCCACTCGCAGGTTTTATTGATGATTATTTTCATGGCAGATGTTCTAATTTGTTGACTGTTGTCTGCAGACATTCCAGATTGTTGTCTACGTGTGGTAACCTTCCAGTTTCATTGCTGCTGTAACAAAACTTTGTGTTGTAGTGATCTATTCTAGGCAGCTGATGACATCTTTCTGTAATTTGTAATTATTGCATGTTTGGACCCAGTCTGATGGGTTTACAATGGATGTTTGGACCCAGTCCGATGGGTTTACAATGGATGTTTCTACCAATGTCTGCAGTGACCAGAGTTGAATGTCAGCTGTATGTGATACACAAACACATCAATCTCTGGCATCCCTCAGGGACATTTAAATTACATGACAGACTTACAGATGCACATGACATAGAACATGGCATTGTCACAATCATATATTGACATTAAATATAAGTTTTCTAATCATGTGTCATCTTTATGGACACATATACACAATACACAATACGGACATAATACATGACATTGTCATGATCATATATTAACAATACATTTTAGTGATATAATCACATGCAAATTATAGGGTTTATAATTACAGTGAAGCAGGTTGGTTTTATGATCACAGAATGAACTGAATAAAGAATTCCTGCTTTTAACATTGCTTGCTTATTTGGAAGGCTGACAAGTCATCAGTGAAGTGGCTGGGAACAAGACACACATTTCACTTGACCTGGTTGTGAGAAATGTATGGGTCGCTGCCAAGTTAAGTACTATCATTGACGAGCACCAAGTTTGTCAGAATGTGATTCGGGGACAAAATCTGTATGGCTGAAATAAAGATTAAGCCCCTGGATACTCAAGATTACAGCTGAGAATGGCTCATTACTATGTGTAATTAGCAGGTCTCGGTATCCCCAAGGAGTGGGAAAGAGAAGGTTAGATGACTAGATTTATGTCTACTACTGGACTACTAGCCAGGGCAAGTTTTCCCCCTGACATTAACTCCCCTCCCTGGTGTGTAATTAAGCCCCCACTAAAGTAAGATAGCTTCCCTTGGGAAAAAGTGTAACGATTGAACTATGAGTCAAGACAAACTACAACTCTTTAATATCTATCGAGATCAAAACTTAAAACCACATGATGTTTGGTGGTATGATGATATTGGTTAATGTTAGTTTACATCAACATATGAGGGTAAGTTAATAAATAAGTCACAAATGGCTGTAGAAAAATAACTAAAGATGATAACTTGAAACTAGTTTATTTTTTTATAGATACACTGTCCCTTTATTTCTCAACATAATTTCCACCAACATTGATGCACCGATCAATGGGTTACATCGTTTTATCAATCCTCACAAACTGGCTGCATAGAACTGCGCGCTCTGTTATCGAAACCATGTTTTCACTTCACATTCAACTTTGGCGTCATTCGCAAAATGTCTCTCGCTAAGGTGGGTTTCCTGTTTATGCTGATAAATGTTTGTCCCATAAAGCGGTGTATAGCTGGATAGAAAACATTTCTAGGGTGAGTCAATAAGTAAGTCATACATTTCTGTGGGATGGTAGGTCAATTAAAACAAAACACACAGTTCTATGCAGCCGGTTTGGGAGGACTGATAAACAATGGGATAAGTGCATCAACGTTGGTGAAAATTATCTTGAGAACTAAAGTTAGTTAGTTAATTAGTCAAGGTTCCAACTTCACGGCAACGGGTCGTTCCCATTATGCTCCATTCCTGTGCCAGTGAATATCACACAAAATGCTCCCCACTGTCCAATGTGAAAAGTGGAATAGACAGGAGTCTCGGCAATCCAACAGCCTGCACAGTCTTGAGAACTAAAGGGACAATGTATGTATGAAAATAAACTGGTTTCAAGTTGTTATCATCTATAGTTATTTTTCTACAGTCATTTGTGACTTACTTATTACTTTACCCTGGTACAAAAGTACAATACATAACTGATGTGGCTGGTGCATGACATCGGGAATCCAGGTGAGAAGATGCCTCTATCCCCCCCCATCAAGCTCCAATAGGCTTAGCCAGGGTCCTCTATTGTTAGCTAAGATCCACTATGGTCAGCCGGTCGGTATTAGGAACCAGTGTTCCATCCTGACGCCACCTCCCATAGTCACTGAACAAGAACCTGATACTCTCAGTGAGTATTGGAGTCCACACTTCTAATTCGAGCATGCCAAGTCAGAGTATTTATACAAATCCTTTTATCTGTTGGGTAACTTTGATTCTTAGATCTAGAGTGTATTTCCCGACAACATGCACCGTGTCACTTCACACTTACCACAGTTCAGACTGAATTATCTCCCGGCCTGTCCATCCTAAATTCTTCCTGAGTCACTGGCCATTCACACCTGTGACCGTGGGCCGTCTCTATTTAATCTGAATTTCACAGTCGGTCTGACATGTTTATCCCAGGAGTCTTATCAAGCAGAGATTTATGCCTGTACTCTGCTGGTGAATCTGTGACCTTCTAAGGCATCAAATGTGAACCTGCCCAAGTGTAGAAACCAAACCAGTCGTTTTGATCTACATACGCAATGTTGCGTATTAAATTTGTAAATGTTGAGAATACCGTTTATTCTTCTGCTCATTCCTCCTGTATTCCTTAAATTTGTCTATCTTGAGTGTAGACTGAGATCTATTCTGGGATGGTATATGCACGTTTTGTGACACTGGTGCAGGAAACAAATGTTCACATGATCTGGTGAAGAGAACACATATTCACATGGCTTGGTGAAGACAACAAATATTCACCTGACCTGATACATACAGCAGATATTCACATGTCCAGTGCAGAAGACACATATTTGCACAAGTATCTTGATTTGATGCAAGAGATTAATATTCATATAACATGGTACACACAACAAATATTCGCATGACCTGATACAAACAAAAAATATATAACATGGTACAGAGAATAAATATTCACATACTTGGTGCAGGAGACAATTATTCGCTATAATATCTGGGTTTGATGCAAGAGACTAATATTCCCGTGGCCTACGTAGGAGGCAGGGATTCTATACCAATCTCTCGTCACTGGCAGCGGGAGGGAACGACTGGCCACCTATATTCTCTGTGCATTAAGACCTACAAAGTAGGGATGGTGCCGACACGATTCGACGGCCGTAACCTGAATATCAAACGTCACAGTGATATCGAAATGTTTGGACACGGTTTATAGATACCACATTTACGTCTGAAAGATGTTGCCTAAATCTAGTCGGCTAAGTGTAAGCCTATTTCTCCGACGTATTTCAAGCTACACAGGCTTGCCGATGATGGCATAATGACAGTGCTGACTAATACAAGATAACCCCTAACGCATGTTTAAAAATAAACAAACAATGCGGCAATGGGGAACGCCATCCTCGGAGTTCGATGCGCATACGAACAAGTTTTACCTGGAAGTCTAAGAGAAGGCCACGGTTTCCCTAAAGTTACGATCACTGCCTGTATGCCAACAGGGAGAGGGGGGAACTAGGGTCAGTCAGCAGATGGAGACGTGCCTGGAGAGGATACATTTTAACAACAATGTTGTGGAGGGTAATATCTTTGTACAGAGAAGAAGAACAAACATTGAGGTGTTAGAGAGCTATAGGTGATAACAAATCACTCATCACAACCACGTGGACAAGACTAGCAGTTCGGAGGGCATACCAACAGAAGAGGTGGACTCAAGAAATTAACATTGCGAGGAAATACTTGGCAATAGAATCTGAGCAACACAGACACAGGTTTATGTGGAAAGCTTCATCAGCCATGGAACTAAACAATGAGCAATAATAGTTTGGCAAATAATACAATGAACATGACACACAGCGATAAATAGGGGATAATAGATCATAAATAAACTAACCACAAAGATAACTTACAAACATAAATAAAAACTGCACAATAAGCAAGTAGAATCGTGGTTTTAAAAAACGAGGCTGCAAACAAGAACTGTACTAAACGACTCTTTATAAGTGACGTGCAGTAACGTCAATTATGTTGACCAATAACCAGCTTCAGTGCAGTGCAACTGTTATGTCAGCCTTTCGTGGTAACATGCTGGGTTTTATTTTCTTTCTCCGCAGGGCCTCGGATTACCTGCTATCATCAAAGACATTATTAAATCACACGGAATGACACTATCCAGTGCCTCCCATCGGGCGCTGGAACGCCAATTATCCTCCCCACACCGCTTGACGGCAAAAGTGGAAGATGATGATGATCATTCGTTCCCGCAATATCAAACTTTGCAGAACCTTTTGAGGTCACTAAGAAGCCCATAAACAAATAGACAAATATCGATTGGCGCTCATAGAAGTAGGAGACAGATGTAGAGATTAAAGGGCACTCTAGGCAACATGATATTTGAAATCCTACAGCTACCAAACTGGGATACTTGTTCTTCTGCGTTCATCCTGAGAGTTATTTTTTAGGCCGACACATTCGACTTCTGCGGGCATTTGTTGACCGGGTTAACCTTCCCGGGTAAACTGGGATTTGAAACTGTCACCTCCAAATGACGAGCGACTCGCTGCTGTAACAAAGTGTACGACGAGTCGTGCCCCGATAAGGATAAGATCACTCGGCTACTAATCTTCCGGTGTACTTGGGGTGCGGTAGGTTGTTCATCGCCCACACCGGCGTTAAGTTGGACTTAAACGTTGACTTCTCGTTCAGAAAGCAATGGCAAACTACCGAACGTAAATTGCTTAGAAAATGTACATGTGTTGACCGCAACGTCCTACAAAGGCCATTCAACATTTGAAGTGTGTCCTCTAATCGCCAATCTCTACCTTTTTCTTGCCAGCGTGGCCTGAGCATGTCCATCTGGGAAATGAGGAACGTACGTTGAAACCACCACCACAAGAAGAAGCTAGCCACAAAGATAGGTTGACTGTGGAATTGCACAATCAAAGAATGCATGTTTATCGTAGACCGAACAGCTTGTAATGATGTCATATAGGCCATAGCAGTTTCAGACTGGCTAAAATGGCAGACACGTGGTAGTATTTCATCCGATGCAAGCATTTAGTTTGTCATAGGTTCTCGTGTTCTCTCAGTCAGATGTTACCATTGGTCGTGTCTATATACACGTGTTCCCTCAGTCAGATGTTATCACTGGTCGTGTCTATATACACGTGTTCCCTCAGTCAGATGTTATCATTGGTCGTGTCTATATACACGTGTTCCCTCAGTCAGATGTTATCACTGGTCGTGTCTATATACACGTGTTCCCTCAGTCAGATGTTATCATTGGTCGTGTCTATATACACGTGTTCCCTCAGTCAGATGTTATCACTTGGTCGTGTCTATATACACGTGTTCCCTCAGTCAGATGTTATCATTGGTCGTGTCTATATACACGTGTTCCCTCAGTCAGATGTTATCATTGGTCGTGTCTATATACACGTGTTCCCTCAGTCAGATGTTATCATTGGTCGTGTCTATATACACGTGTTCCCTCAGTCAGATGTTATCACTGGTCGTGTCTATATACACGTGTTCCCTCAGTCAGATACTATCACTCCATTCATGCTGTGGCATGCAGATAAGTTGGGCGGTCATGTTTTGCCATCACACTCAATCACTAGAGTCGTGGATCAGCTCCATTTTTCTGTCTCGACCATGTCACGTGGTCAAGCCATCCAGGTATTTACTTCTCGATCTTCCCTTTGGTCTCTGCCCTTCGATCTTGCCAGTTGTCACCAAATTCTCCAATTCATTTCTTCTCACAACATGTCCAAACAATTTTGAGCGTCTACGTCTACTGTCTCTAATCATTTTACGATTTTCATTTGTTTCTTGAAGAACTTGTTCATTGGTTTTTCTTTCTGTCCATGATATTCTTTGCATTTCCCTCAAAAACCCTATTTCCACAGCCGTCAGATGTTTTCCAGCTTGTCTGCTCATTGTCCACGCTTCACATCCATACAAAAGAACAGGCTCTATGTATCCCCTCAGCACGCTTTTTCTCTTTCAGTTGACATCTTTTTATTGGTCAGAATGTCTTTCATCTTGCTAAAGGCTATCTTCACCATGGCGATTCTTGTTCTAATCTCTTCAAGGCATCTCCCATCAGATGTTATGACTGTTCCGAGATAATTGTACCGATTCACTTGTTGAAGAATAGTCCCATTTACTTGTATCCTAGTGACTACCATAACCTGTGTCTTTTTACAATTTAATTCTAACCCCAGTTGCTCACTGTGTACAACAACCGCATCTACTAACTATAAGTATCAACAGTAACTTGTCATAATCCCTACAGATGCGGATATCTAACCCATTCCACCCCGCATATATTTGACCATTGCCTTTGACAGCAGTTTCCAACTGTCAGCACAGATGAGTACTCTGCTTCGCCCCAAGTACAGATTCTATGTATTCTTTTTCTCGTTCTTTTTCTCGTTTCAATTGATATCTTTTTATTGGTCAGTATATTTTTCATCTTGCAAAAGGCTACCTTCGCAATGGCAATTCTTGTTCTAATTTCTTCAAGGCATCTCCCATCAGATGTTATGACTGTTCCGAGATAACTGTACCGATTCACTTGTTCAAGAATATGCCCATTTACTTGTATATTATATTGTGATATTTCTTTCTTCCAAGTGACGACTATAATCTGTGTCTTCTTACAATTCAATTATAACCCTAGTTGTTCACTGTGTGCAACAACCGCATCTACTAAATGTTGCAGATCCTGTTCATTGTCTGCAATCAAGACTGTATCATCTGCATATCTAATGTTATTGCTGCATCGTCCCCCAATGTTGATTCCTTCCATATCTTCTATATTTCTGAAAATATTTTCACTGTAGAGGGAAAAAAATCATCTGGAGACATTACACATCCCTGTCTCACACCTCTCTTAATAGGCTGATATTGACCTACTTCATTATCAATTCTTATGACAGCTTATTGTTTCCAATATATGTTGTTTTACAAGTCTAAGGTCTTTTCCATCAATTTGTAGATCTTCAAGCATCCTTATCATGTCGACATGTCTCACTTTATCGAAAGCAAGAAACAACAAGAAACACTCGTCAGAGTCTGCAACACCAAACTCTATAACATGCGAGGATTTCAGTTGTTTCATTCAATCAGAAATAGAGAATTTAAAGTCTTCAATACCAAACTGATCATGTAATTTAAGTTCATTATCATCATTCTGTGATGAGTAGTGCAATAGAAATATTCTCGCTGAGATTACCTTATGTCGGTAGCAGAAATATATAAGAGGTAAGTTAATAAGTAAGTCACAAATTGCTGTAGAAAAATAATTATATTTGATAACAACTTGAAACCAGTTTATTTTTATACATACATTGTCCCTTTATTTCTCAATATAATTTCCACCAACATTGATGCACTTATCCCATCGTTTTATCAGTCCTCCCAACCCAGCTGCATAGAACCGCGTGCTCTGTTTTCTAAACCACGTTTTCACTTCACATTCAACTTCGGCATCATTCGCGAAATGTCTTCCGCCAAGATGGCTTGTCAGTGTCTTTGCTGACAAATGTTTGTCCCGTAAAGCGGTGCATAGCTGGGTAGAAAAGGTTACGAATGCGAGTCAGTAAGTAAGTCACACTTGCTCAAATTTTTTTTCCATCGTTGTGTTCTTCTCGTCCTTTCATCACGTTTTGACGTAGTCACAAGAGATCTCATCGACTATATATTGTGTTTTGTGAATGTGTTTGTTTGCTGATGAAGGATAATCCCCGCAAATTCCTGTATGTGTCGTAATTCTGTTATGTAAAGCTGCACTACTTTGTGTCATTTTATATCGTGCCTTATCAGGCCAGTGAGGCCCATATAAACTATGCCAGGGACTCATATTCAATACGTTGTAAAGCCCACACAGACAGTGTTACTGAATCATGTACTTTACACTATCAGGTTCCCGAGGCCCACAGAGACTTTGTCCAAGGTTTGAGCTGTGATGCTTCAACGAGTGTGTATTGTGTTTGAACTTAAGTGATACTGATACACCTGACACGGTCATTGCCTTGGCCAGTCCAGTGACCTTTTATTTTAGGAACATCAATTATAAACTGTACTGTTAGTATGGGCCATGTGAACAATGTGCCCATATTCTTTATGAATTTTTCTGTAACCAACATCGACTACCGAGAAGGGTCTACGATAGAGTGGGCTAGAACCTGAACTTGTTTCTAGAGAAGTCGACAAGCAAGCCAGCCATTCCGGACGTGTCGAAGGAGGATCTGCCAACATCCGGTGAGGCGACTGCTACAGCTGGACGGTGTCGACTAGACAAGTGCCGCCCGAGGATGAAACTCGGATCCTAAACTGCTTCTCCTTTGTCTGTCTATTTCTGATACTCTCTACCTTAATCTGGAACTGCTCTCTACTTCACTATTGTAAATAATACAATGTTGCATTATGAACTTGATGACACCAGAGTTGAGCTAGGTCGTCGGGCCTGAGCCCTAGTGGTTAGCTCCCCTAGGTTGAAAGATTGTTAGAAAGCAGGGTCCAGGGACTGGAGAGGTTCGGTTGACAGATTACGCCTATCCCTATACCCAGAACTTATCCCAGAAAATATAGTGAAGTAATGGCTCTGCCCACCCCACAGACATTGCTACATAGGGATGACACCACAACAGCAAGAGTCGAAAAAGCTACCCAGAGGCACGAATTTGAATACTGCTTGCCTTGCAAACCCATCTCGTGGAATGTCTTAACCGATAGCTCGCTGAGTGAATGTCATCTACACACTCATCTCTCCTGGTTTGCGCTGGTCGGCCTGTCTTGAACGAAATGCTCAATATACGGAAGTGTCACATGACACAACCTGGCCAACCACTATGGCCCACTTGTAGTGATAGGGCTGTAAAAGTAAACGTCTTTGGCGGCCAAATCATGCATAATAGCCAGATATATCATCTTCTTCCTTATTCGCACAAATTATTTCAATGTAAACAAAACCAAAATTCTGTAAATCATGGGGAAAATCAACAAGACGTAATCCTCTCTTTTCTGGTCCAACGTTTATTTACTTGACAGGGTCCATTGGTATCAGTAGTATCACTGACGGAAACATGGTTATTGAGCTCGTGATATAAAGAATTCTATCAGGAAGTCATATCATTTGTTTAGGTTGTCTGAAACTGATATTATATTTCTCTCTCTTTTACTCAGGTCCTTTATTAGAGCACGCCAATAAATCTTCTCATCTTGATTCTTGTTTTATGTTTCCAATTCAACACACGGTCCCTGATGTCCTGATGTAAAACATTTTATTTCTAGATGACTATCTGAAAAGGCCAGACTATTCCATTTGGATCCAGACGTTGACTGCCCCTTTTCACACCTCCATTCTTCTTGGTCTTTCGACGCAGACTCTCAACCCCCCTTCCCCCCCCCCCTTTTTTTTTCTTGTTTTGATTACTAACCTACGTGTTTAACTATTTTCTCCTACGTCAATTCCGTGCGTTTTCCTGCGTCGGCTTCTAACTTCTTTCATTACAGAAAAACAATCAATTTAACTTTTTACAAAATAACAGTTGCACTATCATAGAATGAGGCTAAGCAGCCATGTGCAGGACGTGACGATTCCTTGGGTGAGCCCAGTACGAGAGCGCTGTGTGTTGGCTCTGCAATTATGGAAGCCTCCTAGGATGGCGGGGAATGCCCATGGTCTTCCCCTGCCTTCCCTTGAAGGGCTGACCGGGATGTCTTCGGCCGTTCTAATTTGACTAGCATGGTGTAAGGTGACACCACAACAGTGAGAGTCGAATGTCCTTCGAAACACCCGGGAAGGTTAACCCGGTCAACAAATGCCCTCAGAAGTCGAATGTGTCGGCCAAAAATAGCAAGTATCGCAGCTCTGGTGTAAACAGGCACAACGCAATTACGTCCGAGTAAAAGTCGAAATGTGCGTCGAAACACCCGGGAAGGTTAACCCGGTCAACAGATACCCATAGAAGTCTGGTGTGTCGGCCTAAATGTCGCAAGTATCGCAGCTCTGGTGTAAACAGGCACACCGCAATCACACCAGAAAAATAGACTGTCTGAATGAACGCATAAGAAGAAGGAAGAATGATAGCTCAGTAAGAGAATGATAACGCAGGAAGAGACTATAGGAGGGTAAGGAGAACTCAGGAAGGGACAGAAGGAAGAGAAGGATAACTCTGCTAGTCCTCCATGAAGAAGAGAAGGGTAACTCAGAGAAAGTGACAGGAGGAAGATAAAGATAACTCAATAAGAGACAGAAGAAAGACAAAGATAACCCAGGAAAAGACAGGAGAGGAAAGGGGTTAACCCACGAAAAGAGGATGGGAAGAAGAAAAAGAAGAAGAAGAAGAAAGAGAGAGAGAGAGAGAGAGAGAGAGAGAGAGAGAGAGAGAGAGAGAGAGAGGGGGGGGGGGGGGGGGGGGGGGGGTTAACTCAGGAAAAGGGGATGTGAAGCTGGTTGACTCAGGAAGGAGGTTGGAAAGGGGGTCAACTCAAGAAAAGAGAGGATGAGAAGGGAGTTAACTCGTAAAGATGTGTGTGAGTGTGTGTGTGTGTGTGTGTGTGTGTGTGTGTGTGTGTGTGTGAGGGGGGGGGGGGGGGGTCAACTCAGGAAGAGCGAACAAACGAACCATCAAACTCTATTTTCAAAGGTCACAAATTAGGCACGCGTCTTACATTCGGCCCTTCCAATCATTCGTCTTTCGTCCATCAATTGTGCATGTTACATTCACATACGGGGAAAGCAATTGTCAAATGAATGTTGTAAACATAAACAGAGAGAGAGAGAGAGAGAGACAAGCAAACAGACTCACGTACGCATGGACAAGTATAAACACATAACACTTACATCATTTACACAAACTCTCAGTTATGCACCCTCTCAAAACACACAAATACACACTCCCTCGCATACACATATACTCACTCACAATCACTTACTCACTAACAAAGGTTTTCTTATATATACATTCATCATGTGCCATGCCGACAAGCGTTAGCTGTCATGTTTCACTATCTCACAAGATCACCAGAGTCGTAGATCAGCTGTTTTCTTGTCTCGACCATACTACGTGGCCAAGCCATCCAGGTATTTACTTCCCGTCTTCCTTTGTCCTCCCTCGGATCTTCCATTGTCACAATTCTCCATTCATTTCCCTATATTGGATGATCAGCATTGGAGACGAACATCATAACATAGATATGAGAGATACGTATTATTGCACAATTCCGTGCCCAACATTAGTCATGCTGTTGTTGTACACAGTGAGCCTGGGTAGATAAATGTAAAAAGATCAGTATGGTGTAGAGAATGCCTCAAAGTAATTCAAAGTAATGAATTTCTCAAAAGTGCATTCGTACAGATACTTTGAACATTAAACATCGTGGAGTTCGAAGAATTGATCGCAGGCGAAAGCCTTTGAGAAAACATTCGACCATAAAAGATGTCAATTGGTTTTTCTGTCTGTCTCTGGTATTCTTTGCATTTTTTCTCAGAAACCACATTTCCACAGCCACCAAATGTTTTCAGCTTGTCTGCTCATTGTCCATGCTTCACATCCATATAAAAGTACAGGTTCTATGTAGCACCTCAGCACTCTTTGTCTCGTCGCTAATGACATCTTTTTATTAGTCAATATGTTTCCATCTTGAAAAAGACGAACTTCACCATGACAATTCTTGTTCTAATCTCTTCAAGGCATCTACTATCAGATGTTATCACTTCCGAGCTAACTGTACCGAATTAACACTGTTTAAGAATATTCCTATTTACTTGTATATTACACTGTGGTATTACCTTCTTCCCAGTGACGACCATAATCTGTGTCTTCTTACAATTTCATTCTAACCCTGGTTGTTCACTGTGTGCAACAACCGCATCTACTAAATGTTGCAGATCCTGCTTATTGTCTACAATCAATACTGCATCATCCGCATATCTAATGTTATTGATTTTACGTCCCCCAATGATGATTCCTTTCATATCTTATTTATTTCTGAAAACATGTTCACTGTACAGGGAAAAAAGATATGGAAGACATTACACATCCAGTCTCACACCCCACTTAATAGGCTGAAATTGACCTACCTCATTATTAATCTTTATGGCATGTTGTTGTTTCCAATATATGTATTTGACAAGTCTGTGGTCTTTCCCATCAGTTTGTAGATCTCCAAGCATCCTGATCATGTTGACATGTCTTACGTTATCGAAAGCCTTTGTGTAATCAATAAAGCAAAGATGTAGGTCCTTGTTTACTTCCATAGAGTGTCAATTAATGTTCTTAGTTCTCAGCATATACACAGCATTTACTGTAACCTTGGTTTCTACAAACCCACATTGAGACAGCCCATCACTTGAATGTCACAACTTGATAGCAGTCAATGTCAGTTCATGTGCTGGAGATAAAGAATGTTGGAAGGTCTTAGACATAATCACCTCGTATGTGACGACTCGGGATGAATATAGCAATGGAGAGAGAGAGAGAGAGAGAGAGAGAGAGAGAGAGAGAGAGAGAGAGAGAGAGAGAGAGAGAGAGAGAGAGAGAGAGAGAGAGAGATGATTTATTCTCTGGCTAATTAGGTGCCTAGGATCAAACAAGGAGAGTGAGTTCAGAATTCACTAGAGAGAACACAATGAGGGAATAGATCTGAGGGATCAGCTTTTTCAGCAAACATCTTGGAGAATCATGTTCGCACATATGTGTGCGTGCGTTTGTATATGTCGTACAGTTTATGTGATTTTGGATATCTATCTTATTCTCAGGCAACTGTCTCACAGACGGATATGTGCGGGGTAACGTAGGCACAGAAGAGCGAGAGAGAGAGAGAGAGAGAGAGAGAGAGAGAGAGAGAGAGAGAGAGAGAGAGAGAGAGAGAGAGAGAGACGAGAGAGAGAGAGAGAGAGAGAGAGAGAATGAGAGAGAGAGGGGGAGTGATAGACTGAGTGATTGTAGCATGATGGAACAGAATCCCCATTTCCAGTCCGACACATTTCATAAATATACTTTAAGTCTTAACGGGGACCATCCCAAATATAAGGGCTATTCTTAGATCGTATGTTCCAGAACGAGTTGGGGGAGGCGGCGGTATGCACTTGTCTTTTGATTGGTTCATAAGTAATGAGCCCACGCTATTCCTGGGCCATATTTTAAAATCTAATTAGTTTGAGCGGGGATCTCACCAGGAGCGGTCGCTAGAGTGATGACCCAACAATGCCCGTAAAGATTCAATAATATATTGTTCTCTGGACAACAGGTACCACTTTAAAACATACTTTAATGTTGTGGCTAAACCTAATGTACGAAAGAGAAGAATATAAGAGTATTTTATGAATAAAATGTGAAAGTGGAAAATCTAACTTCTGTGCGCCAGAATTCTGAATATTGCTTCTTCAACCTTGACACGTCTTTCACGCTGTATACTCCAAGTGCATATCAATCCCTTGTTGTGACTGGTTGCGTATGCTTGAGGAATGTAGTACACTCATGCAGATTCGCAAACCCAAACCCCTTGTGCATTCTACATGTCTAGGATGACTTATTCTTAAAATCAACTGTACCTTTGCTCTCGTGCGAGTTAACAAATGGCAGTCTGAATGGGAATGAGTGATGAAACATGTACAAGTTCCTTTGTAAAACGCAGAGAATGATGGAGTGAGTGAGTTGGTGATTTAATAAATAGCCTCTCACATTAGTAGAAAGAAAGATGCTTCAAATATCCACATGTAAACAGGACGGTGATGGCACGCCAGAATTGCTAAGTCCATGTGATGCCTGGTCGCTATAAGCTCAAGAGAATTACTATAATTTCTCTTTGAAGTATTACACTGTACCTCTACTGTTGGATGGTTCATATAAACTAGTTCCTAAGAGAACCATAGGTGTGTGAACCTGTGTCTCAGTTGGCTGAATATAATGTATGGCTCATGCAAACTTACAAGGACTAAACATGTTTTCCACATATGTGCTTGGTGCATATGTGAACAGTTGTTATGCAATTGAGCTTCTGTTACCTACTGTAGTAGACATGAAAATTACTCAGTGGGGAAAGAGCACATGATGATGATGATGATGATGTACCTGTGAGACAAGTCTGGTGAAAAAGGGGTGAGGTCTGGCATTGCTGTGTAAATATGGAATCGGACATTCATGCACCAACATCACAGCCATAGGAATGGATGTCTGGTCTGCTAATTGGGTAAATGCCATTAGTTAATACATAATGCATATTGCAGTTGTAAATGCCTATTTTCCATTTCCCTTCACAATGCCTGTCCCATGTTGCTATGTCACAATGATTGCTGTACTGTGTCTGGTCCTCCTTGTGCCCAGGTCTACTGTGGTTCAAACATGGTGGAACTTAGACCACATAAATGCTTGTAATTGTGTTAAGCTACCCTGTCTCAGCATATGGTCTTGTGATTACCACAGTACATCAGAGTGAAATTCACTACATCATCAACCTTAACCTTCCCCATCTCCATCTGTGTATGTTAATGTATGATAACATCTTTTAACACATGTGAAGAGATGTTGTGCCATTCTATATATCAACAGAGAACAGAGGATGGAGGAGAGGCATCCATATATAATCTGGGAAAACTAACCAGTAGTCCCAGAATCCAGAACCAACTCTCTACAAGTGAAATCTTCTAGAACCCACCATATGGGAATTTCCTAGAGACTTTCAGCTCAGCTCTCAAACAGCTGGATATAAATAAGGGAGAAAAATAGTTCTGAGGACTCCAGTGATCATAATTATCAGAATCATCTGAGAATGAAAACAACAAGTCTGGTTGTTAACCCCATTCAAGACAACTTGTGAAATGACTGGTGCAATGGATTGTTTAGCTAGGACTTATCTTAGTTAATCTCCAGCCTGGTGCTCACACAGTGTTTTCAGAATGAAGACTTGAGATAGACTGAGAAGGAAGAACGCTGGACATGTTTGTATCTTAGATCTTCCTCTACAGGAAAAGTAGAACAAATTCCTAAGTGTCAACTTCATGAACAGTCAGCGTACGTGAGATAGACTGAGGAGAAGGAAGAAGACTGGGACATGTTTGTATCTTAGATCTTCCTCTACAGGAAAAGGAGAACAACATCCTAAGTCTCAACTTCATAAACAGTCAACTCACCAGTGGAAGACAAGGCTGTAGCTTTTCTTCAAACTGTGACAGTAGGGGATAATTAGTCAGACTTGGAAAATCATCATGGGGAGAACTGCAACCTGAGCTTGTCCAACACCCATCATAGGTGCTAAAAGGATTAAACAGACCAGTGGAGCAGAATGTCCCTATGCTTGCCCCAGGTTATGGCTTACCTGGCTTTTCCCTCAGTAACAGTAGAGGAAAGGATAAAAGTCAATTATGTAGTGGTAATTGGAGAGGAGGAGTGGAGTAGTTGTTGGGTGGTGGAGTAAATAAGAAGTGTTGTATCTTGTTTATCAACCTGCATGTGTGACATATTTTATGCATTTTCTATGCAATCATTGAAATGTTGACATGACAGGAGATGAGGCAATGGTCACCACTCTACTTACCATCAACTCAATAAATTGTGTATTCAATGAACCAGTGTTCAAGTACATGTCCCCAGTGAATTTCTTGTACAGTTGCTGTCAAGTGTTGTCTCTGGTGACTGTCTTAAGTGCTGTGGTTGGTTATACATATTGTGAAAAGTCCTGTACAGATGTTGTCAGGTATCTCATGATGTCTATCTTGTACACTTGTGGTGTAAACAATTCCTTGTGAATGTATGTTCCACTTTTGTCAAGAAACTGTCATGTAGATGTCCTGTCCAACAGATGTAATGTACAGTTATTGTTAAAGTTTGTTTGTCGGCAAAAATTGAAGGACTACCTGAACTGATATAGGTCATAATGACAAAATATATAGAAGATCTAGGTGACGGACGGACAGCACACTGTCAACAGTATAATGAGTGAGAGGGATCCTCAGTTGTACAGGCGCTAATAGTTCAGATCTTCTCTGGCCTTGGGTGAACTAGTTACTTCTTTTATAAATTTCTGTGTAGATACATAGTAGTCTCACAGTGGGGGTTTGAGCCAAAGAAAAATGTTCTCCAAAAAGGCTATTGCGGGAATGATTAGCTCATTTGAGTGACCTCTAGACAAAACGTGCTAAATCATATCCTTTATCTTGTTATTTATTATTCAAGATATATCTCCAGAGAACACTACAAACTAGGTCCTCTGGCAACTCAATCAAACATGTCACAGTGATTAACAGACAGGGTCAGAGAGAAATTGAGAGTTAGAAGGAAGGAGGGAGAAAGACGGACAGAGAGATACACACATAGACAGAGAAAGAGTCAGAATGAGCGAGAGAGAGAGAGAGAGAGAGAGAGAGAGAGAGAGAGAGAGAGAGAGAGAGAGAGAGAGAGAGAGAGAGAGAGAAAGAGATAGGAGAAACACAGAGAGCTAGAAGGCGAGAGAAATACAGAGATAGGAGAGAGGCGACGAGAGATACAGAGAGGTAGAAGGAAAGAAAGAGAGAGAGAGAGGGGGGGGGGAGGGAGGGACAAACACTAAGACTGTTGTGGAAGTGACCTACAGTAGACAATAAGCATGCCTACACTGACAGCAGTCACGACAAGAAGAAGAAGCATCTATGATGACATATGCCAATTATTGACAGACTGACAGCTACAGAAGCCTGTTGGTTTCCTCCCGAAGCCACATTGATCTCCTACACGGGGCGGGCATGGCTGTCACTGAGACCCGAGCGGGCCTATTAGTGCCTCCAAGACGTTTCTGCTAAAGGTCACGGTATTCACACACGTGAATCCATAACACACACAGACGTGCGCTTCTACAGGTAGTTATCAGTGATGTCAGATAACTTGAGCAGTCTAGTCGACTGCATGTCTTCATTCCGGGACTCGTGAGTGATATATTCCCTGGCTCGTGTGTGATATATTCCAAGGCCCGGGTGTGATATATTCCCTGGTTCACGTGTGATATATTCCCTGGTTCATGTGTGATATATTCCCTGGCTCATGTGTGATATATTCCCTGGCTCAAGTTTGATATATTCGCTGGCTCACATGTGAGTTATTACCTGATTCAAGTGTGATATATTCCCTGGCTCAAGCGTGTTTTTTCTTTATGTCAGATTTAATATAAGGTACGTGTGTGATGTCTTCACGGACCCATGTGTGATATATTCCGTTGCTCTTGTGTAATTTATTCCATGACCCACGTGTGATTTATTGTCAGGTTCATGTTTGACTTATTGTCTGGTGTTTGTATGATTTACTTGGCTCGTGTGATTTATTTACTGACTCATCTGTGATTTATTTTCTGGATCATGGGGATTTATTTTCTGGCTCATGTGGGATTTATTCCCTTGTAATGTTTATCTACACATTGGGTTGTTTCTTATAATCTGGTCATTGTGTTTTTCCTTGTGGTAATCTGGGCATTGTGTTGTTTCATGTTGTAATCTGGGCATTGTGTTGTTTCATGTTGTAATCTGGACATTGTGTTGTTTTCTGTTATAATCTGGACATTGGTGTATTTCGTATTGTAATCTGGACATTGTGTTTTTTCATGGTGTAATCTGGACATTGAGGTATGTCGTATTGTAATCTATATATTGTGTTGTTTCTTGTTGTAATCTGGACATTGTGTTGTTTCATGTTGTAATTTGGGAAATGTGTTGTTCATGTTGTAATCTGGATATTGATGTATTTCGTATTGTAATCTGGACATTGTGTTGTTTCTTGTTATAAACTGGACATTGTGTTGTTTCCTGTTGTAATCTGGACATTGGTGTATTTCTTTTTGTAATCTGGACATTGTGTTGTTTCGTGTTATAATCTGGACATTGTGTTGTTTCTTGTTGTAATCTGGACATTGTGTTGTTTTTTGTTGTAATCTGGACATTGTGTTGTTTCTTGTTATAATCTGGACATTGTGTTGTTTCTTGTTATAATTTGGACATTGTGTTGTTTCTTGTTATAATCTGGACATTGTGTTGTTTCCTGTTGTAAACTGGACATTGTGTTGTTTCCTGTTGTAATCTGGACATTGGTGTATTTCTTTTTGTAATCTGGACATTGTGTTGTTTCTTGTTATAATCTGGACATTGTGTTGTTTCTTGTTATAATCTGGACATTGTGTTGTTTCTTGTTATAATCTGGACATTGTGTTGTTTCTTGTTGTAATCTGGACATTATGTTGTTTCTTGTTATAATCTGGACATTGTGTTGTTTCTTGTGATAATTTGGACATTGTGTTGTTTCCTATTATAAATTGGACATTGTGTTGTTTCTTGTTGTCATCTGAACGTTGGTGTATTTCGCATTGTAATCTGGACATTGTGTTGTTTCATATTGTAATCTGGAAATTGTTTTGTTCCTTGTGGTAACCTGGACATTGTGTTGTTTCATGTTGTAATGTGGACATTGTGTTGTTTCATGTTGTAATCTGAACGTTGGTGTATTTCGTATTGTAATCTGGACATTGTGTTGTTTCTTGGTGTAATCTGGACATTGTGTTGTTTCTTGGTGTAATCTGGACATTGTGTTGTTTCATGTTGTAATCTGGACATTGTGTTGTTTCATGTTGTAATCTGGACATTGTGTTGTTTCATGTTGTAATCTGGACATTGGTGTATTTCGTATTTTAATCTGGACATTGTATTGTTTCTTGTTGTAATCTTGACATTGTGTTGTTTCATGCTGTAATCTGGACATTGTGTTCTTTCTGGTTGTAATCTGGACATTGCCTCCTTTCCTGTATAATCAGGACATTGATGTGTTTCGTGCAAATGAACTTTAATGAGAATGTATCGGGTTTGTGTCTCCATGCATGATTGGCGGGAAACTGTTGTGGAAATGTCAGGGTGCGCAATAATTGCAGTTTGAATCGTTGCAAGATGCGTATTGACAGGTAGCCGAGTCTGCAACCGGGTTAACCCACTTATTCACGGTTAGTTACACTACTGCGCTGTGTCGGTGGGCGCCGGGCAATCCACAACTGTACCGTCTCTTATCAGAAAATAATAATTGCCCGTTTGTTGTATCCAAAATGTAGGGAAGGTGATGATAACAATATGTCGTCTGAAATTGTACTCACTAATTTACACGTCGGATTAATGTCACCAAACAACAGTCAAAGAACGGGTTAGCCTAGCCCACAGTATTGTCAAGGAAAAGTAGCAGGGCTGCAGATAGAAAATTCTAGACTGGAGTAGAGTCAATAAATTGATAATAATAAAAGTAGGCTAGCTGTGGCAGAGATAAAGATCACTTTACCTGCAGGCACGCTGCCAAACACTGCCATGTAATCCCCGCCTCGTGTCCTCCAGCCTCACAGCCAGTAATTATTGTCTATGCTGCCAGCAGAAGACAAATACGGTACTAGAGGATTTGTCGATCAGCTCTAGGCACGCCGATGGTGACATGTCGAGGTAAAAGTGTGGCTGTCAGCAGGCAGGATACGCGGATTCTTGCGTGGGTCTCTTAGAGTTCGCATGATTTTCTTTGGAAGAAATAACTTCTAAAGATGGACTTATTTGTCTATGGTTGCATGTTTCTTATGATTCTGACTGGACACAATCGCTGCACCTTGTGACGATGCTGTTCCGTGCATGCGTTCGTGTATTGAGTACAGCTCTTCAGCGCTACGCCATTGTTTGGCTCACGCAATGTCTCATACAGGTAAGACATACGTCGCAGTGGAATGACCACTGAATCTCCACTGAGGACTACAGATTGTAGAGTTACATCTTCCTACCAGGACATGCGCTTGTGGCCGACAGAAGAGGGTTAGAAAGGCTGGCACTAAATCAGATGTCAGCACTTGGTTGGAACTGACGACGTGGTCGTTCATAGAGATTTGGACTTGGAATATGACTATCAACATAAGGATACATCTTCATTGTTTAGATTTGGAACGGAATGAATCAACATTGATAGTTAGATTACAACCGAATGAATCAACATTAATAGTTAGATTGTAACTGAATGAATCAACATTAATAGTTAGATTTATAACTGAATGAATCAACATCAATAATTATATTTGTAACTGAAAGAATCTTCTTCTTCTTCTTTCGCTCGCTTGAAATATGTCTACAACTGCAATGTTGTCTCTTGTATGAATTTATTTGTCTTTTTTAGTTCACTCAGCGGTCTATAGAGTTTATCTTTCACTGTCGTCTCTCTAGACCAGAAGGTTTGCCTAGATATGTTGTATTTTGGGCAGCCTTGCAGTATGTTCTCTGCTGCCTACACCGCCAATCCACATGTGCACATGGCTGTTTCACCAATCTTGAATTTTGTATACAAGTGGTTGCGTAATCTATTGTGTCCTGTTCTGAGGCGCAGAATAATGACTTGTTCTCTTCTGTCCATAACGTGGTAGTCATCTTGAGAAGGTTTTGGTGGCTTTCTGACTGATTTAATAATTCTTTTCTTTTGGTGGTATGTAACGGGCACATCAGGCTGTTCTTCTTTTGCTCCTTCCTTAGCCAATCGATCAGCTCCTGTCATTTCCAGGTATTCCCCAGTGGGATGGTGTCCACTGTATGGTGACCTTATGCTGACTGCTAAGTTCAGAAAGTAGTGTCCTTAGTACTGGCAATTTCCTAGACAGGAGCGCCTCGAGTACTGATTTTGCATCTGTCAATAGCACCACAGGTTGTGTACCATGGCTGGTATTTAGTAATTTCTCTGTTGCTATCTTGATTGCCTCAATTTCAGCATCATAGTTATGGCAGTACTTTCCTGTTGGTACTCTGGCCGTGTCCCTAGTATTATTTGGGTATTCTATGTACACTCCCGCTCCTCCATTTCGAACAGCATTTTGTGCTGACCCATCTGTGTAGAATCAAGGAAGCTGAGAGTGGCTGTTCTGCGCTGTACACTGTTCTGTTCTTCCTTGTCAAATATTCCTCTCACTTTTGTCTGGATTTGTAGTGATAGTCTATGTTCATCTTTCCATGGAGTTCACTCTGGAATAGTTGTTAGGGGGATACCAACAGTGGGCAGATCGTTGGTCTCTGCAGAGTCGTTTGGCCTGGTGGATAAAACTACTTCTTTTCAACCGCACCATAGCTAGGTTTTCAAATCTGTTCTTCATAGGGTGACCTGGCAAGCTGAGGAACTATTCTGCTTGTATTAGCGTTTTCGTATCTCTGCGCTCTCTCGGTGCTTGTGTCCTCCCCATCTTCTCCATCTCCACTATAGGGGTTGATCTCATCCCTCCTGTGGTGACTCTAAGTGCTTGATTTTGCACCTTGTCCAGCTCTTGTAGTGTAGTTTTTGATGCTGAACTTCACGCAGTTGACCCGTATTCAGGTGATATCGTATGCTCTGTTGATAAACTTTGCTAAGTATTTTCCCACTGGCTCCCCATGTGGTTCCAGTTAGTTTTCTCAGGATGGCTATTTTCCTTCTGGCGATTGCTACTGCTTTGTTGATGTGTTTTCACCATGTCAGCCTGTCATCAAATGTTACTCCAAGGTATGTTTGTTCTGTATCTTCGTTTAGGGGTATTCCATTTATTTGGATGATCCCTGCCTTTTGTTTTGGAGAGAGGGTAAATAGAGTGGTGCTGCACTTGTCAGTGTTTATGCTGACACACCATCTATTTGCCCATGCAACAAATGTATCTACAGCTCTCTGTAGCAATCTCGTGGCCACTGATGCATGTTCATTTGTGCTCCATAGAACCAGGTCACCAGCGTACATTCCCTTTCTTTACTGACGGTACTTTTAAGTACCACTCACTTCAAATGGCTATATTTTTACAATCTGATCACGAATCCTGACGGTACTTAAAGGTCTATCTAAAATAACATTGCTTGTTTCCCAGGTAGGTGGCGTGAATGTTTGGAAGCGATCTGGGCATGCGCAATACATTTTCTTTGTGTTTCAATTGAGTTATAGATAAAATAATTCAGGATACAAAGGGTTCCATGTGGTAGATTAGCAACAAGATCATTGATGAAGATTAGGAAAAGTATGGGGGACAAGACTCCGCCCTGGGGAACATCGTGACGCAGTAGTACTTTCTTGCTCTTGGGTCTGTCTATCTGTACTCGAGCTCTTCTGTTGTGCAAGTATGCTTTCGCCCATTTGTAAATTATTCCATTGACTTTACAGTTTATCAGTTTCTTCATCAGACATTCTTTCCAGACTTTGCCAATGGCTTTCTTCAGATCTATCCATGCCACAAGCATCAGCTTCTTCTCTTGGAATGCATCCTCAATTTCTCGAGAGAGTTAGGTTGTATGATCTTCCGTAGAATAGCACTGCCTAAAGCCAGCCTGCTGTGGCACAAGGATGTTTTCACTTTTAATGTACCACTGCAGTCTTTGATTGATGAAGCGCTCCATTGTTTTGCAGAGACAGCTGGTGAGGCTAACTGGTCTGTAGCTGGAGGCAATGGAACTATCTTTCCCTGATTTTAGGAGGTGTATCATGATTGCTTCTCTCCAGGCTTGTTGAAGGCTGACTAAGGTCCAGCTGTTATTGAAGATCTGCAACAGCTTTGCTTTGGCCTCTGTTCCTAGGTTACTGATCATTTCATTGGAGATACTATCAGCTCGTGGTGACTTTCTCATTTTCAGTTTTGATATGGCTAGCCCCAGTTCACTGATTGTGATAGGTCCATATAGAACCTCATGTACGGTTTCATTCTGTCCTGTGTGTTGCCATTTCTCTCTAGTCTCTTGTTGTTTCTCTGGACTAATTTCGATATTCTTGTTTTGTGCGAATGAGTCCGCAAAATGGGGAGCTGCTTGCTTTCATGTTAAGATGTTTCCACCCTTATGTAGTGCAATTTTTGAGTTTCTCTCTGTGCCCTCATCGTTAAGTTGTTTTATTAGCTTCCACAACTTCCTTGTGTCTCTTTCAAAGTTCAGTGACTCTGTTTTCTCCTTCCAGTATTTCCGTCAAGCCTGCAGCTTGGCCCTTTGAAATTTGACTATTGCGTGTTGGTATTTATTGTGATTCTCCCGGCTGGGTTCGGCCTCTGCTTGCTGTCTACACACTTCCACATCATTATGCAACTGTTCCAGTTCGCTACTCCAGTCGAATGGGTAAAACGCGTGTTCTTAAACATCCGTTGTGCTGATGCCGAGGTAAGCGGTTCAGCCCCTACACCGGACAGCTGGACTAAAATGTTGACATGTGGTTCTTGACTTGGGGACGTAAATTACAAGTACCTCTTAAGTATGAGTTGGTTCGCCTAATGATGTGGAACACTGTTAATAGGAAAGCTAATCCAAAATTCGGTCCGTCACTACTATAGATGGTGTGGACAGACTACGCTTGAGTTTAAAGCGAGCGAGGGCAATAAAAAAAACAAAAACTACTCCAGTAGGGTTTATATTGTTTACAAGATCCTCTTGGTAATGTTTCTCATGATGCCTGTAGTATGCATTTCCCAAATTCTTCAGCTACTTTATTTATGTCTTTCTCAGTGTTCATGTTTCTAACCAGTATGCTGGTGCGATGATTGTACATTGCCCAGTCTACTTTCTTGTTGTTCCACCTCGACAGCGTGCAGCTTTTACTTAGAAGCTCATTTTCAACAGTTAGAAAGACTGACCGATGGTCACTGCCACCAAGTTGTTTCCCAACAATTCGTGTAATGTTCCACTCCAGGTCTGGTGAGTGAAGAGCCAGGTCAGGTGTAGTTGTAATGTGCCTCAGTTAGAAAGTATGTGGGTCCGCCGGCTTGTTAATCAAGATGAATCTATTCTCATCCTGCCAGTCTTCGACTCTCTCTCCTATCTGTTCCATGTGATCATAGCCCCAGCTCTGCGAGTGGCTGTTGAAATCGCCACACACAGTCATCTTTTTTCTTTTAATGGTAGTGTGTCCAGTGCCTGTGGGTGGTCACTTGGACAGTAGTAATTGATGAGATATAGGTCTGTATCGCCTGTCTTAAGTTTAAGTGTCTGATACTCAGCCCCTTCCATGTACGCTTCAATTTGGGAAGCAGTGACGTTTTATTTTTTTTTACAAGGATCAGAATCCAACCCTTTCGCCTGTCCTTTCGATCAAATCTTTAATACTGGTAGCCTCTAATTTTGAAGGCTATATTTTCGTTTAGGTGAGTTTCTTGCAAGCAACATACGCTTTCTTTTTCTTGGTTCAGGATGTTTTCTAGTTCTATGTTTTGTTTGTTTGTTTTGTTGTTGTTGTTGTTGTTGTTGTTGTTGTTGTTGTTGTTGTTGCTGCTGCTGACTCCCTTCGCATTCCAGTGCATTATTTTTAGTCTTTGTTTCGTATGGCCAGCCGCTCTATTCTCAGGTCCCCTGCCTTCACAAGGCATCTGAGAAGGACTTCCAGTAGTTGTGGTTGAACCCTTTCGATTCATAGGGTCAGGCAATGCACCTGTCTGGGGGGGGGGGGGGGGGTCCAAAGCAGGGCATAACATGTAGCAGTAGTCGACATATTTCATGGCGTAATTGCGTGGCATCCTGATTTTTATGGTGCATCTCCTGGCTGGTTGCCTCCGTCTTCAGCACCTTTCCTTTGCTAGAGCAGACTGTGGTCTTACTCGAGTTTATGTGTGTAGGCACGCATACACGTGTCTGCGCTTGCATGTACGTGCATACACATCTAGAGCATTCTGTTATTTCACGGCGCCAGTGACTCGCCGCCGCCACTTCTCCTGTTAAAACAGTTCCGCCACGAGAAGGCCAGGAGTTGGACTTTTGCTGCATTGGCGATCAATGCACGAGCCATGGTGTATTGATGCAATGTTGGGCGCTCACGCCAACTCTACACCCCCGGCCCCATAACAGCAACATTTGGAACCACTGAATGAATCAACATCAATTGTTAGATTTATAACTGAATGAATCAACATGAATAGTTATATCTGTAACAGAATGAATCAACATCGATAGTTAGATTCGTAACTGAATGAATTAACATCAATAAGTTATATTGTAACTGAATGAATCAACATCAATAGTTATATCTGCACTTAATAAATCAACATCAATAGTTAGATTTGTAACTGAATGAATCAACATCAATAGTTAGATTTGTAACTGAATGCATCAACATCAATAGTTATACTGTATTTGTAACTGAATGAATCATCATCAGTGGTTAGATATGTAACTGAATGTATCAACATCAATAGTTAGATTTGTAACTGAATTAATCAACATCAGTAGTTAAATTTGTAACTGAATGCATCAACATCAATAGTTAGGATTGTTACTGAATTCATCTACTAAATAGTTAGATGTGTATCTGAATGCATCACCATTAATTGTTAGATGTGTACCTGAATGAATCAACATCAATAGTTATATTTGTAACTGAATGAATCAACATCGATTTGTTAGAATTTCAATTGAATGAATTAACATATTTTTAGTGATGTTACATAACTAGTTAAGTAATGATGCCATATGACAGTTTATGTAACGATGTGATATGATTAGTTTATGTAATGATGTTACACGACATAGTTTATGTAGTGATGTTACACGACATAGTTTATGTAATAATGTTACAAGGCATAGTTTATGTAATGATGTTACAAGACATAGTTCATGTAATGATGTTACAAGACATAGATTATGTAATGATGATAAACAAGACATAGTTTATGTAATGATGTTACACGACATAGTTTATGTAATGATGTTACTAGACATAGTTTATGTAATGATGTTACACGACATAGTTTATGTAATGATGTTACACGACATAGTTTATGTAGTGATGTTACACGACATAGTTTATGTAATGATGTTACACGACATAGTTTATGTAATGATGTTACACGACATAGTTTATGTAATGATGTTACACGACATAGTTTATGTAATGATGTTACACGACATAGTTTATGTAATGATGTTACTAGACATAGTTTATGTAATGAGTTTACACGACATAGTTTATGTAATGATGTTTACACGACATAGTTTATGTAATGATGTTACTAGACATAGTTATGTAATGAGGTTACACGACATAGTTTATGTAATGATGTTACACGACATAGTTTATGTAATGATGTTACACGACATAGTTTATGTAATGATGTTACACGACATAGTTTATGTAATGATGTTACGCGACATAGTTTATGTAATGATGTTACACGACATAGTTTATGTAATGATGTTACATGACATAGTTTATGTAATGATGTTACACGACATAGTTTATGTAATGATTTACTAGACATAGTTTATGTAATGATGTTACACGACATAGTTTATGTAATGATGTTACTAGACAGTTTATGTAATGATGATAAACAAGACATAGTTTATGTAATGATGTTACACGACATAGTTTATGTAATGATGTTACACGACATAGTTTATGTAATGATGTTACATGACATAGTTTATGTAATGATGATAAACAAGACATAGTTTATGTAATGATGTTACACGACATAATTTATGTAATGATGTTACACGACATAGTTTATATAATGATGTTACACAACATAGTTTATGTAATGATGTTACACGACATAGTTTATGTAATGATGTTACTAGACATAGTTTATGTAATGATGTTACACGACATAGTTTATGTAATGATGTTACACGACATAGTTTATGTAATGATGTTACACGACATAGTTTATGTAATGATGTTACACGACATAGTTTATGTAATGATGTTACAAGACATAGTTTATGTAATGATGTTACACGACATAGTTTATGTAATGATGTTACTAGACATAGTTTATGTAATGATGTTACACGACATAGTTTATGTAATGATGTTACTAGACATAGTTTATGTAATGATGTTACACGACATAGTTTATGTAGTGATGTTACACGACATAGTTTATGTAATGATGTTACACGACATAGTTTATGTAATGATGTTACACGACATAGTTTATGTAATGATGTTACACGACATAGTTTATGTAATGATGTTACACGACATAGTTTATGTAGTGATGTTACACGACATAGTTTATGTAATGATGTTACACGACATAGTTTATGTAATGATGTTACACGACATAGTTTTATGTAATGATGTTACACGACATAGTTTATGTAATGATGTTACTACGACATAGTTTATGTAATGATGTTACACGACATAGTTTATGTAGTGATGTTACACGACATAGTTTATGTAATGATGTTACACGACATAGTTTATGTAATGATGTTACACGACATAGTTTATGTAATGATGTTACACGACATAGTTTATGTAATGATGTTACACGACATAGTTTATGTAATGATGTTACACGACATAGTTTATGTAGTGATGTTACACGACATAGTTTATGTAATGATGTTACACGACATAGTTTATGTAATGATGTTACACGACATAGTTTATGTAATGATGTTACACGACATAGTTTATGTAATGATGTTACTAGACATAGTTTATGTAATGATGTTACACGACATAGTTTATGTAATGATGTTACACGACATAGTTTATGTAATGATGTTACACGACATAGTTTATGTAATGATGTTACACGACATAGTTTATGTAATGATGTTACACGACATAGTTTATGTAATGATGTTACACGACATAGTTTATGTAATGATGTTACACGACATAGTTTATGTAATGATGTTACACGACATAGTTTATGTAATGATGTTACACGACATAGTTTATGTAATGATGTTACACGACATAGTTTATGTAGTGATGTTACACGACATAGTTTATGTAATGATGTTACACGACATAGTTTATGTAATGATGTTACACGACATAGTTTATGTAATGATGTTACACGACATAGTTTATGTAATGATGTTACTAGACATAGTTTATGTAATGATGTTACACGACATAGTTTATGTAATGATGTTACATGACATAGTTTATGTAATGATGTTACTAGACATAGTTTATGTAATGATGTTACACAACATAGTTTAGGTAATGATGTTACGCGACATAGTTTATGTAATGATGTTACGCGACATAGTTTATGTAATGATGTTACACGACATAGTTTATGTAATGATGTTACACGACATAGTTTATGTAATGATGTTACATGACATAGTTTATGTAATGATGTTACGCGACATAGTTTATGTAATGATGTTACACGACATAGTTTATGTAATGATGTTACACGACATAGTTTATGTAATGATGTTACACGACATAGTTTATGTAATGATGTTACGTGACATAGTTTAGGTAATGATGTTACGCGACATAGTTTATGTAATGATGTTACGCGACATAGTTTAGGTAATGATGTTACACGACATAATTTATGTAATGATGTTACTAGACATAGTTTATGTAGTGATGTTACACGACATAGTTTATATAATGATGTTACTAGACATAGTTTATGTAATGATGTTACACAACATAGTTTATGTAATGATGTTACACGACATAGTTTATGTAATGATGTTACACGACATAGTTTATGTAATGATGTTACACGACATAGTTTATGTAATGATGTTACACGACATAGTTTATGTAGTGATGTTACACAACATAGTTTATGTAATGATGTTACGCGACATAGTTTATGTAATGATGTTACAGGACATAGTTTATGTAGTGATGTTACACAACATATTTTATGTAATGATGTTACACGACATAGTTTATGTAGTGATGTTACACAACATAGTTTATGTAATGATGTTACACAACATAGTTTATGTAATGATGTTACACAACATAGTTTATATAATGATGCGACATGACATAATTTATGTAACGATGTGATATGATTAGTTTATGTAATGATGTTACACGACATAGTTTATTAATGATGAGATGGAATAGAAAGAAAAAGCAGCGGCTGCAGCAGGATATAACAATATGAAATGGAAACAAATAGGTATATTAAACTCCTGCAAGAAAAAAACGTACTAAACATCAACAACGTTGCACATACCTTACAAGGAGATCCACGTATCGCGAAATACAGGTGAAAATCCGAAATCAGAAGCACTCAATAAATATAAAAAATGAATAATAAAATAAGATAAAATACACACGAACGCGTACAATACGACACACAGACGTTTCGATTCTCAGAATCTTTGTCAATGACAACACAGATAGCTAACAACGAGATACAGCAAACAACGAAAAAACACAAACACACGACCTATCACTAAGCCATGTGAGGCAGAAAAGGTGACTTGGCCAGCTGCGAAGGCGCTTGTGGCTGCAGAATTAAAAATGGGTTGCCAAAAAGGATTTGAGTAGCCAAAAATATGTGAACAGTCTGCTATGAAAATATAGGGATGTGGGGACAATTAGGTCTAGATATGGGGGGGGGGGGGGGGACAGCATAGTAATAGATAGTGTAAACAATTGGGGAAGATGCCACAGTTGTACCGTAGCGTCCACAACAGTATTAATACCTGCTGGATGGATGCATCCCAGATTGTTGATTAGCTGGCATTCAATTTTAAGTCGATGACATTTTAAGTTATATATGTGCTTGTCCATGTATGTGTGTATATGTCCATGTGTGTATATGTCCATATGTGTGTGTATGTCAGTGTCTACGTGTGTATGTTTATGTATGTGTGTATGTCCATGTGTGATTATGCAATGTATTTATGTTCGTAGTTTTGACTGTTCACGTATGTGTATGTCTCTATGTGTGTAGCCATGTGTGAGTGTCTCTATGTATGTATCAATGTGTGTGTGTGTCTATCCATGTGTGTATGTCTCTATGTGTGTATCCATGTGTGTGTGTCTATGTGTGTATCCATGTGTGTGTCTATGTGTGTATCAATGTTTGTGTCTCTATGTGTGTATCCATGTGTGTGTGTGTCTATGTGTGTATCAATGTTTGTGTCTCTATGTGTGTATCCATGTGTGTATGTCTCTATGTGTCTATCCATGTGTGTATGTCTCTATGTGTGTATCAATGTGTGTGTGTCTCTATGTGTGTATCAATGTGAGTGTCTCTATGTATGTATCAATGTGTGTGTGTGTCTATCCATGTGTGTATGTCTCTATGTGTGTATCCATGTGTGTGTGTCTATGTGTGTATCCATGTATGTGTGTCTATGTGTGTATCAATGTTTGTGTCTCTATGTGTGTATCCATGTGTGTGTGTCTATGTGTGTATCAATGTTTGTGTCTCTATGTGTGTATCCATGTGAGTGTGTCTCTATGTGTGAATCAATGTGTGTGTGTCTCTATGTGTGTATCCATGTGTGTGTCTCTATGTGTATTTATGTGTGTATATTTCGTTTTTCATGTCTATCCATGTTTATGTATGTTCGTGTGTATGTCCATGTAAGTTCACATCTGTGTATATCCGTGTGTGTTCATGTGTATATGTCCGTGTGTGCTCATGTGTGTACATCCATATTTGTTCATGTGCATGTGTCTATGTCCATGTGTGTTCATGTTTGTATATCCATGTTTGTTCTTGTGTGTTTATCTGTGTGTCTTGATGTATGTATATCCATGTGTGTTCATGTGTGTATGCACATGTGTGCTCATGTGTGTATATCCATGTTTTCGCATGTGTGTCTATCCACGTTTCTTCATGTGCGTCTGTCCGTCTTTCCATATGTGCTTATGTGTGTATGTCCACACATGCTCATGTGTGTACATCCATATTTGTTCATGTGCATAAGCTCATATGTTTCTGTCTATGTGTGCACATATGTCTGTCTGTGTGCTTTCATGTGTCTGTCCATATTTGTTAATGTCTGTCTATGTGTACTCATGTGTCCTTCTTTGTTCCTGTGTCTGTCTATGTGTGCTCATGTGTCTATGCCCATATTTGTTCATATGTCTGTCTATGTGTGCTCATGTGTCTATGCCCATATTTGTTCATATGTCTGTCTATGTGTGCTCATGTGTCTATGCCCATATTTGTTCATGTGTCTGTCTATGTGTACTTATGTGTCGATCTTTGTTCACGTGTCTGTCTATGTATGTTCATCTGTCTATGCCCATATTTGTTTATGTATGTCTATGTGTACTCATATGTCTATGTCCATCTTCGGTCATGTGTCTGTCTGTGTCCAACTTTGTTCATGTGTCTGTCTATGTGTACTCATGTGTCCATCTTTGTTCATGTGTATGACTATGTGTGCTCACGTGTCTGTCTACGCGTGTTCATGTACTTATGTCCATATTTGTTCATGTGTCTGTCTATGTGTACTCATGTGTCCATCTTTGTTCATGTGTCTGTCTTTGTGTAATCATGTGTCTATATCCGTATTTGTTTATGTCTGTCTATGTGTGCTCATGTGTCCATGTCCATGTTTATTAATGTGCATATGCTGATGTTTCTATGTCCATATATGTTTACGTGTGTCTATCGATGTTTGTTCATATGTGTGTATATCCATGTTTGTTCATGTGTGTATATCCATGTTTGTTCATGTATATATATCCATGTCTGCTACATGTCTATGTCCTTGTGTGTTCATGTGTATATATCTTTGTGTGCTGATGTGTGTATATCCATGTGTTCATGCGAGTATATCCATGTTTGTTCATGTGTGTATATCCATGTGTGCTTACATGTCTATGTCCTTGTGTGTTCATATGTGTATATTTATGTGTGCTGATGTGTGTATATCCATATTTGTTCATGTGTGTATTTCCATGTGTGTTCATGTGTGTATATCAATGTGTTTTCATGTGTGTATATCCATGTGTTTTCATGTGTGTATATCCATGTGTGTTCATGTGCGTATACCAATGTGTGCTCATGTGTGTGTATCCAAGTTTTTTATTTTTCATGTGTGTATGTGAACATTAGTATGAAATGTGCAAAACGGGCATCATTTGAGGAGGCGGCTCTGATGAGCAGACTATCGCTCCTCGTTCTCGCAGTTGGGCGGGGCAGGGTGGCATGGAGGGGTGATATCTATGTCATATCTAAGGGAGATAGTTCTAAGAAAATACAACTCTTATTTTTCTAAGGGCAAATAACTATTGAGTGGGTGTATACTATTTTAATTAATTGTAAAAATAAAATAAATAAATACATAATAATAATCAAAAGACCTGGCGTGGAATGGGGGAGGGGTTGGGGTGGGGGGAGCGGGTGTGCTAGGATCACAGTAAGTTCCTCCAGATGGGAGAGTGGCTGTGGACTGGGCGTAAGATGGATTTTCATTGTTAAGGAGATGGGCGTGTCTAGTCAAAGAGTGGGTGAGGGTGGAGCCGGGGTGAAAAAGTGGATAGCGAGAAGGCCAATGTGGCAGAGGGTATGACACAGTGGTCGGTGTGGCAGAGAGTATGGCACAGTGCTCGGCGTGGCTGCTTGTATGACTAGTGGTCAGCGTGGCAGAGGGTATGACACAGTGGTCGGAGTGGTAGTGGGTATAACACAGTGTTCGCCTTGACTGAGTGTATGACACAGTGGTCGTCGTGACTCTCTCTCTCTCTCTCTCTTCTCTCTCTCTCGCGAGCGAGCGCTCTCTCTCTCTCTCTCTCTCTCTCTCTCTCTTTCTCTCTCTCTCTCGTGCTTTCTCTCTTTTATCTATCTGCTTGCGTTCTTGTGTGACATTGGTGTGATTCAGTACTTGTCTGACTATTTACTGTGTGTGAGTGTAAATGTGGTGACGTGGGTATGGTAGATACCCTGTGGTGTGGATGCGTTACTGTAGGCTTGATTCTATCCATCTGTCTATCTATCTGGCTAACAGTCAATATCTGTCTATATATCTGTATATCTCTATGTCTGGCTTCATGCGTGTCTGTGTATATCTGTATATATGATTGATCGTTTTCTCTGTATTCGTCCATGGATGACAGTAATGTGATGCCAGTATGTATCCTCCTGATGACTGTGTGTGTGTCTATAAGTAGTGGCCATCATCTCGATGCTTAAGCGTGGCTACAACATGTAACAATTCTCACAAAAACATTTGAATGCACTAACAGCGAAGAGTTAAGACTCATGTTTCACAGCGCGAACCACACCAGAGAAAAGAATAACTACATGGCCTGGTTGAAGCTAATTAGCTGACATGGAAAAATGTGTGTCATAGTAAGTAGTATGGTCTGTATATGTGGTGTAGATTATTACTGTCTGCAGTGGATGGGACTTAAACACTTTCATCATAACATTGGCAGTATGTTAGAGATACAATCCTCGTCCTCGGGCCGTGTAACGATGTACAGCCGGTCACATAGTCACATGTTTAAGGGGTACATCCGGTTAGCCAAATTCAGAAATATCTCAACCAAACTTATAAATATATCGACTAAGTAGGAAAAAATGTACGCCAAACAAATAAACATCTTGGCCAAAATAGGAATATCTGAACTAAACTTATAGCTATATCGACCAAAGTAGGAAACAATGTTTCCCAAACTAATGAAACTCTTGACCAAAATAAGAAATATCTCAACCAAGCTTATAAAATATAGGAAAAATTATAGCCAAAATAATAAATAAAATGTTGACCAAAATAGGAAATATCTCAACCAAACTTATAAATATATCAACCAAGTAGGAAAAAATATAACAAGTACTAATTAAAATCTCGACCAAAGAAAGAAATATTTCAATCAAACTTATAAATATATCAACCAAGTAGGAAAACGTGTTAACCAAACTAATAAAAATGTTGGCTACATTACGAAATAGCTCGACCAAGCTTATAAAATGTAAGAAAATATGTTAGTCAAATCAAGAAATATGTCGACCGAAGTAATACAATTTGTAAAACGATGGACAAACTAAGAAATACGAATGACACTGTAAGATAAAGGGTTTACTATAGTGAGAAAAATAATTGCCAAATTAAGAAAAATGATGATAAAACTAAGAAACATGTTTGCCAAAGTAAAAAACAATATGTTACCCAAATAGGGGGAAAATGTTGGCCAAAGTAAGAAATATCTCATCTAAACCTATAAATATGTCGATCGAAATAAGAAACTGTATTATTCAAATTAGGACAACTGTTGACCAAAGTAAGAAATATCTCAACCAAACTTATAAATATATCGACCTAACTAAGAAAGTAAGTTAGCCAAACTTATAAAAATATTGACGAAAATAGAAACTATCTCAACCAAACTTATAAATATATCAGTCAAGTAGGAAAAAATGTTAACCAAACTAATAAAAATATTGGCCACATTCCGAAATAGCTCGACCAAACGTATAAATAGTAAGAAAATATGTTAATCAAATCAAAAAATATGTCGACCAAAGTGAAAGAATATGTAAAATGATGGACAAACTAAGAAATATGAATGACACAGTAAGAAAAAGGGTTTACCATGGTGAGAAAAATCATTGCCGAATTAAGAACAATCATGATCAAACTAAGAAACATGTATGCCAAAGGAAAAATATGTAAGCCAAATGGGGTAAATGTTAGCCAAATACAGAAATATCTCGACCAAATTTATAAAAAGTAGGAAAATGTGTTACCCAAATTAGGAAGAAATGTTGCCCAAAGTAAGAACTATCTCAACCAAACTTATAAATATGTCGACGGAAATAAGAAAAATGTGTTACCCAAATTAGGAAAAATGTTGGTCAATATAAGAAATATCTCGACTAAATTTATAAAAAGTATAAAAAGTAAGAAAATATGTTAGCCAAATTAATGCAATGTTGGCCAAAATAAGAAATATCTCAACCAAACGATAAATATAAAAACCAAGTAGGAAAAAATACTAATAAAAGTATTCTTCTGCTTCCTCTGTTTTCCCTCCTCTTCTGCTGCGGTCACTCCTTCTTCTTCGTTTGCACTCAGACCTCCAGATTAAAGTGTTTAAAGAATCAGTAACTTGCTAACCAGACCAGCCCGTATGTCATCCTATTGTAGTCGTGACTAGTTGATAAGTATGTGATCCTATTGTAGGCCGTGACTGGTCAGAGATTATGTGATTCTATTTTAGTCGTGTCTAGTGGGAAATTATATGATCCTATTGTAGGCCGTGACTGGTGAGAAATTATTTGATCCCATTGTAGGTCGTGACCAGTGGGGAAGTATGTGATCCTATTGTAGGCCGTGTCTGGTGTGAAATTATGTGATCCTATTGTAGTCGTGACTGGTGAGAAATTATGTGATCCTATTGTAGACCGTGACAAGCTGGAAAGTATGCAATCCTACTATAGGCCGTGACAAGTGGGAAATTATGTGATCCTATTGTAGGCCAAGATTGGTGAACAATTATGTGATCCTACTGTAGTAGGACTTGTGGGAAAGTATGTGATCCTATTATAGACAGTGACTAGTTGGAAAGTATGTGATCCTATTGTAGGTCGTGACTGGTGGGAAATTACCTGATCCTAGCGTAGTCATGACAAGTGAGAATTATGTGATCCTATTGTAGGTTGTATTTTGTGAGAAATTATGTGATCCTATTGTAGGTTATGTTTTGTGAGAAAGTATGTGATCCTACTGTCGGTTGTGACTGGTGAGAAATTATGTGATTCTATTGTAGGTCGTGACTAGTGGGAAAGTATTGATCCTATTGTAGGCCGTGACTAGCTGTAAATTATGTGATCCTATTGTAGGCTGTGACTAGCTGGAAATTATGTGATCCTATTGTAGTCCTGTGACTGGTGAGAAATTATGTGATCCTATTGTAGGTCATAAATGGTGGGAAAGTATTTGATCCTATTGTAGACCACGACTGGTGGAAAAGTATGTGATCCTTTTGTGGGTCGTGACTGGTGTGAAATTATATGATCCTATTGTACGTCGTGACTATTGGGAAAGAATGTGATTCTTCTTCTTCTTCTTCTTCTTCTTCTTCTTCTTCTTCTTCTTCTTCTTCTTCTTCTTCTTCTTCTTCTTCTTCTTCTTCTTCTTCTTCTTCTTCTTCTTCTTCTTCTTCTTCTTCTTCTTCTTCTTCTTCGACTTTAGTGGGCGTTGTTTAAGACCAAGTTAGCCTTCCTGGGGGACTCTCACCGTTATCGTGTCGTTCACATCCCAGCTGATCAAGTTAGAATGCTCCCCACACAAACCAGGAACGGTCAGCCTGCAAACGACATCCACTCAGCAAGCTTTCGCTTCGGACTTTCACGTAATGGATTCGCTAGCTAAGCGTTCCATTTCGTGTTAATGAGACGTTTTACCACGTTAGTTTGCAGAACACATCCACTCAGCAAGCTTTTGCTTCGGACTTCCACGTAATTGATTCGCTAGCCAAGCATTCCTTTTGGTGTTAATGAGACGTTTTTCCACTTGTGACTCCACTCACTCGATGAGTCTAAATAGTCTTGCATCGTATTTATTGCGTGCGGCTAGGACGCTTTTTGCACGTTTAGTAACGCTCACAAGGTAGGCTGCATGTGCTGCCGGATTAGCATCTTACCTCCATGCAGCAGAGAGCAAGTAACGGCCAAGCCCTCTCGTCCGGGGGATCTCTCATATCCCTCGGCTGAGAGCCTCAGAACAAGTGTCTGAACCATGCATGTAGCAGGCTCATCATCTCACTTCCATTTAAATGTGGGTGAGTATCCCCTCACATCCTTGGGATGTTGACTGACGTTCCTGGTGTTCAGCCATATCCCTCAGCTGAGAGCCGTAGAATATGTGTCTGGACCAAGAATGTAGTGGCATCGTGCACCTGATTCGGACTTGAGTGCTATGGATTTGTTTACCCCTAGCCTTTGACTGCCTGTCCCCAGTCCACCCATAAGGACAGCAGGTGTGTGTCTCTCTTGGTCTGGTTCCTATACCTTGGCCTGTCCGACATGGGAGACCCTACCAGTAGCTGTGCTACCGTCGGCATAGCTATTGGGGTCATTGGAACACGCAAGACCCTCCACCACGGCAAGTTGGAGACGCGTTAGAGGGGTATGTGATCCTATTGTAGGTCGTGACTGGTGAGAAATTATGTGATCCTATTGTTGATCGTGACTAGTGAAAAATTATGTGATCCTATGTGGTCGTGACTAGTGGGAAAGTATGTGATCCTATTGTAGGACGTGACTGGTGATAAATTATGCGATCCTATTGTAGGTCTTGACTAGTGGGAAAGTATGTGATCCTATTGGATGTCGTGACTAGTGGGAAAGTATGTGATCCTATTGTAGGTCGTGACTAGTGGGAAAGTATGTGATCCTATTGTAGGTCGTGACTAGTGGGAAAGTATGTGTCCTATTGTAGGTCGTGACTAGTGGGAAAGTATGTGATCCTATTGTAGGTCGTGACTAGTGGGAAAGTATGTGATTCTATTGTAGGTCGTGCCGTGTAGAAAAGTATGTGATGCTATTGCAGGCCGTATGTGGTTGGAAAAGTATGTGAGCCTTTTGCTGGCCGTATGTTATCTTTTATCAATTGGGGTATCGTCATTGGACTCCGGACAGGTCCATAGGTGCTCAGATTCTCCCCCCCCCCCCAGCGTCCAGTGGCTAATAGTGCCAGTTCTATGTTGGTTGACGAGGCCCCTCGTTTTCCCAATGTACCTCTCGTGTCTGGCCGTGCCAATTCTTACTCCCAAGTCTCTCATCCTGGACAACGATGTGGATTCACTGACGTCAAAGTCCTCTGTTCTCGACATCTCTTTAAGGATGTTAATAACATCGGCACGATCCATGGGCTGGCCATCTACAGGGGGTGCAGAGCCAGCCAGTTTATCAGCTCGTTCATTTCCCTCGACTCCCGCATGTCCCGGGACGAAGATGAAGGTAACCTTACGGACAACGGACTTCCGCAGCGAATCAGTCCACTGTCTACGTACAGATCCTGCATCGACCCTCCGAATCATGCTCATTGAATCACTTAGTACACACACGTTGGTATAATGCTGTGATTCCAGCCATATGAAAGCCTGTGTTACTGCCATCACTTCCATCGTCATGCTGCTCGTGGTCACGGAGTGGGCACCACTGGATTCTTGAACGGTTCGGCCCGCTGAACGGGCTGTAAATGCCCACGCACTTCTCTGCTTAACAACAGATCCATCTGTATAGATGAGCACTTCGGGGTTGTCTGAGTGTTCATTGATGAGCGCGTTGACCTCTGCATTGACAGCGGCAGGGTTCTGCTCTCTGCACCGTCTGTCAAGTGTGATAATGCAGGAGAAGGTGCACTTAAAAGCTGGAGGCACAGGCACCCATTCCTTGCCGGGGTTGATACTGGTAGGACTGCAGACCTGTCTGATGACATCTTCCGCCCGACCCATCCATGATTTGCCCCTCTTTAGCCTGTCGCCCTTTTCTCTGAATATATCTTCATGCAGAGGGTGCTGCTCATCTGCACTTATTTTTAAGTATGCACGAGCTCTCCAGATCTTGATCCTGTGGTTCATGGTCGGGAAGTCAAGGAGGTATCTCATTGCTACACAGCTGGTGTCTCTCGTGCAGCCCAAAATGATGCGCATGGCTTCGTTTTGTACCTTTTCGAGTCTCCAATCTGTGTAAGGCTGACAGTGAGGATGGCCAGGGCATTCTCGATTCGTGAAAGTACCAGTCCTTCGAATAGAAGTACTAACAGTCTTTGCTCAATATTGGCAATTGCCATGACTCTCATTGCTGACAAACCTTTTCGAGCTTTCGTTATGACATAATCAACATGATCTCTGAATGACAGGCTACGATCAAACCTCACGCCAAGATATGTCATCGACTGGGTTCTACTCAAAATACTCCCATCCATCCTCACTGCCGGCAGGTCTGTTTTCACAATATGGTTGTTTAGGGAGAACCATGTAACCGATGCCTTTGCAGGGTTGACAAGGGCATCGGACATCAGCATACCATGAGGAAATTCGATCTAGTTCGCCCTGCATACCATTGGCAACCGCCTGTCTATCTCGACCCTGTCGATACACAAGAATGATCGTCAGCAAATGACTAGAGTCCTACCCCTCCCGTCCAACTGTTGTTCAGTGATCGGCACTGTATACACATTGAATAGTACTGGTGACAGTGGTGAATCCTGCTGGCAATCCTGGACATATCGTTGTCGCTCAGAAGACCAACTCCCACATCTTAGCACCACCTTCCTCTGGGATCAGGACTGCAGCTATCCATCGTATAAGGTGAGGGTAGCACTTTCAGTCTGAGAAGGGTTTGCATCAAGTGCTCGAAGGATACTGTTTTGTATGCGTCCTCTAAGTCTATGGCAGCCGCACATGTTTCTTCTCTGCTCTGAAACCCTTCATAAACGTCCTGAGCAAAGACCGCCGCATTCAGCCATGACTCTTTGTTGCATCTGTATCCTCCAAGTGTGGGCGGGAAGCAGCCGAGTTGTTCCAAGTCACGAGCAAGTCTGTGTGCTACAATTTTCTCCAGTAGCTTGCCAGCAGTGTTCTGCATCGTTATGATTCTGTAGCCGCATATCTTGGAATGGTCTTTGTTCGGTTTTGGCAGCGGTAACAAGTAGCTGTGTAGCCATACCTCTTTGACCAGGCCCCTTTGGATACTGGTGTTAAATTCTCTGGCCAGTTCTTCCATGTCATCATCTGACATCGTCTGTAGGTCCCCATATCGGACGCCGTCTGGGCCTGGTGCAGTGTTGGGTGATTTCTTGAGCATTGCGCGTAATGCCTCAGCAGGGATTACAAATTCTTCGCCCGTCCCGGCCTCCTCGCACAACTGAGAGAGTGTCGTTGTGGTCCTCTGTCTGGCGGCTCGTCTTTCTGATCAGTCTGCTCTATGTAGCGTGCAAGGAGGGCCTTCCCTTTATCCGCATCCGACTTTTTCCATGTGAGGTCTGTGTCCTTGAAAGTCTGGAATACCCCTCCGTTGTGCAGCACCGTTCATGCTCTTATGGAGGCGCCAGAATGTCGTGAGAGACCGCTCGGAGCACACCTTCATGCAGAACTCATCCCATTTCTCGGCCTTGGCCTGTTTGGCGCAGGATTTGAATAAGGTCGTCGTCCTATGGACCTCAGTCTTCAGGTTCGCCAACTCACCCTGTGGCATGTTAGCCTTTCTGGCTTTTTGCCAGTCTTTGACAGCCTGCCTCTTTCCCAGCCATGCGCTCTCGACCTCACCGTTCCACCATGGTGGTTGCAACCATCTTTCTTGTCTCCTGCGGGAGGAAGTTAGTTTTCTTCTTCTGATCTTGCTTAAGGCGTCTTGAACAGTGTTGTCATACGGGAAGGCATTCGTCTTGTTTCCTTGACTTCTGGCCCTGTCTTTCTCGATCAAGATGACGCAAGGGTAGTGATCACTGTCGTGGTATCCCAGTGTGCCCCACCGGCACCTTGGTGCGATGGTGGGCGACACCAGGGCCAAGTCAATGACACTGTCAGAATCACCTGGTCGGGTGGCCATTCTAGTGACCTTCCCATCATTCAGACAGACTAGGGCAGCAGATACCAGGGCATCCTCCAGATCTTCTCCTTGTCTATTGGTGATGTTATTCCTCCATTGACTGCCTCTGGCATTGAAGTCCCCGCAGTAGATGATATGCCTTTCCTCCATAGCGAACAATCTCTGCCACTGTCGAACGTCGACCTTCCAGTTACACGCATAAACGTTCACAATTACAAGCTGCACTGGCGCCATTATTCTTATTGCCTGCACTTGCAGGGCATCACTGTTCCAGGCGGACATATCGACCTCAGACGCCAGTATGTTGTCGCGGACCAGAATGGCCTGGCCGAGGTGCCGCCTGTTATAGAAGCCCTGAAACCCCGCCAAATTGGCAACACCGTCGAAAAGCTGAGTTTCTTGTAAAACCACAATGTCGTTTCCGTAGATTAGTTTTTCAAGAATGGGTCGGCGTTGATTAAGTGATGCACAGTTCCAGTACAGTACTCGAACGTGTCTGAAGCCCAGCCTGTTACACTTTAACCGTGTTCTGCGGGCTCCGGCTCGTTTACCACGCTGTGTCCTTGTTGGGCGTCGTCTGTTCGTCTTGTTAGGCTTAACTATCGCCACCGGGCGTCGATGATACGCCGAAGGGAGTCCGGGCGCGCGTGCACGAACTCTGTTGCACGATCCGAACTCCATTTCACCTCTAAAACACACTTAAGCCACAAACATTTCGAAAAAAAAAAAACACGTTCCGTTTTATGGGACGAAGAAATGTCCCGCCATCTTGCTCCAAGGATGTGACATCCTGCTGGACGTATGTGGTCGGAAGTAGTATGTGATCCCATTTCATGCCTATGTGGTTGGAAAGTATGTTATCCTATTGCAAGCCGTATGTGGTTGGAAAGTATGTGATCCTATTGCAAGCTGTATGTGGTTGGAAAGTATGTGATCCTATTGCAGTTCGTATGCGGTAGGGAAGGATGTGATCCTATTGCTGGCCGTGTGTGTGGTTGGAAAGTATGTGATCCTATTGCAGACCGTGCCGTGTAGATAGGTATGTGATCTTATTGCAGACCACTTGTAGTAGAAAGTGTGTGATCCTATTGCAGGCCTTATTTGGAAAGGAAGTGTGAGATCCTATTGCAGGCCTTATTTTGAGGGGAAGTGTGAGATCCTATTGTAGGTCGTGCCGTGTAGAAAAGTATGTGATTCTATTGTAGGTCGTGCCTTGTAGAAAAGTATGTGATCTTATTGCAGGCCATATGTGGTTTGAAAGTATGGGATCCTATTGCAGACCGTGTCGGGTGGGAAAGTATGTGATCCTTTTGGAGGTCGTTTCGGGTGGCTAAGCATGGGACCTTATTGCAGACCGTGCCGTGTAGAAAATAATGTGATTCTATTGCAGGCCGTATGTGGTTGGAAAAGTATGTGATCCTATTGCAGGTCGTATGTGGTTGGAAGTAGTATGTGATCCTATTGCAGGCCGTATGTGGCTGGACAGTATGTGATCCTATTGCAAGCCGTGCCGTGTAGACAAGTTTGTGATCTTACAGCAGGTCGTATGTAGTTGGAAAGTATGTGATCCTATTGCAGGCCGTATGTGGTTGGAAAGTATGTGATCCTATTGCAAGCCGTGCCGTGTAGACAAGTTTGTGATCTTACAGCAGGTCGTATGTAGTTGGAAAGTATGTGATCCTATTGCAGGCCGTATGTGGTTGGAAAGTATGTGATCCTAATGCAGGCCGTGCAATGTAGAAAAGTATGTGATCGTATTGCAGGTGGTATGTGATTGGAAAGTGTGGGATTCTATTGCAGGCCGTATGTGGTTGGAAAGATATGAGATCCTATTGCAGGCCGTATGTGGTTGGAAAGTATGTGATTTATTGCAGGCCGTATGTGGTTGGGAAGTATATGATACTATTTCAGGCCTATGTGGTTGGAAAGTATGTGATCCTATTGCAGACCGTGTCGGATGGGCAAGAATGTGATCCTTTTGCAGGCCCTTTCGGGTTGGAACGTATGGGACCCTACTGCAGGCCGTGCCGTGTAGAAAAATATGTGATCATATTGCAGATCGTGTCGGGTGGGAAAGTATGTGATCCTATTGCAGATCGTGTCGGGTGGGAAAGTATCATGTAATCCTGTATTAGCCGTGTGTGGTGGGAAATTATGAGATCCTGATGTAGGCCAGTTCGTGTGAGAAAGTATGTGATCCTACTGTAGGCAGTGGGTAGTTGGCAAGTATATGAATCTATTGTAGGCCGTGTCTGGAGGGAAAGTGTCATGTGATTCTGTTGCAGCATTGACTGATGGGAATGTTTCTCGTGATCTGAATGCTAGTTAGCTCAAGCAGGAATGATATAAATAAGAACACACTAAAATGTCTGCTCATCAGTTATAACTATTTGTTTCAAGTAATCCTTACGTCTTCAGTCAGTTGTTCATATAAATTATAGCTCTGAATGTTCAAGTCTGCATGCCTTGGATATCTATTGTCAGTCCTATTTTGAGACCACATGAATCCCCCAACTTGTCTAGATTATGGCGTTTTCTCAAATACACGAAGATTGTGATGTCAGGAACGCTAGCCGCTGCCGATGGTCTGGCCACGTTTTGTGGAGTCTTCGGGACAGTGTGAACGTTGATGTATGGTGAGGCAGACTTGGGAAATGACGCTTGGCGTTAGGAGGACATAGGCGGTCAACAGAACAGCCTGTGCACTTTAGTGCTGGCACTAAATCACAGACTTTGCACTTCAATGCTGGCGCCAAATCACAGAATGGAAGTAAATAGTCGTGATGAAATGAGCTCTGCGTGTCGGCAACAATGTGGACTACTCGCATCGAATAGACCTGTTTGATTGTGCATTGTAATTGATGTTGAAGTAACGTCACCTTATCACAACCGACACAGAGCATCAGGGTACCGCATTCACAACTGTTGTGGAAACCCTCCGGCACATCAAGAGCTACAGGATTTGCCCTTGAGCTTGGGGTCACGAAAGTAAAGCAGGAAGGAACTAAACCCCTCATGATGCTGTGAACTAATATATATGAAATTCTGTACACTTTACACCTCTAAGCTGTGTCTGTTGGGATTTGGTGTACACTTCACGCAACTTGGCTGTGTCTGTTGGGATTTAGTGTGACATGTTGTGGTTGTGAATGGCGTAGTGTCTTCTGTGACTGTCTCACACCTGATCAATAAATGGTGGACCAAGTTCCAGTGGCCATGTCCTCTACGTATTTATGTGTACTGTCCAACTAGCTGTGTACACATGTACACATCCGCAGAGCTAACAAGTTTCCGCGAAACAGTCACATGACAATGCATGAAGGAAGAGATCTCAGAAATTTCCACACAAACATCTGATGTACTGTTTGAGTTACGTCTGTTCAAAACTAACCTCTTCATTTGGACACCTGATCGAACCACACCCAGTGACCCACATCGCATAGTTGGTGTTAGCTGAAGGACCACCACACCTAGTTGACGGCCATGCTCAAGAGACCAGCTAGAAATGACTGCATGTCTTGAGCAGTGGGCGTGAGTTCAAGCCTCTTGCTGCAGGTAAACATCCGTATTGCTCTTGTTGACATGTAGTGATACATTATGTTTATTAAGACATGTAGTGATACATTATGTTTATTAAGACATGTAGTGATACATTATGTTTATTAAGACATGTAGTGATACATTATGTTTATTATGACATATAGTGATACATTATGTTTGTGACAGCTAGAAAAGAAGAGGAAGAAGAGAGAGGAGGGAGGGAGGAGAGAGAGAAGAGAAAGAAAAGAATGATGAGGGAAACGATATAAATAGTGTGAAGCCTAAAAGTTCGTTCCTCAGTCGAACTCTGCCTACTACACACTACCTTTGATAGTAAAGAAATATGAAGAGAGAGAAGGAGAAAAAAAGAGGATGAGAGTAAGGGATACGACAGATGTAGGTTCGTGTCTCCGCGTGAGAACAATAGTTAATTACTATTGCACCATCAATGTCTCGTGGTGTATGTTATCAGGTTATAGAAGAGAGGTACAGCCTCATAAGGTTTCTAAGCTACTCTAAATTATATTACTTCAGACTGACAAGTCGAAATAAAAGGCAACTCAAACATATTTATTTTCTTCTGAACAGTAACAGAGTGACAATCTACAGTATAATCACATAAAGTAACCAGTACATGCATTGAAGACACATCTATGTATAATCGACTCCAAAAAACAACACAATACTGCATGACGCCACAAGGGGGGGAGGTAGATAATGTAATAAACTATACAACCAGATGTTAGGGAATCATTACCTACTATCACCTCCTAACCGCATGAAGAAAAGGACTAAATCTAGGAATTACACCGGCCTTTGTTTCATAACTATCTCTCCGTAGGCTTATCAGTGGTACATGTATTCAGCCCAAACACCCATTGATCCACAGATTGATCCATCAATCCATATACCCAGGGAATTAATTCGCTCCCATCCAACTTGTTCAGCGGGTAACTGTTTACCCAGACAATGTCTGAAACATTATAAAACAATACCCGTGAGTTTTATGTGAGAATAAACCTTAGTCTTTCACTACCTACAAAGTCCTTGACATCTATCTATTCTTTATCTATACTAGTATTAGTATATCTTAGCCATAACATAAATTAAGAACCTTATTGTAAACACAGTAATCTATCGTCTATATATATTTAACTAACATTATTATAGCCTATTTCCCAACGCGCCGCCTACAGCCAACATTAAGTATTTAACCATTCACCCGAAGATCTGAACTCGCTGCCTGTACCACGCCGGGCCAGCCTAACTACACCTTAGCTACACAACCGCAGAAGCGCGACCTCCTTTCACCTATGTCCAGCTAACAAAAGACACGCATTCTTTCCTGTGCCCGCCCCGTCTCTGGCCAACGATCTCACCTGCCCCTATTGTCTGGTTGACCTAGTGATCGCGAGTGCCTGGCTATCTTCTTCTGTCGTCTGCTGTGTTTGGTCGCTGTGTCTATATTCTTGCAATACTGCCATCTCTTCGTATTTACATGCACTTGCACTAGCCTAGTTCTCATTAATCTTGTAGGCTAATGGCTCAGTTTACATGAACATATACAGTTTATCCACACTCTGCTTATCTCTCCGATTAATATGACTCCCAACACTATAGACCAGCCATTTATATATACGTAATTTGCAGGACGTCGCATCCAATCCTAATCCTTTGTCGACTGCTCATAATTATTCGGTAAACTTACCTACAGTAGTTTGCTATAGCTCTCTAAACTAAGATACTTGATTATAATATACAATTAAACTAAGTCTTATGTCAACTTACATTCTTCTTCTGTCGTCCCGTTGATCATCTGGGTCCCATATTTGAAATGCGATTGCTATCTTCAACCTCGTTTGCCGTGGATCCCACCACCGGTTTCCAGTCGTATTTGACATTAGTCTCCTGTGCGGTTCCAACCGCATTGTCCCTGGCTATGGTCGTCCTGTGTGACGTTTAGCCATCTACTGCAACGAACGAGCGGTCTCCTTAGCTGGCGGTCCTCTTAACTCAAGTGGCTTTCTTGCACTTTAACGACCCTCGGACTCTGCGTGTCTTTCCCTTCTTTGGCTTATCTGCCTTGGGTAGGTTCCGTTCACAGATCCTTAGTCGCTCTCACTCCTATCAGTGATTCAGACGAGTTCTAGCATGAGCGCTTGTCCGTCTTCCTTCACTTCCTCCTCCTACAGATACTATACAGACTTGGGCACGGATTAGCCACAATTTCTGAAGTCCTGTTACTATGTTCCTTGGGCTGCCCCAAGAGGGCTCAGGCCCCCGCCGCTCCCGGAGTCCACTATTAACTGTCCTCTCTCCTGCTCGACTCTTCTAACTGACTGGATCCTCAAGTATATATTACTTCTCGAGTTGGCGCCTTTCTTGAATCACGTGACGTCGCTGTCCCTTGTCATCCAATCAGTACTTCGCGTACCCTGCTTCAATTTGCATCTTATTATTAATCTAACTACCTTCACCCCAATACGACCTTGTTTTTGAGTTCATAGTCCTTGTTTGAGTTCATGCTCCTTGAAGTAGATTTCTCAGCTCAAGCACGTTCCCACTGCCATAAATCTGCCAGCCCACGGTACCCATTTTGGTCTCTAGACAACTTTCGTTTATCTCTGATTCTCGTATGCACCTATAAACTATGTGGCCTGTTTTGTTTTCTGACAGCTCTAACCTAAAGTATACATTACATCTGGCATTCCCCGACCCTGAGAAAGCTACAGAACAACGACAGTTGAGGTAGAGTTTTAGGAAACCGAAACAATTCGGGTTCAGAGCTTGACCTTTCAAGCTGTTTAAAAATATCTTGGCCGATGAACTTAGATACTTCCAAATTCCCCTACTGGTTTTGGTGTCATCAATATCTAGTGCCTTGTTGTCCCATTTTGTGACGCATCAGGCGTTCACATATTCCCCTCCTACTCTTCGACGGACCCACGTCGAACAAGAGATATCTATACTCTTGGTATGCTAAGCAAGGCCTTGTGTAAATCTGGGACTAATTACGTAAACAATAAGTCAATGGGACTTCATTCATTGGCCCCAAACCTTTCAGTGTAATTCTGCTACCCGTTATATCCCATGAACCTGATGCTTTAAGTAACAAATATCAAATATCAGTGACCAAAAATAAATCATCAGCCTCTGCCAAAATATATTACCGTATCCTATGAGTGGCGATGAGGAATATGCATTCTGTATACAAAATAAACCTGCAATTCTGACATCAACATCAACACCCAGCTCCATGGATGCAATACATAGAGGCAACAAAAATAATAAAACAATGTCAATGTAGGCATTCAGTTAATATGCCACTCCCCTGTAACAACAACAAAACGAACAATCAAATTCACTTAGGTGCTACCCACTAGGACATATGTAGTCATCCTTGAATCTGAAAAAAAAACATTGTAACAATTCCTGTGACACGACAGGCAAATGCCTGGTCACCACACATAATAACACAACCAATTCTCCCCTATTCGCAAGGACACATCAGCCTGAAGCTGCAATCTTCACGATCACCACCGATGTACACAAAAACAAATCAGCCCCTACTGTAAGTACGCAATATTTAGTGGTCATAGAAACAAACCAAACATATATCATGAAACAGCTTTCGACATAAAAACAAATGTGCGCCCAGTCGTTGGACATCATGCTCAATTGTCTTGGCGCTGAAATAACTCTGAAAAAAATGTGTGCCCAGTTCTTGGACACCCTGGCGCTGAAATAACTCTAAAAAAAACATTTGTTTGCCCAGTTCCCGGACATGGCGCTAACATGTATTCTTCGCCATGCCCCTTCACATTAAAAACAAACATATACCCGCATTAACGTCTACTCGGGTAATCTCAGATTATAAATGGACTTCTTGGCCTCCTGGCACGACGTTGAACTGTGTGTTGTCACTATGACACCCAATACTACAGTTGTGTCTGCCCAACACGATAGTGAGGCCCACACAAAAATAAAAGCATTCGCGTACCCGACTTGACAACTTCCGCTATGGAAATAACAAGGGAGCTAACTGCTCCACAACAGTTGATCCCCTCAAGTAGTCATATTCATTTAAACAACAAAATAACATGTTTCTAACTAAGTTCAACCTGTAAAACAAACAAAGGATGGCTAAACGTGACGACACCAAAATTGTCATTCAATTATGAACCAACACTACACCACGAACGTTTAACTAATTATTAAACTACTGTTCATTGCGTCATGCTGAAATAAATATATAAAGAATATGTTTCTGCTTGCGGGTGCTCTCTGGATTCCGTTTTCTTCTTCACTGAATTTCTACGATTGTTTCTTTAAGTGTCTATTCTATATGCACGGGCAGAAATATAGGGCGTCGCTTGTCATTCACTGCCCAACACCGTTAACATGTCTAAGTCTGGTATCATGCAACTTGAACACGCTGGTACACTGAATTCCACCTATGTTCCCGCTTCTAAAATAAAGGGATTTTCTAACTACCACGAATTACACTGTCATTTGTCTCTTCACAACAGCCATAATAAACTCACTAAATAAAACACAGGGGAATATCCCCTCTTGATGATCTAATTGTTCATGCGTGAATTTCTTTTGCGCCACGCCACGTATGCCATTGATAACGTTCGGCACAGCCCGTCTCGCTCTGCCGCTGGTGGGGCACGCTAGCACGATGAGTCCTTGTTGTCGTTCCTTGCAGGGCAACACAGAGGGGGGAGGGGGAAGGAGCGCTATATTCTTCTTAGTGGCCTCGGATGTCTACACTGCCACCCGAAATGTTGGGTCCTGTCACCTAAACAGCGTCACAACTGTTCCCTAAAAGAGTCAGCGAAGTTCATTCCCCGGACAGCCACAGGTTTGGCTGACTCTGCATAACAGGTGTAGGGAATTGTTCTTATACTTTGCATGGCTCTGGGTTTCGCCTGCCATACCCTGTCATCAATTATGACTCTGACTTCCTGGACGAAGAGTGGGTGACCTTTGTATAACGGTGGAGTATTTTATTCTGATACTCTTCAATCAGTGAGTTAGTCTTTAACGTGCACTGAAATTAGGACCTTGGTCCTTTAACGATAACAAGATAAGACCACCCTTACGTTGACTTGCTCTGCTCAGCTGTTGTCTGAGCTCATTTCGGACAGATTCCGCTGCGCTGACTCTCCTTCTGAGTTGGCTATCCCTGGGTATTTTGTTGTAGTGGGTTTTCCTGTAATTCTTGTAGCAAGGTGGTTTGGCCGGTGTACTTTACACAAGAGTTTCTAACTGAACAGACTTAGTAGAAACCTCGCCGACAGATAGTTCAGACAATTTACCAACCAGCTATGAGATAAGTAGCCTAGTAAAGGAACACTTACTGAGACAACTATCGAGCAGGCAATCACGAACTACTGACTGTAAGCGACAAATCTATGTATACGATCTCACTATGTAGTAGAACCTGACACCGCCGAGACAAAGTTCACATGGAATATCCTGGGAACTCCTGGACTACAATAGGAAGGTCCCAGACTATTCTGGAAACATATCCTGCCGACGACGCCATTTTGTGATCAGCTAGGAAAAAAAGGAGGAAGAAGAGAGAGAGAGGAGGGAGAGAGAGAGAAGAGAAAGAAAAGAATGATGAGGGAAATGGTATAGATAGTGTGAAGCCTAAAAGTTCGTTCCTCAGTCGAACTCTGCCTACTACACACTACCTTTGATAGTAAAGAAAGAGGGAGAACAAGGGAGAGAGAGAGAGAGAGAAGGAGAAAAAGGATGAGAGTAAGGGATACGACAGATAGAGGTTCGTGTCTCCGCGTGAGAACAATAGTTAATTACTATTGCACCATCAATGTCTCGTGGTGTATGTTATCAGGTTATAGAAGAGATGTACAGCCTCACAAGGTCTCTAAGCTACTCTACTTATATTACTTCAGACTGACAAGTCGAAATAAAAGGCAACTCAAACATATTTATTTTCTTCTGAACGGTAACAGAGTACAGTATAATCACATAAAGTAACCAGTACATGCATTGAAGACACATCTATGTATAATCGACTCCAAAAAACAACACAATACTGCATGACGCCACAAGGGGAGGTAGATAATGTAATAAACTATACAACCAGATGTTAGGGAATCATTACCTACTATCACCTCCTAACCGCATGAAGAAAAGGACTAAATCTAGGAATTACACCGGCTTTTGTTTCATAACTATCTCTCCGTAGGCTTATCAGTGGTACATGTATTCAGCCCAAACACCCATTGATCCACAGATTGATCCATCAATCCATATACCCAGGGAATTAATTCGCTCCCATCCAACTTGTTCAGCGGGTAACTGTTTACCCAGACAATGTCTGAAACATTATAAAACAATACCCGTGAGTTTTATGTGAGAATAAACCTTAGTCTTTCACTACCTACAAAGTCCTTGACATCTATCTATTCTTTATCTATACTAGTATTAGTATATCTTAGCCATAACATAAATTAAGAACCTTATTGTAAACACAGTAATCTATCGTCTATATATATTTAACTAACATTATTATAGCCTATTTCCCAACGCGCCGCCTACAGCCAACATTAAGTATTTAACCATTCACCCGAAGATCTGAACTCGCTGCCTGTACCACGCCGGGCCAGCCTAACTACACCTTAGCTACACAACCGCAGAAGCGCGACCTCCTTTCACCTATGTCCAGCTAACAAAAGACACGCATTCTTTCCTGTGCCCGCCCCGTCTCTGGCCAACGATCTCACCTGCCCCTATTGTCTGGTTGACCTAGTGATCGCGAGTGCCTGGCTATCTTCTTCTGTCGTCTGCTGTGTTTGGTCGCTGTGTCTATATTCTTGCAATACTGCCATCTCTTCGTATTTACATGCACTTGCACTAGCCTAGTTCTCATTAATCTTGTAGGCTAATGGCTCAGTTTACATGAACATATACAGTTTATCCACACTCTGCTTATCTCTCCGATTAATATGACTCCCAACACTATAGACCAGCCATTTATATATACGTAATTTGCAGGACGTCGCATCCAATCCTAATCCTTTGTCGACTGCTCATAATTATTCGGTAAACTTACCTACAGTAGTTTGCTTTAGCTCTCTAAACTAAGATACTTGATTATAATATACAATTAAACTAAGTCTTATGTCAACTTACATTCTTCTTCTGTCGTCCCGTTGATCATCTGGGTCCCATATTTGAAATACGATTGCTCTCTTCAACCTCGTTTGCCGTGGATCCCACCACCGGTTTCCAGTCGTATTTGACATTAGTCTCCTGTGCGGTTCCAACCGCATTGTCCCTGGCTATGGTCGTCCTGTGTGACGTTTAGCCATCTACTGCAACGAACGAGCGGTCTCCTTAGCTGGCGGTCCTCTTAACTCAAGTGGCTTTCTTGCACTTTAACGACCCTCGGACTCTGCGTGTCTTTCCCTTCTTTGGCTTATCTGCCTTGGGTAGGTTCCGTTCACAGATCCTTAGTCGCTCTCACTCCTATCAGTGATTCAGACGAGTTCTAGCATGAGCGCTTGTCCGTCTTCCTTCACTTCCTCCTCCTACAGATACTATACAGACTTGGGCACGGATTAGCCACAATTTCTGAAGTCCTGTTACTATGTTCCTTGGGCTGCCCCAAGAGGGCTCAGCCCCCCGCCGCTCCCGGAGTCCACTATTAACTGTCCTCTCTCCTGCTCGACTCTTCTAACTGACTGGATCCTCAAGTATATATTACTTCTCGAGTTGGCGCCTTTCTTGAATCACGTGACGTCGCTGTCCCTTGTCATCCAATCAGTACTTCGCGTACCCTGCTTCAATTTGCATCTTATTATTAATCTAACTACCTTCACCCCAATACGACCTTGTTTTTGAGTTCATAGTCCTTGTTTGAGTTCATGCTCCTTGAAGTAGATTTCTCAGCTCAAGCACGTTCCCACTGCCATAAATCTGCCAGCCCACGGTACCCATTTTGGTCTCTAGACAACTTTCGTTTATCTCTGATTCTCGTATGCACCTATAAACTATGTGGCCTGTTTTGTTTTCTGACAGCTCTAACCTAAAGTATACATTACATCTGGCATTCCCCGACCCTGAGAAAGCTACAGAACAACGACAGTTGAGGTAGAGTTTTAGGAAACCGAAACAATTCGGGTTCAGAGCTTGACCTTTCAAGCTGTTTAAAAATATCTTGGCCGATGAACTTAGATACTTCCAAATTCCCCTACTGGTTTTGGTGTCATCAATATCTAGTGCCTTGTTGTCCCATTTTGTGACGCATCAGGCGTTCACATGTTTATTATGACATGTAGCGATACATTATGTTTATTAAAACATGTAGTGATACATTATGTTTATTATGACATGTAGTGATACATTTTGTTTATTATGACATATAGTGATTCATTCTGTTTATTATGACATGTAGTGATACATTCTGTCTATTAAGACATGTAGTGATACATTATGTTTATTATGACATGTAGTGATACATTCTGTTTATTATAACATGTAGTGATACATTATGTTTATTATGACAAGTAGTGATATATTATGTTTATTATGATATGGAGTGATACATTCTGTTTATTATGACATGTAGTGATACATTATGTTTATTATGACATGTAGTGATACATTCTGTTTAGTATGACTAGTAGTGATACATTATGTTTATTATGATATGTAGTGATTCATTCTGTTTAATATGATTTGTAGTGAAACATTCTGTTTAGTATGACTAGTTGTGATACATTATGTTTATTATGACATGTATTGATACATTATGTTTATTATGACGTATAGTGATTCATTCTGTTTATTATGACATGTAGTGATACAGTTGAGTTGAGTTGTTGAGTTGAGTTAAGAACCGACATCACTTCACTCAGGACATTCCCATACGTGTTCCGTCCCCTCGTTCAACAACCAGCGAAGAGTCATTCTACTAATCGTTCCCACCGCTATCTGATTAAAAGTTCTCCTGGTCTTCCCTCTCAGTTTTGAGATTCTTCCAGAACCCCTGCCGATCCCCTGCAATCTCATTCTTTCCACATACAGGTTCTCAATCTGTTCCCCGCCTTCTCCACTTGGTCCCACAAGTGCACGACCACCTCCCCCTGTCCATAGGTAATCGACCACCAAGAGGTGCATTCCCTGCCAGCCTATCAGCCTGTTCATTCCCTCGTTCACCCGCATGGCCAGGGCAAAATATCCATACAATTCTCACGATCTGTGACCTCTGAAGCGACGAGAGCCATTCCACACGAAACATTCCTTTCTCCACCTTGCTAAGCATACTCTTTGAATCCGTAATTAATACAACGTGTGTTGCAGTAGTCTCCTCTAGCCACCGGAATTACTTCCTCCACCTCCATTCTTATGCTGGAGGTCGTAGTCTCATATGCCAGACTCTCCTTTTTCAAGACTCGTCCATTAGCCTTTGCAATAAAGCCCCAGCCACTACGTCTGTTTCTCACCACTGACCCATCGGTGTAGATGACTATGTCACCTTGATGTGTGTTGCTCTGGATCAGCTGTTGTACTTCAAACTCAGTGCGTCCCGCTGCCCATTCTCTGCACTCACGACCCAGTGATATTATTACATTGTGCCAGTCCGTCATGACTTCCGGAACTTCAACCCACTCTCTTTCACGATTGATGGTCTCTAGATCACACACCTGACTTATAGAAAGTTCTGTCTGTGCCATCCAGGACCTGCCTCGTCTTAGTCTATGACCCTTAACCATATCCATTGCTGCATGCAGCGGGTGATCCCTGTCTGCGGCAACTCTCAGGTACCATTTAGCCTGAAGGACTCTATCCATCATTGTAGGTAGCGCCAGGATATGCCTCATGTATATAATTGGTGTGTCCTTTGTACACCCCAGTATTAACCGCATGGCAGCATTCTGTATGCGCTCCAAACTTTCAAGCTGGCTCTGTGATACTGTCAGCAGCCCCAAATCATACTCAATGATAGAAATTATTAGCTGCTGAAAGAGTATGTAGTGATACATTAAGATCATTACGACATGTAGTAAAACATTCTGTTTATTATGACATGTAGTGAAACATTATGTTTATTATGACATGTAGTGATACATTCTGTTTATTATGACATGTAGTGATACATTCTGTTTATTATGACATGTAGTGATACATTCTGTTTATTATGACATATAGTGATACATTATGTTTATTATTACATATAGTGATTCATTCTGTTTATTATGACATATAGTGATTCATTCTGTTTATTATGACATGTAGTGATACATTAAGATCATTATGACATGTAGTGATACATTCTGTTTAATATGACATGTAGTGAAACATTATGTTTATTATGACATGTAGTGATACATTCTGTTTATTCTGACATATAGTGATACATTCTGTTTATTCTGACATGTAGTGATACATTAAGATCATTATGACATGTAGTGATACATTCTGTTTATTATGACATGTAGTGATACATTCTGCTTACTATTACATATAGTGATTCATTCTGTTTATTCTGACATATAGTGATAAATTCTGTTTATTCTGACATGTAGTGATACATTAAGATCATTATGACATGTAGTGATACATTAAGATCATTATGACATGTAGTGATACATTCTGTTTATTATGACATGAAGTAAAACATTCATTTATCTTGTCATGTGGCCATACAATCGATCATTCATCACGACACGTAGTGATTTATTCGAGTGTTCACCAGCCTGTGTGTTTGTCAATATAATGACATGTGCACGTGTTTGTACTGGCATTATGTGATTCATACAAGGGTTCGTCCTGACATGTAGTGATACATTCATATCCTGTAGTCATTCGTGGAGGTGTTCATCAGCTGTTGTGTTGTTCCATGTAGTGATACGTGCAAGTGTTCATCAGCTGTTTTGTTGTTCCATGTAGTGATACATGCAAGTGTTCATCAGCTGTTGTGTTGTTCCATGTAGTGATACATGCAAGTGTTCATCAGCCTTTGTGTTGTTCCATGTAGTGATACATACAAGTGTTCATCAGCTGTTGTGTTGGTCCATGTAGTGATACTTGCAAGAGTTCATCAGCCTTTGTGTTGTTCCATGTAGTGATACGTGCAAGTGTTCATCAGCTGTTGTGTTGTTCCATGTAGTGATACATGCAAGTGGTCATCAGCTGTTGTGTTGTTCCATGTAGTGATACATGCACATGTTCATCAGCTGTTGTGTTGTTCCATGTAGTGATACATGCAAATGTTCGTCAGCCTTTGTGTTGTTCCATGTAGTGATACATGCAAGTGTTCATCAGCCTTTGTGGTGTTCCATGTATTGATACATGCATGTGTTTATCAGCTGTTGTTTTGTTCCATGTAGTGATACATGCAAGTGTTCATCAGCCTTTGTGTTGTTCCATGTAGTGATACGTGCAAGTGTTCATCAGCTGTTGTGTTGTTCCATGTAGTGATACATGCAAGTGTTCATCAGCTGTTGTGTTGTTCCATGTAGTGATACATGCACATGTTCATCAGCTGTTGTGTTGTTCCATGTAGTGATACATGCAAGTGTTCATCAGCCTTTGTGGTGTTCCATGTATTGATACATGCATGTGTTTATCAGCTGTTGTTTAGTTCCATGTAGTGATACATGCAAGTGTTCATCAGCCTTTGTGTTGTTCCATGTAGTGATACATACAAGTGTTCATCAGCTGTTGTGTTGTTCCATGTAGTAATACATGCAAGTGTTCATAAGACTTTGTGTTGTTCCATGTAGTGATACATGCAAGTGTTCATCATCTGTTGTGTTATTCCATGTAGTGATAGATGCAAGTGTTCATCAGCCTTTGTGTTGTTCCATGTAGTGATACATGCATATTTTCATCAGCTGTTGTGTTGTTCCATGTAGTGATACATGCAAGTGTTCATCAGCTGTTGTGTTGTTCCATGTAGTGATACATGCATGTGTTCATCAGCTGGTGTGTTGTTCTTTGTAATAATACATGCAAGTGTTCATCAGCCTTTGTGTTGTTCCATGTAGTGATACATGCAAGTGCTAATCAGCTGTTGTGTTGTTCCATGTAGTGATATATGCAAGTGGTCAACAGCCTTTGTGTTGTTCCATGTAGTGATACATGCAAGTGGTCATCAGCCTTTGTGTTGTTCCATGTAGTGATACATGCAAGTGTTCATCAGCTGTTTTGTTGTTCCATGGAATGATACATGCAAGTGTTCATCAGCCTTTGTGTTGCTCCATGTAGTGTCACATGCAATTGTTCAACAGCTGTTGAGTTGCGCCGTGTAGTGATACATACAAGTTGTAAACGAATATTGTATTGTTGCATCTAGTGATAAAAACAAGTGTTCATCAGCTGTTGTATTGTTCCATGTAATGACATATGCAAATGTATATCAGCCGTTATGTTGTTCCTTGTAGTGATACATGCAAGTGTTCATCGGCTGTTGTGTTGTTCCATTTAGTGATGCATACAAATGTTCATCAGCTATTGCATTGTTCCATGTAGTGACACATGCATGTGTACATCAGCTGTTGTTATTCCATGTAGTGATGCATGCAAGTGTTCAACATCTGGTGTGTTGTTCCATGCAGGGATACACACAAGTTTGAAACGAATGTTGTATTGTTCCATGTAATGATAAATACAAGTGTTCATCAACTGGTGTGTTGTTCCATGAAGTGATGCAAACACGTTTTAAACGAATGTTGTATTGTTCAATGTAGTGATACATGCAAATGTTTATCGGCTGTTATATTGTTCCATGTAGTGATAAATACAAGTGTTCATCAGCTGTCGTGTTGTTCCATGTAATAATACACGGACGTGTTCATCAGCTGTTGTATTGTTTCATGTAGTGATACAAGCAAGTGTTCATCAGCTGTTGTGTTGTTCCATGTTGTGACACACACACGTTTTAAAGTAATGTTGTATTGTTCCATGAAGTGATACATACAAGTGTTCATCAGCTGTTGTATTGTTCCATGTGTGACACAAGCAAGTGTATATCAGCTGTTCTGTTGTTTCATGTAGTGACTCAAGCAAGTGTATATCAGCTGTTGTGTTGTTCCATGTAGTGACTCAAGCAAGTGTATATCAGCTGTTCTGTTGTTCCATGCAGTGATTCAAGCAAGTGTATATCAGCTGTTGTATTGTTCCATGTAGTGACTCAAGCAAGTGTATATCAACTGTTCTGTTATTCCATGTAGTGACTCAAGCAAGTGTATATCAGTTGTTCAGTTATTCCATGTAGTGACTCACGCAAGTGTATATCAGCTGTTCCGTTATTCCATGTAGAGACTCAAGCAAGTGTACATCAGCTTTTCTGTTGTTCCATATAGTGACTCAAGCAAGTGTACATCAGCTGTTCTGGTGTTCTATGTGTGACTCAAGCAAGTGTATATCAGCTGTTGTATTGTTCCATGTAGTGACTCAAGCAAGTGTATATCAGCTGTTCTGTTGTTCCATGCAGTGATTCAAGCAAGTGTATATCAGCTGTTGTATTGTTCCATGTGGTGACTCAAGTAAGTGTATATCAACTGTTCTGTTATTCCATGTAGTGACTCAAGCAAGTGTATATCAGTTGTTCTGTTGTTCCATGTAGTAACTCAAGCAAGTGTATATCAGCTGTTGTATTGTTCCATGTAGTGACTCAAGCAAGTGTATATCAGCTGTTCTGTTGTTCCATGTAGTGACTCAAGCAAGTGTACATCAGCTATTCTGTTGTTCCATGTAGTGACTCAAGCAAGTGTATATCAGCTGTTCTGTTGTTCCATGTGTGACTCAAGCAAGTGTATATCAGCTGTTCTGTTGTTCCATGTAGTGACTCAAGCAAGTGTACATCAGCTATTCTGTTGTTCCATGTAGTGACTCAAGCAAGTGTATATCTGCTGTTCTGTTATTCCATGCAGTGACTCAAGCAAATGTACATCATCTGTTCTGTTGTTCCATGTAGTGACTCAAGCAAGTGTATATCAGCTGTTGTATTGTTCCATGTAGTGACTCAAGCAAGTGTATATCAGCTGTTCTGTTGTTCCATGTAGTGATTCAAGCAAGTGTACATCAGCTATTCTGTTGTTCCTTGTAGTGACTCAAGCAAGTGTATATCAGCTGTTCTGTTGTTCCATGTGTGACTCAAACAAGTGTACATCAGCTGTTCTGTTGTTCCATGTAGTGACTCAAGCAAGTGTATATCAGCTGTTGTATTATTCCATGTAGTGACTCAAGCAAGTGTATATCAGCTGTTCTGTTATTCCATGCAGTGACTCAAGCAAATGTACATCAGCTGTTCTGTTGTACCATGTAGTAACTCAAGCAAGTGTATATCAGCTGTTGTATTGTTCCATGTAGTGACTCAAGCAAGTGTATATCAGCTGTTCTGCTGTTCCATGTAGTGACTCAAGCAAGTGTACATCAGCTATTCTGTTGTTTCATGTAGTGACTCAAGCAAGTGTACATCAGCTGTTCTGTTGTTCCATGTGTGACTCAAGCAAGTGTATATCAGCTGTTCTGTTGTTCCATGTAGTGACTCAAGCAAGTGTACATCAGCTATTCTGTTGTTCCATGTAGTGACTCAAGCAAGTGTATATCAGCTGTCTGTTATTCCATGCAGTGACTCAAGCAAGTGTATATCAGCTGTTGTATTGTTCCATGTAGTGACTCAAGCAAGTGTATATCAGCTGTTCTGTTGTTCCATGTAGTGACTCAAGCAAGTGTACACCAGCTGTTCTGTTATTCCACGTAGTGACTCAAACACGTGTACATTAGCTGTTGCATTCCATATCGTTTCTTTGCTCTGATGCAGGTAAAAGTGAGCGTTCTCTACCTGTAGAAGCCGCTGACTCAGCGTGATCTGACGGTCTCGCAAGGATAAACATCGATGCAGACGAGGCCAGATGGCGGCGGCGCAACCAGCTAATCCGGGTCCCTCTCGGACTCCTCGAGCATACTTTGACATTTTGTTTGCAACGCTACCCATGGTGGCCATAACTGTGGTCACCATTTCGGCCAATGGCGCCATATTGGCAATGTTTTTAAGCCGACGAGCCCTGCGCAGATGCAAAAATCTATATTTCGTGAGCCTGGCGCTGGCAGATTTCCTTGTGGGGCTGTCGATGCCGTACAAACTGACCAGAGACCTACACCTCAGCTGGGACACAGGCTGGAGCTGTAGAATCTACCAAACCATCAAACAGTCGCTAGCCTACGCTTCTTTTCTGAGCATATTTTTGATCACTATGGACAAATGGCGGGCCATGCACTATCCGGTGTCATATAGAAACAGGTCTACAAAATACATGGCTGTCGCTGCTGTTGTCTTCATTTGGCTGATCAGTTTCTTCATATTTAGCCTTCCCCAATTCTGGTGGGAATATTATTTAGCGTCCAGGAGGTCCCACTCTGGGCACTCTGACAAACTGAAATCTACAAGCAGCAGTCTTGGCCAGGCCCCTGGGTTTGAGTTACGGACACAGCCATCAAGAGAACTCTTCACAAAACATGCGCGCCCAGACACAGGACGAAGTGGCAGCGGTGAGTACTTTCAGTTTCTGTCCCGAGGGATACCAGTTGAGTCTCAGGTTGTCCATCTTCTCCGCCACGTGTTATTACTTGTTGCCAGTAGTAACCATGATAGTTGTTGACGCCACGCTCTACCTGAAGATCAAATGGAGGAAAAGTGTCGAAGTTCAAAGGTCAACGAGTGTTACTGACACATATTTCATGACCTTGAAAAGACCGGCCCTGGAATTATCGGAAAGTTGCAGGTCTCTAGCGGGCGGCGGCGACGACGACGCGTCTAAAGAGCTGTTGTTGAAAAACTCTGACGCTCGACCGTTCAATAAACACTTGGCGCTCGGCAGCCGAAACGACAGGCGACACAGCTCCTTGCCTTCAATTTCACCCATCCTCAAGGGCAGAACTTCCAGCGGCCGCAGGGTTTCAATGCCTGAAAGCAATGCCGGAGGGTGTCGCTACGTGGGTCGCAAATGGTCGGGTTGTGCGGCTGCCATGACCAACAACCAGCCTGCCAACCCGATGGCAAACTTAGCACCTCGTCTACACACAGAGGACATGGTTCATGACATTTTAGTGAAACAGGACAAGAGGACCACACTGTGTTTGTGTCTGACGCTAGGACTGTTCATCGTCTGCTGGCTACCTCACGCAGTGGTTAGCATTCTCAACGCCGGTTGCTGGTGTCTGTTCGGAGCTGCACTGACCAGCACGTCCTGGCTCTACCACCTGCACCACGCCCTCAACCCGTTTCTCTATGGAATCATGTATGTGCAGTTCAAAAACGTGCTGAAACAATGGCTGCTCATAGAACGAGTGCACGCATTCAAGATGAGAGACACGCTGATACTCAAGAACCTGCAGAGAAAGTTAGAGGCTGAGGAAAACAATCCAGACAAAAGTCCCGGCGTCCCAGCTCGGTTCAACCATTTCGATGTATCCCGGATGACGTCACAGACGGATCTAACCCAGGAGGATGCAGACAATACTCTGTTGTAGTAGCACACAAGGTGGGCTGCTGTAGTGGCACACAAGGTGGGCTGCTGTAGTGGCACACAAGGTGGGCTGTTGTAGTGGCACACAAGGTGGGCTGCTGTAGTGGCACACAAGGTGGGCTGCTGTAGTGGCACACAAGGTGGGCTGTTGTAGTGGCACACAAGGTGGGCTGTTGTAGTGGCACACAAGGTGGGCTGTTGTAGTGGCACACAAGGTGGGCTGCTGTAGTGGCACACAAGGTGGGCTGTTGTAGTGGCACACAAGGTGGGCTGTTGTAGTGGCACACAAGGTGGGCTGTTGTAGTGGCACACAAGGTGGGCTGTTGTAGTGGCACACAAGGTGGGCTGCTGTAGTGGCACACAAGGTGGGCTGTTGTAGTGGCACACAAGGTGGGCTGTTGTAGTGGCACACAAGGTGGGCTGTTGTAGTGGCACACAAGGTGGGCTGCTGTAGTGGCACACAAGGTGGGCTGCTTTAGTGGCACACAAGGTGGACTGGCACACAAGGTGGGCTGCTGTAGTGGCACACAAGGTGGGCTGTTGTAGTGGCACACAAGGTGGGCTGTTGTAGTGGCACACAAGGTGGGCTGCTGTAGTGGCACACAATGTGTCACTTCTGACTGAATGTCTGAGATAAATGTCTCATTTGGGGCACAGAAGATGAGAGTTGTATGACAGACACTCTTGCATGAATGTCTTTGATAAATGTCTCATTGGGTATTCACTCAGTAGCCCGTTCACACGTGTTTCAATGTCATACGAGTAGATGGTCACATGCCTGACACTGAAAAACGCACCTGCTCACACAGCTACCACCATTTACAAATTCACACATCTTCACACCCACCACCCTATGACTCATCCTCACATCCACTACCAGTGCTTCAGTTACTCATCTCACATCCAACACCAAAGGACTCAGTGGCTCATTCTCATATCACTAACTCACTTATTCATCTTCACATCCATCAACCACTGATCAAATGACTCATCCTCACATCCAACACCAGTGACTCAATGACTCATCCTGACATGCACCACCAGTGATTAAATGACTCATCCTCACATCTAACACCAGTGACTCAATGACTCACCCTGTCATCCACCACCAGTGACCAATGACTCATCCTCACATCCACCACCAGTGACTCAATGACTCATCCTCACATCCACCATGCCAAGCCGTAAGTCCGTGTTCGCTGTGATTTGCCATGCAGCTCTAATATAATCGAACTTACAGAAGGTACTGGCTCATTATAATGGAGTAACGATAACATTCAATAACTCTCTGGTGAACTTGAAGATAATGTAAAAGTCAGAGTTCAGGAAAAACTAACACCGCTTTATTACGGCAGTTGACACAACTGATACATTTTGCAGTGTAATAATTAGCGCATCTGTTTTTACCAGAATGGCATCTAATATAAGCATACACAAAAATGAATTACTCCAACCTGTCCTACGTTCGCCTGGTCGTCACTCAATATTACTTCTCCTTCATCCGTTCACTCAGGCCGTCCTTGCTGTCATCTTCCTCCGATTCTGTCTAGATTCTGCCCGTCGTTCTCGAATCCATGGCGTTCCCAATATATGCTTCTAGCTGGTATTAACTTGGAGTCCACTGCTAGCCTTCAAACCATCCAATAGCCACACCAAGTTGTTCCCAAATTCCAACACACGACCGTTCACCTTGATCGCCGCACAACGTATCGTTTTTGTTGTTAACGTTGCATTGGTGTGACGTGTCCCGACGTCTAACCCGTATCTCTTGTTTTTCCTGCACTGTTTACTTTGAGTCCTTTCTCTGGCGACATCAGGCACCTGCTCTGTGGCACACCATCAGTGATTATATGACTCATCCTCACATCCCCCACCAGTGATTATATGACTCATCCTCACATCCACCACCAGTGATTATATGACTCATCCTCACATTCACCACCAGTGACTCAATGATTCATCCTCACATTCACCACCAGTGACTCAATGATTCATCCTCACATCTACACCCAGTGATTCAATGACTCATCCTCACATCCACCACCAGTGATTATATGACTCATCCTCACAACCACCACCAGTGATTATATGACTCATCCTCACATCCACCACCAGTGATTATATGACTCATCCTCACATTCACCACCAGTGACTCAATGATTCATCCTCACATCTACACCCAGTGACTCAATTACTCATCCTCACATCCACCACCAGTGATTATATGACTCATCCTCACAACCACCACCAGTGATTATATGACTCATCCTCACATTCACCACCAGTGACTCAATGATTCATCCTCACATCTACACCCAGTGACTCAGTGACTCATGATCACATCCATCACCCAGTGACTCAATGAATCGTCATCACACCAATGACTCATCCTCACACCCAGCACTAGTGACTCAATGATTCATCCTCACATCCACCACCAGTGATTATATGACTCATCCTCACATCCACCAACAGTGATTATATGACTCATCCTCACATCCACCACCAGTGATTATATGACTCATTCTCACATCCACCACCAGTGATTATATAACTCATCCTCACTTCCACCACCAGTGACTCAATGACTCAATCTCATATCCACCACCAGAGATTATATGACTCATCCTCACATCCACCACCAGTGATTATATTACTCATCCTCACATCCACCATCAGTGAATATATGACTCATCCTCATATCCACCACCAGTGATTATATGACATCCTCACATCCACCACCAGTGACTCAATACCTCATCCTCACAAAACCCACCGGTGATTATATGACTCATCCTCACATAAACTACCAGTGACTCAATGATTCATCCTCACATCTGACAACCAGTGACTCAATGACTCATGATCACATCCACCACCCAGTGACTCAATGAATCGTCCTCACATCAATGACTCATCCTCACACCCAGCACCAGTGACTCAAAGATTCATCCTCACATCCAGTGACTCAGTGACACATCCTTACATCAATAACCCAGTGACCCAATGATGCATCTTCATATCCACCATCCAGTGACTCAATGATTCGTCCTCAAATCCACCATCCAGTGACTCAATGAAATCCTCACAACCACCACCCAGTGAGTCAATGATTTAACCCCACATACACCACCCAGTGACTCAGTGACTGATCCTCAATCCACGACCCAGTGACGCAATGACTCATCCTCACATCAATGACTCAATGACTCATCCTCACACCCACCACCAGTGACTCAATGATTCATCCTCATACCCACCAAGCAGTGACTCTCTGATTCATCCTCACACCCACCACCCAGTGACTCAATGACTCATCCTCACATTTAACACCAGTGACTCAATGACTTATCCTCATATCCACCTTCAGTGACACAATGACTCATCTTCACATCCACCACCAGTGAATCTATTATTCATCCTCACATCCACCACCCAGTGACTCAATGATTAATCCTCACATCCACCACCCAGTGACTCAATGACTCATCCCCACATTTACCACCAGTGAAGCAATGAATTATCCTCGTAATCAAATCCAGTGACTCACCCTCACATCCAACACCCAGTGGCTAATTGACTCATCCTCACATCCACCACGCAGTGGCTCAATGATTCATCCTCACATCCACCACCCATTGACTCAACAATTCATCCTCACATGTAACACTAGTGACTCAGTGATTCATCTTCACATCCACAACCCAGTGATTCAATATTTCATCCTCACTTCCAACAAGCAGTGACTAAATAACTTATCCTCACATCCACCACGCAGTGACTCAAAGATCCATCCTCACATCCACCACCCAATGACTCGTCCTCACATTCACTACCAAGTGACTCGAAGATTCATCCTCATATCCATCAAAGTGACTCAATGATTCATCCTCACATCCACTGCTAGTGACTCAATGATTCATCTTCACATCCACCACGCAGTGACTCAATGACTCATCCTCACATCACTGGCTTAATTACGCATCCTCACACCAATGACCATTAACAAAATTATTCATCCTCACACCCACCACGCAGTGACTCAATGACTCATCCTCAAACCCACCATCAGTGACTCAGTGAATCATTCTCACATCCACCACCCAGTGATTAAATGAACTCATCCTGACATTCACCACTCAGTGATTTAGCCTCACATCCAACTTTAGTGACGCAATGACTCATCTTCTCATCCACCAATAGTGACTCAGTGATTCATCCTCACATCACCTCCGGTGACTCAATGATTCATTCTCACATCCACCACTCAGTGACTCATCCTCATACCCTCCACGCAGTGACTCAATGACTCATCCTCACATCAATAACTCAGTGATTCATCCTCACATCACCTCCAGTGACGCAATGATTCATCCTCACATCCACCACTCTGTGACTCAATGATTCATTCTCACATCCACCATGCAGTGACTAAATGATTCATTCTCACATCCAACACTCAGTGACTCATCCTCACATCCACCACTCAGTGACGCAATGACTCATCCTCACATCAATAACTCAGTGATTCATCCTCACATCACCTCCAGTGACTCAATGATTCATCCTCACATCCACCACTCTGTGACTCAATGATTCATTCTCACATCCACTATGCAGTGACTAAATGATTCATTCTCACATCCACCACTCAGTGACTCATCCTCACATCCACCACCCAATGACGCAATGACTCATCCTCACATCAATAACTCAGTGATTCATCCTCACATCACCTCCAGTGACTCAATGATTCATCCTCACATCCACCACGCAGTGACTAAATGATTCATCCTCACATCCACCACGCAGTGACTCAATGAATCATTCTCACATCCACCACTCAGTGATTCATCCTCACACCCTCCACGCAGTGACTCAGTGACTCATCCTCACATCCACCACTCAGTGACTCAATGACTCATCTCATTAACCCAGTGATTCAATGACTTATACTCACATCCATCACCCAGTGACTCAATGACTCATCCTCACATCAATAACTAAGTGATTCATCCTCACATCTCCATCAGTGACTCAATGAGTCATCCTCACATCCACCACTTAGTGACTCAATGATTCATCCTCACATCCACAACCCAGTGACTCAATAATTCATCCTCATATCCACCATCCAGTGACTCAATGATTCATCTTCACATCCACCACCCAGTGACTCAATAATTCATCCTCACATCCACCATGCAGTGACTCAATTACTCATCCACAAATCATTAACTCAGTGACTCTATGACTTATCCTCACATCCATCACCCAGTAACTCAGTGACTCATCCTCACATCAATAACTCAGTGATTCATCCTCACATCACCACCAGTGACTGAATGATTCATCCTCACATCCACCACCCAGTGACTAAATGATTCATCCTCACATCCACCACTCAGTGACTCAATGATTCATCCTCACATCACCACCAATGACTCAATGATTCACCCTCATATCAACCACTATGTGACTCAATGATTCATCCTCACATCCACCACGCAGTGACTAAATGATTCACACTCACATCTACCACTCAGTGATCCATCCTCACACCCTCCACGCAGTAACTCAATGATTCATCCTCACATACACCACTCAGTGACTCAATGACTCATCCACAAATCATTAACCCAGTGATTCAATGATTTATACTCACATTCACCACGCAGTGACTCAATGACTCATCCTCACATCAATAACTCAGTGATTCATCCTCACATCACCACCAGTGACTCAATGACTTATCCTCACATCTGTGGTAAGTTAAAAAGAAATGAGGATGGGATCCCCAAATTCTAATAGCCAACTGTTAGAGAAACTTGAAAATGGCTCGTTAAGAATCCCTAGGGGAGGATTTTGATTAATAGTTGAAGTTTCTTCACAGAGGGCCAGTGGAGCCCCGGAAGTTCACAGTACTCCGATAAGGGAAATTTTTCCCCTGGAAAATCTGAGTTACTTGTATTTTCCGGCCACACTTGGCTCCACTCTTAAGTTGTAACTAATGTATTCTAATTAATATTACACAATGCCAAGTAAAACACAAAACACCAAGTGCATCATCAAAACACTATAATGAGGTAATATAGTGGTGTGCTTCTGTGTTGTGTGTGGGTGTTAGCGTGGTATATGATGTCAGATACATACATTAGAACAATACCATCAATGAGGTAGTAAACAAATCATCAGCACAGTTAAGGAATTAAAGTTCCAACTCTAACTAATGTTCTGGTACACCGTGTTTGAGTCATTAATGGCACTAAACCAAATGTATGTCACAGTTCACTGCATAGCATCTATGTATATATAAAATGTTCAGAATGTCCCCTTAAGGCTACGCTAAATGTTCCTAAGGCATCTTGAACTATACCAAGGTGATGTTCTTGAGATCTTGCGTTTAAAGAAGTAAGTACTCTCGGGTAGGTCCTACGTGGGATGATGTTACAGGGGGTATCTCGGTTCTAAAAATCCCGGACAACACAGACTGTACTGACAGGTACTTAGCTGTTCATTCCTGGGCTGCAGGGTTGTGGCATAGGAGAAGCAGCTGAGGTAAAATGATGCTGTTCCTCCAGAATGACCATCATCAGCATACAGGTCTCTGCCCAGTTTAAGTCTTCAACTTAACCACCACCCTTGAGAAATAGGACCAAAAACCATATAGCTATCTTTCCCAAGAGCTGGGTTAGGGGAAAAATATAAGTGAAGGGAGAAGGGATCCTTTCCTTAGCTCAGGGTAGTCCAGCCTGGCTATCTTGTGTGCGTGAGGTTTTTCCATAATCTCAGTTGGAGGTGTCCACCTCACCAACTGGCACGACATGTCCTCTTCCTTCAGGCGTTCTGCAGGCTAGTCCTTCTCTTGTCCGTAGAACGATATGAGCCCACTGCCTGGTCAATGCTTTCCTTCTTCCGGGAAAACACCCGCCTAATCCTTCATCATTTTCCCATATTCCCATTACACATCTAAAATCTTACAGGGTAGGTTTTAGAAAAGTATCATTCACAAATAAAACATATGAATTATTTTAACACAAAATCATATAGAGTCAGAACATGCAATACACTTTAGAACATAATTTTCCAGACATAGAATATAATGACTATCTCTGAGAACATGGTAGTTTTGTTATAAAGTATAGATCGTCCCTGAAGACTCTGAGAAAGTGTATCATTCATCAAATACATGACTAACGCATCAAAAGATTCATTAAGAATTCTCCATGCCGAAGGATGACTTATCTACTCATCAGAATAGTTTCTCTAAGTCAAGAAAATCTTTTCTATCTTCTGAGCTTGTCTCTAGATTGATATATATATATATATATATATATATATATATATATATATATATATATATATATATATATATATATATATATATATATATATATATATATATTCCTTATCACAAAGAACAAGTGCTCTCTATAGAAGACATCTATCCGTTAACTCTATCCATTTACAGAGGCCGAGGCATATTAATTATTAATTACCTTCACTCCCAGGACAAGTATTATATCCACACTAAATGAAACACGTCTGCTTTCTGGCTCACATGGTGACAAAACTGGCGCCTAAGTTGCCGCTTGTAACTTTATATATCTCCTCCCACACCGCTTTATTTGTCTTCCACAATCTTTGTTTCCACCAATCCTCTCCATAATAATTTCCCTCGACGTGACAATGACTAATTCTCGCAACCTCCATCCAATTACCGCCCAAAGTTACTGATAACAATACCTGTTTATCTTTCTAGTCTTTGTTGCGGGCACAGAGTTTTTACCTGTAATGAATATCAACTGTGCTCTCTGACCTATGCAATTCTCTTCTAATGAAATCACAACACGCGCCGTGGTACTATCTTCTCCGATGTAGGTCTTTCCAGTTGACAGGTGACAGGTACCTAATTACTTTGAGAATGCCAAAAGTCTTTGTTCCCGCTGAATCACACTGCATTTTCTTCCTGGGGTTTAAGTTTTGGAAACTTAAGGAAACTGCTTACCGTCCTTTCCTATAGAACACTGTTGTCTCTCTTATCTTGCCCTTGTATATGGTGCGTTAATTCGTATGAAGACGGGCATGAGACATTGACATGTCACAACATCCACCACTCAGTGATTCAATGCCGCATCCTCACATCCACCACTCAGTGACTCAGCGATTCACTCACACAGACACACCAGTCAGCGATTCACTCACACAGACAAACTAGTGAATGATTCATTCACACAGACACACCAGTCAATGATTCATTCACACAGACACACCAGTCAATGATTCACTCACACAGACACACCAGTCAAAGATTCACTCACACAGACACATCGGTCAGGTATTCATTCACACAGACACACCAGTCAATGATTCATTCATACAGACAAACCAGTCAATGATTCATTCACACAGACACACCAGTCAATGATTCATTCACACATACACACCCGTCAATGATTCATTCACACAGACACACCAGTCAATGATTCATTCACATAGACACACCAGTCAATGATTCATTCGCACAGATACACGCGTCAATGATTCACTCGCACAGACAAACCAGTCAATGATTCATTCACACAGACACACCAGTCAATGATTCATTCACACAGAAACACCAGTCAATGATTCATTCACACAGAAACACCACTCAATGATTCATTCACACATACACACCAGTCAATGATTCACTTACTCAAACACACCAGTTAATGATGAACTCACACAGACACACCAGTCAATGATTCACTCGCACAGACACACCAGTCAATGATTCACTCGCACAGACACACCGGTCAGGTATTCAGTCACACAGACACACCAGTCAATGATTCATTCACACAGAAACACCAGTCAATGATTCATTCACACAGACAAACCAGTCAATGATTCACTCACACAGACACACCAGTCAAAGATTCACTCACACAGACACATCGGTCAGGTATTCATTCACACAGACACACCAGTCAATGATTCATTCATACAGACAAACCAGTCAATGATTCATTCACACAGACACACCAGTCAATGATTCATTCACACATACACACCCGTCAATGATTCATTCACACAGACACACCAGTCAATGATTCATTCACATAGACACACCAGTCAATGATTCATTCACACAGATACACGCGTCAATGATTCACTCGCACAGACAAACCAGTCAATGATTCATTCACACAGACACACCAGTCAATGATTCATTCACACAGAAACACCAGTCAATGATTCATTCACACAGAAACACCACTCAATGATTCATTCACACATACACACCAGTCAATGATTCACTTACTCAAACACACCAGTTAATGATGAACTCACACAGACACACCAGTCAATGATTCACTCGCACAGACACACCAGTCAATGATTCACTCGCACAGACACACCGGTCAGGTATTCAGTCACACAGACACACCAGTCAATGATTCATTCACACAGAAACACCAGTCAATGATTCATTCACACAGACAAACCAGTCAATGATTCACTCACACAGACACACCAGTTAATGATTCATTCACACAGACACACCAGTCAATGATTCATTCACACAGACACATCACTCAATGATTCATTCACACATACACACCAGTCAATGATTCACTTACTCAGACACACCAGTTAATGATGCACTCACACAGACACATCAGTCAATGATTCACTCACACAGACACACCAGTCAATGATTCATTCACACAGACACACCTGTCAGATATTCACTCTCACATATACCAGTCAAAACTGATAACCTTGACTGGAGAAATCATCACTGATAAGAAACAGCAGATGGAGAGATGGGTAGAGCACTATTTGGAGTTTTACTCAAGTGAGACCAAATTAGCGGATGATGCCCTCAACGCCATAGAGGACCCTGCCAGCTCTTGACTACCTGGACACACTTCCCACCATAACAGAAGTTAAGTGTGCTATAAATGAACTTGCATCTGGCAAGGCTCCAGGTAAGGATGAGATTCCAATAGATGTTGCCAGGAGTGGGCAAGACACACTCACTCTACAGATCCACCAGCTAATAGAGCTATGCTGGCGAGAAGGACAAGTCCCACAGGATTTCAAAGATTCAAGCATCATAACATTGTACAAGAACAAGGGCGATCGGAGCGACTGCAACAACTATAGGGGTATCTCAGAATTGTTCTGCGCAGACTTCAAGTCCTAGGAGATAAAATCTACCCCGAATCACAGTGTGGCTTTCGACGGAACGGGTCTACCATTGATATGATATTTTCATTGCGGCAAATACAAGAAAAATGCCGTGAACAGAATCAACCACTGTTCATTGCCTTCATCGACCTCACAAAGGCATTTGATTTGGTCAGTCGTGAGTGTCTGTTCAAGGTACTAAAGAAGATTGGCTGCCCACCAACTCTTCTGTCCATTGTGGAATCGTTCCACACAGGCATGAAGGGTATAATCAAGTTTGATGTGCAACTTCAGAAGAGTTTGAAATCAAGAGTGGGGTTAAGCAAGGTTGTGTACTAGCTCCAACCCTCTTTGGAATATACTTTTCACTTCTACTAAAACATGCCTTTCGTGATCAGGATGGTGGTATATAACATGCACTCACGCTCAGATGGCGGCCTCTACAATGTTCAGAGATTGAAGGCCAAGACCAAAATTAGGAGGGTACTGATCAGAGAGTTGCTTTTTTTGTAGATGATGCTGCAATTACTTTGAGGAAGAATTACAACTGTCTACTGTCTGCATTCTCCAATGCTTGTTCTGAATTTGTTTTAACAATTACAAAAAGAAGACACAGATAATGTCACAAGATGCACATGGGGTACCATCAATCTTTATTGACGATGCCGAACTAGAGATAATAGACCATTCTCAGTCTTCGTAGACTTAGATGGATAGGACACGTTATGAGGATAGATGATGGTAGAATACCAAAGGACATCTTATTTGGTGAATTACAGATGGGTGGGAGATCTCAGGGTCGGCCTCTACTACGATACAAAGACGTGTGTAAGCGGGACATGATTGATACAGGTATTAATAATGCACACTGGGAGCAAGTCGCCGCTGAACGTATTGCATGGATGGCAAATATCAGAAATGGAATAAAGACAAAGGAGAAAATGATTGCAGATAAGTCACACACCGACCTTGTGAGACATAAGATGGTGCATGTTTTTTAATTTTTTTTAGCATATCCTTTTTACAGGACTTATCTGTCAACACCAGCATCTTTCAGCTGTATGTTGATCTCTTGGCAAGATTACGCTCAGTAGTTTGCCATTGCTTTCTGAGCGGCCGGCTCACATACCCCGTAAGTTACCGATGCGATTCGAACCACTGCTGATTTGAACCGTCATCACGTTACCTGACGAGAGTATACGAGATTACGGAGAAAAGTCATAACCTCTAAGCCACGAAGCCGGCAAGATGGTGCATGGTGGTGGAAATAACCATGTGTTCGCATGCATCCACCATAGACGAACATTTTCAGAGCGTATCTGCCTTATCAGTCACATTCGCCACCCTGATGGGTTGAAGTTATCTTGCCTTTTTGAAGCACAATGTAACACACTATCGTCCGTCAAGACGGCAAGGTGCCAATTATAGCAGTCAGAGATCCACTCATACAGACACCAGTCAGTGATTCACTCACACTGACACATCAGTCAATGATTCACTCACACAGACACACCAGTCAATGATTCACTCACACAAACACACCAGTTAATGATTCACTCACACAAACACACCAGTCAACGATTCACTCATACAGACACACCAGTCAATGATTCACTCACACAAACACACCAGTCAACGATTCACTCACACAAACACACCAGTTAATGATTCACTCACACAAACACACCAGTCAACGATTCACTCACACAGATGAAACTAAATGACGCACTGTGGCTGATGAAACTAAATGACGCACTGTGGCTGATGAAATAAAGTGACAGCTGTGGGCGGTGAAACTAAATACGCACTGTGGGTGATGAAACTAAATACGCACTGTGGGTGATGAAACTAAATACGCACTGTGGGTGATGAAACTAAATGACGCACTGTGGGTGATGAAACTAAATACGCACTGTGGGTGATGAAACTAAATACGCACTGTGGGTGATGAAACTAAATGACGCACTGTGGGTGATGAAACTAAATACGCACTGTGGGTGATGAAACTAAATACGCACTGTGGGTGATGAAACTAAATGACGCACTGTGGGTGATGAAACTAAATGACGCCCTGTGGGTGATGAAACTAAATGACGCACTGTGGGTGATGAAACTAAATGACGCACTGTGGGTGATGAAAAATAAAGCGCAGTGGGTGATAAGAACAATAAAGCTGATAAAAAGCACATTCAGCTGTCAACCTGTAACACACAATGATGACATAGCTCGCTGTGTGTGTCTGCAGTACAATGATAGGCTGCGTACGTGCGTCTGTGTGTGTCTGCAGTACTATGTAAAGGCTGCGTACGTGCGTCAGTGTGTGTGTGTCTGCAGTACGATGACAAGGCTGCGCACGAGCGTCAGTGTGTGTGTGGTCGTCTGTGTGTGCCTGCAGTACTATGTAAAGGCTGCGTACGTGCGTCAGAGTGTGTGTGTGCAGTACGATGACAAGGCTGCGCACGTGCGTCAGTGTGTGTGTGGTGCCTGTCTGCAGTACGATGAAAAGACTGCGTACGTGTGCCAATGTGTGTGTGTGTGTGCGCGCGCGCGCTTATTTTCGTGATTATAGCATAGTGATGGCGCCGTTAACAGGTATCACGTGACTGGTAACAGTCGGAATGAGCCAGAAGGTCATCAGTGAGATCAGTAATGGGCTGGAATCAGCGATGCCATATACCGGCCAGGACAGCGGGACCTCGTGACACCTGGCACTCTTTGAATGACCTGGAATCAGCGATGCCATTTCCCGGCCAGGACAGCGGAACCTCGTGACACCTGGCACTCTTTGAATGGCCTGGAATCAGCGATGCCATATACCGGCCAGGACAGCAGGACCTCGTGACACCTGGCACTCTTTGAAACACATGAGGCCATCACAATGATCAGATGAATACATTCGTGGCACACACTATGGCGAGGTCGCTGTAAGGAAGCCGCCGTGGCCTGGCGGGGAGAGGTGGGCGGGGGGGGGGGGCAGTTTGACTTGGGTGTGCTTGCATTCTTTCCGTTGTCTAGTGTTTCTATGAGTTCCACTAAATAGGATGCTGGAAGATGTTTACCTTGAGCCTGGCGGGGGGTGGCAGTTTGACTTGGGTGTGCTTGTAGTTGAGCATTCTCTCCGTTGTCTAGTGTGTCTGCGAGTTCCACTAAATACGATGCTCTAAGATGTTCACCTAGCGATGCTCAAAGCTCGCTATTTTCTATTGGCACATTCACCACTGTGCACGGCTGATGGGCCATGTTTGTTTTATAAATCGCCCCCCCCCCTCGTCTTGTGATAAAAACAAATGCATCTTATATTTTTATTACTTGAATTGATTTGCTATTTTCATGTAGTCAATATCGTCATTATGTATTTAATAAAGTTTTACGTTTCTTTAATATGCGAGATGTTTAGTTTCTTTTGTTACTTTTTTTTAAAACATCTCTTAATTCTGTGCTCTCTCTAATTCATTGTCTCTCTCTCTCTCTCCCCCACTCTGATTATCTCTCACTCTCACTCTCTTTCTCTCTCCCACTCTATTTCTCTCTCCTGTCTCTCTCTCTCTCTCTCTCTCTCTCTCTCTCTCTCTCTCTCTCTCTCTCTCTCTCTGTTTCTCTGTCTCATTCGTCTCTCTTCGGATTTCTCTTTTACTTAGTTTTCCCTCTCTCTGTTTTTCTCACTCTCTCTCGCTCTGTTTTTCTCACTCTCTCTCATTCGGGTTTTCTCACTCTGTTTCACTCTCTCTCTCTCACTCTGTTTCATTCTCTCTCACTCTGTTTCTCTCTCTCTCTCACTCTGTTTCTCTCTCTCTGTTTCTCTCTCACTCTGTTTCTCTCACTCTGTTTCACTCTCTCTCTCTCTCTCTCTCTCTGTGTCTCCCTCTATCCCTCTCTCGGTTTCTCAATATCTCTCTCTGTTCCCCCCTCTCTCTCTCCCTGTTTCACGCTCTCTCTCTCTTCCTCTCTCTTTCTCTCTCTCCCTCTCTCTCTCTCTCTCTCTCTCTCTCTCTCTCTCTCTCTCTCTCTCTCTCTCGCTCTCTCGATCTTTACTCTGTTTTTTTCTTATTCTGTTTCTCGCTCACTCTCTCGATGGCTTTCTCTCTCTCTCTCTCTCGCTCTTTCTCTCTCTCTCTCACTCTGTCACGCTCTCTCACTCTGTCGTGCTCTCTCTCTCTCTCTCTCTCTCTCTCTCTCTCTCTCTCTCTCTCTCTCTCTCTCTCTCTCTCTCTCTCTGTGTTTCACTCTGTTTCTCTAATTCTGTTTCTCACTCTCTCGCGCGCTCTCTCTCTTCTCTCTTTCTCACTCTCTCTCGCTCGCTCTCTCACACTCAATCCTATCCTCCTCCCTCTGTATTTGTGTATATAGTTCTGGCGAAATCATCCCCCCCCCCCCACGCCACAATGTTTCCCTTGCAAACAACGACAAACCTTCATGGGCAGTACTAACACAACAATCACCCTCCTCCCTCTGTATTTGTGTATATAGTTCCGGCGAAATCACCCCCTTCTCCCCCACGCCACAATGTTTCCCTTGCAAACAACGACAAACCCTCATGGTCAGCACTAGCACTACAATCTCTCTCTCTTCCCCCCCCCCCCCCCCCCCCCCCCGGCCACAACGTTTCCTTTGCAACCAACGACAAACCTTCATAGGCAGTACTAACACAACAACCACCCTCCTCCCTCTGTATTTGTGTATATAGTTCTTGTGAAACCACCCAAATATTCCCTCTTGCCGCATTTCCCTTGCAAACAACGACAAACGTTCATGGTCAGTACTAACACATCAACCACCCTCCCTATGGAAAGCTGAATACGACAGCACGCGAGATGATTGATGAGCTGTCCTCAAGAGAGACATGCATCCATCGCGTGCAAGATATGTTCACAAAGTATCGGACCACAACATGCATTTACTCACCTTGAGGTCTAAAACCCTATTCCCACTCAAAGCCCTCCTTGGGACTGTACACCATTCTGCCAGCGGTTCCGTCATTGTTGGGAGCATTTGTGGAAGGCCTCTATGTGAATGGAGTACAGCGTGGCTGTCACATTCCATACACTGTCTTCTCCTGACGTCAATCGGTCTCTGTCGGCGTGGGGAACAGCCACCATTCTTAAGGAGCTCTGTCGGGCGGCGCCTGGCGAAGCAGGGAAAAGGTGTTTTAGGCCAAGAAAGTCTGATTCAGATGCGAAGAATGTGAACTAATGGACCTGTTGGTATCATGAATTTGGCAGCCCCACCGGAACAACGGCATCCTCCCATTCTAGCAGTTTGAAATGACCTCGTATTCTCATGGAAGTGCCCTAGAGTCGCGAACAACGAAAACGCATAGGATGTTGCCCAGCGAGCATTTCCCCAGTAAGCTGCTTCGCTGAAACTCTTACCCTGAGCATTGCTGTAGAACTGATAAATAACAGCAGAGAATGAACGTGGAGTGTCACCGGGAGACTCAACAACTGAACGATACAATCACATTCGTACGTTTGTCAAACTTCCTAGCCCCATTTCCCGCTCATTCGTTTCAGAAGCGAGTCATAGTTTCTCTATTTACAGCTGCCAGCATGTTGCATTTCTGACTGACATAATGTTTTATTTCTGACAGATAGCATGTTGTATTTCTAGCTGCCATTGACTGACAGCATCTTGTGTTTCGGACTGACAATGCCCTCTGTCCCACACATGAAATCAGAAATACAAGATACACTAAACGCACTTGACTGGAGGTGACAAGTAGGTCTACACATTCTTACGAGACAGGAATAATTAGACTAAATCAATTCTTCTTCTTCTTCTTCTTCTTCTTCTTCTTCTTCTTCTTCTTCTTCTTCTTCTTCTTCTTCTTCTTCTTCTTCTTCTTCTTCTTCTTCTTCTTCTTCTTCTTCTCCTCCTCCTCCTTCTTCTCCTTCGTCGTCTCCTCCTCCTCCTCCTACTCCCCTTCTTCTTCTTCTTCTTCTTCTTCTTCTTCTTCTTCTTCTTCTTCTTCTTCTTCTTCTTCTTCTTCTTCTTCTTCTTCTTCTTCCTTCTTCTTCTTCTTCTTCTTCTTCTTCTTCTTCTTCTTCTTCTTCTTCTTCTTCTTCTTCTTCTTCTTCTTCTTCTTCTTCTTCTTCTTCTTCTTCTTCTTCTTCTTCTTCTTCTTCGTTCATCCGGAGAGTTTTTTCGGCCGTGATTGCGTTGTGCCTGTTTACAGCAGTGCTGCGATACTTGCATCTTTAGGCCGACACATCCAACTTATGCGGGCATTTGTTGACCAGGTTAACCTTCCTAGGTGTTTCGAAGGACATTCGACTCTCACTCGGACTTAATTGCGTTGTGCCTGTTTACAGCAGAGCTGCGATACTGGCGTCATTAGGCCGACACATTGACTTATGCGGGCATTTGTTTACGGGGGTAACCTTCCCGGGTGTTTCGAAGGACATTCAACTCTCACTGTTGTGGTGTCATCCCCATCTCAGCTGGTCCGTTCAGATAAGCCCGAGATGTAACCGTGAACCCTCAAGGGAAGGCAGGGGCAGACCATGGGCATTCCCCGCCATCCAAGGAGGTTTCCATAGTTGAAGAGCCGACACATAGCACTCTGGTATTCGGCTCACCCAAGGAATGTCACGTCCTGTACATGGCTGCTTAGCCTCACTTCCATATATTAGGCCTCTCGTCCACCACGGGCTGCTCCTCCGGAAACCAGGAGAGATCAGTCTGCAGAAGCATCCACACAGGGAGCCTTTGATTCGGACTTTCCACGTAATGAATTTGCTAGGTCCATTTCGTATCACTGGGACATTTATTAATCTTTCATGTCACCAGCACGTGGGCTTTCGATTCGGATTTTCCACGTAACGGATTTGCTAGCCTGCAATACTCGACTTTGTGCCACTGAGACGATTTTTCACCATTAATGCCCACACAGTAGTGACACTTGCTGTCTTTGCAGTTGAAAGGAACACGGTAGGCTGCGGATGCTGCCGGTTCAGCATCTCCCCTCCATGCAGCAGAGGGCGAGTAACGGCCAGGCCCTCACATCCGGGGGATTTTGACTTAGCGGCGTTCAGCTATATCCCTAAGCTTAGAGCCATGGTACAAGTGTCTGGCCAAGCATGTAGTAAAAAGAAAATGTGTGCATATCCTTTACAGGACATTGCTGTCAACATCAGCATCTTTCAGCTGATTGTTGATTTCTTGGCAAGATTACGCTCAGTAGTTTGCCATTGCTTTCTGAGCGGCCGGCTCACATACCCCGTAAGTTACCGACGCGATTCGAACCACTGCTGATTCTCACCGTCGTCACGTTACTTACGAGATATTACCAGATTACGAAGAAAAGTCAACCTCTAGGCTAGGAAGCCGGCATAAGCATGTAGTAGCACCTTGCAAATGATTCGGACTTTATACGCAATGGATTTGCTAGCCAAGGTATATTCAAGTTTGCTTCACTTTGCCAGTACGACGGTATCTAATCGTCTTCGCGCCTTTGACTTTCGTTCTTGAGTAATCATTAAACATTCTTGACAAATGCTTACGCGAGAGCTCGTCTTGCGGCGATCCAAGAATTTTACCTCTAACGCCTTAATACGTATGCCACCGTTTGTGCCTGTTAATCATTAACTCTAGTTTCGAAAACAAACAAAATAGAAAGGAAGTCCAATTCCATTATTCTATGCACCATTATTCAGGCAACCGAGGCCTGCTTTGAACACTCTAATTTTTTAAAAGTAAACGCGCCGGCCACTCGGGACGCTCAGCGAAGAGCATCCATGGGAGGGAGTCGGCAGACGGTAGGGCAGGAACAAGGTATAGTGAACCGGCGCGGGCCGGACCGCCCGTCTGCATCTGAGATCCAACTACGAGCTTTTTAACTGCAACAACTTTAATATACGCTATTGGAACTGGAATTACGCGGCTGCTGGCACCAGACTTACCCTCCAAGAGAACATCGTTAAAGGGTTTAAAGTGTGCTCATTTCAATTACGGGGCCTCAACAGAATCCCGTATTGATACTTTTCGTCACTACCTCCCCGTGCCGGGAGTGGGTAAGTTGCGCGCCTGCTGCCTTCCCTGGATGTGGTAGCAGTTTCTCATGCTCCCTCTTCGGAATCAAACCCTGACTCCCCGTTACCAGTTACAAACATGGTAGGCATGTCACGTACCGTGGACATTTGATAGGGCAGACATTTGAAAGATGCGTCGCCGGCACATAAGGCCATGCGATCAGCACAAAGTTATCCATTGTCACCAGTGGGAACGCCGCGCCTCGCGAAGGGCAACGACGATTGGTATTGAACTAATATCACACTCGACTCGCTCGCTCTATCGAGAACAGATCACGATCGGATAACCCAGAGGATGCCTTGCGTTAAAAGTGCCGCGTAGAGACATGCACTATATGCACTCGGGAAGAAGAAGGCAGAGGCGAAGAAGGCCGCGGCGACTGCTGAGCCCATATCTACACACAGCAGTACTGCTCCTACACCAGTGAAACCGTTCCTGTTGCTTAAGAAACCATAACTGACGCCAGCAGCAGTCGGGAAGTTCTCAACAGCATCAAGGCGATGCAGCCCAGTTTACCAGATGAAACAACAACAACAACTGAGGACTTAACCGGCACAATACTGCTAAAACAAACAAGCGTTGGAGAAGCCCAACTGTCTGCGCTACCAACAGACAAGATGCTATGTCTGTTGGAAAACGAGCTGGGAAGAAACAGCATCTACCAGCTGCGCAAGACACCTGATGGAGTAGTGGTCACCATCAACAAAAACCCAAAGACCACAGCACTTATGCGGAAGATTTCACAAGAAGGGACAGCCGTAATCGAGCTTCACCACGGCATGCTAGTAGAAGCCACCCGGCATCGCACAAGCAAACGATGGGTCATTAAACGAGTCAAAACCCATCTCACCAACGACCAGATCAGGGAGATGTTGACGAAGGAGAACAAGAAACTCAAGATCACCAGTGCTGAGAGGATCATCGGCAAGAATAACATCCCATCTGCAGTCGTGATTGAAGCATCGGAGGACCGAGAGATCCCTCAAGTCATTAGATGAGACAAAACAGATCACGTACCAGAGCACTACACACCGAGAGTGCTGCAATGCTGTAAGTGCCAAAAAGTTTGGCACACCCGTGCCACCTGCAAGAGTGAGGTGCAGGTGTGTAGATACTGCTCTGGACCTCATCCATACAGTCAATGCCAGCAAGCCAGGATCGACAAGGACTTCACGAGTCCTAACCCTAACAGAAGGTGCGCCAACTGCCTCGGCAATCACGGCGCCAGGTACCTCGGCCCAAGACAGCAAGGAAGCCATGTAGAACGCCATCAAATACAACCTACTATATAAAGAGCCTAGGAGGCAGGACGAGGCGACTAATTGACTTGCATAAAGTGACAAAGCGTAACTGGAAGGCCAACTGAAGGACCTCAGATCACAGTTCAAAAGCATGGAGGAAGAAAAAGACAGGACGCATGAAACACAGATAACAGCCATTCAGCGCATCCTGGACGAATTGAAGCAAGTTCAGCAGAAGATTGAGCAGGATGTCGCTCGAATGGCTGCTATAAAAACCGACACAGAAGAAGCTCTATCAAAAATTCGAGAAGCGAGAAAAAAAAAAAACACAGAAGAAACTCACAAACAGACCCAAGCAATAAGAGAATACATAGAACTTCTCAAGTTTTAAAAAACACCAAAAGAAGAAACAGAGGCAAAGGCCCAGGCAGAAGAAGAAGTAACAGAAGAAGAAATAGAATTGGAGGAAGAGAACCAGAACGACAGCGACCAAGACTAAGAGAGGACTGGGGTCGGGAGAAGAAACTACTGGTCATCTCAAGGACCGAAGGTCAACCCGTACATGACACAAGGCATCAGAGACGATACGAAGATAGACCAAGACGAAGAAATAGTGGAATACAAGGAGAGACGACAACAGGTAAAACTCCCTGAAGGAAACAGCACCATCTGACGGGAGGGTACACAATTACTCCAGGCCTTAACAAGTGTGCGACTCTGTCCAGACATGTAAAACCATAAAGATAAAACGAACACAATTGCTGCAACTCAACTCTTTCAATAAAGCAGATATAGGCTTCTATAGTTTCGAAAGAAGAAGTCTTAAAAACACCATAAAGGCCCCAAATACAACCACGTCGATATAGTCACGGCCCCATTCGTCTTAGCTGAACTGGAACTAGAGGGTCGGAGCTTGGTATGAATTAACTCTAGAATGTCCACAGTTATCCAAGTAGGATCGTGTCATCTAAGGAACATCGATTGATGTAATGAGCCATTCGCAGTTTCACCACGAGACAGTGTAAACTTAGACATTGCTGGTATTTAGTAATTTCTCTGTTGCTATCTTGATTGTCTGTACTGCGAAATAAAAGTGATAGCTATATCATTCGTTGTCGTGGATCATCTGGATAAATAAATATGAATCAGTAAGAGAAGACATTATGATCAGATATATCCCACCCATCCCCAAACTTTCCTATAAAGAAAAGGAAAAGAGGTAAACAAAGAATATTACTCAGGACTTGCAATGCGAACACAATAAAGCGTCCACTCTCTGGCGAGAACTGAAATGGAGAAGTACCAGCAGTCGCTTACATGTGAAAGATCAAATACAATCACCGACACTTTCGACGTGATAACATCAGGTCCGTGTCCCTTACTTGCGGTTTGCTCATAGGTGTCGTGATAAGTACTTTCCCTCTACTATAGTGTCTTGAGAGATTATACTTCTATAGTGTCGTCCCTGGAGTGAGGGGAATCAACACCCACATTTTATTAAAACCCATATCACATTCTGGAGAAATCCACTAGATTCCGCCCACAACACTCCGTCAGTCTATAGACACCTCTTTCTCTCTCACTCTCTATCACCACTGGATCGTTCCCCCCTCTCATTCTACCCCAAAACAACATACTCAACAACTCTAGCTTCTAAAAATTAATAACAATTAATGTATTCAAAAAAAAAGAAAAAAAAAGAAGAAGAGTTGTATGTGAGAAGTGTAAGCGTGGAATGTGTGTTGTATACTCTAGTGTAAATGTAGAAATCAGACCACAAAGCTCAGGATCAGAGTCCACTCATCATGGCAAGGATTACACGACATCATAATAGTCAGCACAATTGACCTCACCAAACGATGCGTCTCTCCCGCCAGACGTTGTCCACTTCCAGGAGCTTTGATAACCACGATGCTTGGTCACCACTCAAATATACAGTCTGTGACTGATCCTACCTTGTTCCTAAACACTGTTCCTAAATGTTTATAGAAACTGAGACCACACAATTCCTGCACAGTGAAAAGCGGAACACTGTCCCATGAACATGACATTCTTCCTTCCTACGAAATGTTCTAAAGTTTTCACTCTTAAAACAGTCATTGTACATAGTCTCATATGAATCTCTTAATTTCCCAGATAAGTCCTAATGTTCTAATTTCCTTGTTATGTGGAACAAACACTCTCTAAAGTTTTGGTTTCATGTAGTGTGAAAGTCAATCACTACTGTTCTAGTTATAAGTGGAGTGAAAATCCATCACTACTGGTTTATTCACGAATGGTGTGAAAACTAAAAACCATTACTATGTTGCTGTCCACAGGTAGTGTGAAATACTATCACTAATGTTCTCAGTATTTATCCTGTAGGATACTTATATGATTCAGCTCCACAGAGCAATGTTCTTTCAAACCTTTTCTAGCATAGGCCCAGTGAGAAGGTCGCTGACTAATCCTCCTGCACCAAAAATATCCCGGATCTGAATTTTCAATGTTTCCGTGGTTTTCATCCTAACCTGAGGGAACCTGTGAAATAGAGAACACACCTGGTGAGAGCCACCCCGTCACTGATCCCTATTAGATGAGTGTAGGCCACTGGCCTAGCTCAGATAAATAACAGTGAACCAAACTCTGTCATGGACAGATGAGCTCATCACATAGGTCTGAGTTAGGGTAAGACAAGGGAAGACCAAAATAGAAAGTGCAGGACCCCAGTAGCCACCCCACTGTAAGATCCCACCATTGGACATTTCCCCTATCCCCCAACCAACTTCAATCCTTTTAAATATCATTCCCCCTTCACTATTCATAACCAGCTGAGCAAATTGATTTCCCATACTAGTTAATTTTAACAAGGCAACTTCCTACTGTCGCCGACACTCCTTGAACGACTAACCACAACACAACACTATGTTAATGACCTAAACTCTATTTATCCCTAGACTGTACTACATTATTCACATCTAATGTTTATTAGTAATTACCTTATGAAAACTCCACTATCCCTTAATCGAATCTTATCCTTGTCATAATAGACACATGTCCAACCATGAAAAATGGATATTAACACGTTAGATTCTCTTTTCTACACCAGGATAGGGCTATTCGAATTACGTCCGCCTAGGTTGACTTTATTCTGCACACTAACGGAAACCAGTTTAGTTTTCTCATTTCCAGTCGGGGATTGTCCTAGTGACGTCCTTTGATGTCACACAGGTGTCCCCAAGGGCAGACTATCTTTGTCACTAACCTCACAAGAGTAGTTTATCTCCCCCTTGGTACAACGAAAACAAGCCGGTGTTTTCCCTTCATTCTCCCGATCGGGCAAACATCATGCCAACGTTTCTTTTGATGTAGGAGAATTCTCAAGGACTCCCGACTGTCTTGATCTCACCGCTACTAGAAGTAAACAACTTGCAGCTGTGAACACAGACTGTTTTCTGTAATTTTTTTCATCTTATCGCCAACCACAGTGGTTTTCGTGACAATAGGTAAATTCACACGTATTGTTTGGCGGTCGTAGAAGTAGAAAAAAGAAACTAGAGGAGAGACTAGTGGCACCCGACGGTTCTCCCGTATTGTTTGAAAATCGTAGAAATAGAAAAAAAAAACGAGACTAGAGGAGAGATTAGTGGCCAATGAATAATATAATTAGTTGATGTTATCTGTCTAACGATGTCGAAAAAGGCGGCGCTGTTGTGTGGCAGACGTGTATTACCAGTGACTACTTTCCTTTGCCGGTTCCCCCAGAGGATGTGGCTGAAGAATCCGAACCGAGTTCACATGGTCTCAGCCGAGTTCACATAGTCTCAGCCGAGGTCACATTGTCTCAGCCGAGTTCACATGGTCTCAGACAAGGTATATCGTGCCCATAGGTTCCAGGCTGACTTATTATTTCACAAGAGCAGTTACCCTTGGCGCAATAATTTCGCAGTGCATGTCTGGAGTGCCAGAAGTAAACCAGTTCCCTAGCACATCAAGGACATCACAACCGCCAACACAACAGTGGCTGAGATCTTTGGCTATGTCTTATATGGGGATGATAATATCAGAGGGCAGTAGCCGATCTGTGATTGGCCTCATTCAAGTGAACGCTTCTGTGTGTTTATATAACGGACTCTGAAAGCTGCCATGTCCGGTTGTCAAGTCTCAGCAATGGCATCAAGCGATCCTGTTTGTTTGTTCAGATTCTTCATGATAAAACTAGCTATAAATATGTTGCACGATTTATTACCGCACATATTTCGCTGCATGGAAATATACCAGGCAAATAAATCGCGCAAGACATTGTTTGTAGCTTCTGTATGTAATGTTTTGAATAGCTGTGATTACTAGCATATGTTGTCTTGGACGATAAATGGTTTCTTCTCGACTTGTTTAACCAGATACATATACATGCATACATGTAGATTGTGATTGCTTTATTGATTGAGATATTTGCCCCTGGCCTAGAGTTACTCGACCCTGTAACGGGTTATAGAAAAGTTACATTATCTGCGATTCATGCGACGAGCAGAAATCACCCAAAGACGAAATGAAGACACGATGCGCTGCACAAATTATACTATTAAACACAGTTAAACACCGCACCATGTATACTATTAAACACCGTTAAACATTGCACCAAGTGTATTACTATACAACCATGCTCATGACATTATCAGCGCAGTTCGCTATCAACTTCGTTAACAAGCCCTCATTTTAGTACCACCCGTTTGTGTAAAGTTTTCGTATTCTCATAACCATGTTTCCTCTCTGACGTGTCTCCCCCTTGCCGTGGTAGAGGGGCTTGCGTGTTCCAATGACCCCAAGAGCTATGCCGACGGTAGCACAGTTACTGGTAGGGTTTCTCATGTCGGACAGGTCAAGGGATAGGAACCAGACCAAGAGAGACACACACATGCTGCCTTGCAGGTAGACTGGGGACAGTAAAAGGCTAGAGATATGCAAATCCACTGCACTCAAAGTCCGAATCATGCGCACTAAACCACCACATACTTGGTCCACACACTTATTCTACGGCTCTCAGTTGAGGGATGTGGCGGAATGCCTCTAAGTCAATAACCCCTGGATGTGAAGTCCGGGCCGATACTCATCCACTGTTACAAGGAGGTGAGATGCTGAGCCCCCCTCTGACATGTCTCCACCTTGTCGTGGTAGAGAGGCTTGTGTGTTCCAATGACCCCAAAAGCTATGCCGACGGGAGCACAGCTACATGTCGGACAGCTCATGGGATAGGAACCAGACCAAGAGAGACACACACCTGCTGCCTTGCAAGTGGACTGAGGACAGGCAGCCAAAGTCCGAATCAGACTTACGATGCCAATACATTCTTGTTCCAGACACATATTCTACGGCTCTCGCCTCTAAGGAAATATACCCCGGATGTGAGAACCGGGCCGATACTCAACCACTGCAAAATGAACGTGAGATGATGAGGCTGATACATGCTTGGTCCGGACACATGTACTACGGCTCTCAGCCGAGGGATATGAGGGATTCTCTGGATGAGAGGGCCTGGTCGTTACTCGCTCTCTGCTACATGGAGGTAAGATCCTGAGCTGACAGCACATGCAACCTACCTCGTGATCGTTACTGAAGGTGGGAAAAGCGTCCCTATCACACTCAATGGGTACGACGCAAGTCTGTACTTAAACTCATTGAGTGAGCGTAGTCAAAGGTGGGAAACGGCTCATTAACATGAAATGGAACGCTTGGCTAGTGAATTCATTACGTGGAAGTCCGAAGCGAAAGCTTGCTGAGTATATATCGTCTCATTAACACGAAATGGAACGCTTGGCTAGTGAATACATTACGTGGAAGTCCGAAGCGAAAGCTTGCTGAGTGGATGCCGTCTGCATGCTGACCGTTCCTAATCTGTGCTGGGAGCGGCCAGTGGCGAACAAAATGCCCAATACATGGAAGTGAGGAATTAAAGCAGTAATGAGCAGGACGTGGCGATTCCTTGGGTGAGACCAGCCTCAGATCGCTATGTGTGCGGCTTTGCAATTATGGAAGTCTCCTTGGATGGCGGAAAATGCACATGGACAGTCCTTGCCTTCCCTTTCGGGCTGACCGTAAAGTCTTTGACCGTTCTAACTTGATCAGCAGAGATGTAGATGACACCACAGCAGTAAGTGTCGAATGTTCCTCGAAACCACGGGAAGGCAAATCCGTTTATTAGAGGCCCGCTGAAGTCGGATGTGCTGGCCTAAGGGCGCAAATAAAACGTCCGAGTGAGTGTGGAATGTCCTTCGTGCCCGGAACAGCTCTGAATATCTTGTCTTCCGGGCACATGTCCGAACTAAAAGCTCGCTGAGTGGACGCCGTCTACAGACTGATCGTTCCTGGTTTGTGCTGGTAGAGGCCTGTGGCGAACGAAATGCCCAATACATGGAAGTAAGGAATTAAAGCAGCCATATGCAGGACGTGGCGATTCCTTGGGTGAGCCCAGTACCAGAGCGCTATGTATCGGCTCTGCAATTATGGAAGCCTCCTTGGATGGCGGTAGCTGCCCATGGACTGCCCCTGTCTTCTCTTGAGGGCTGACCGTGAAGAAGTCTTCGACCGTTCTTATTTGACCAGCTAGGATGTGGACGGCACCACAAAAGTGAGAGTCCCCTAGAAATGCTAATCTGGTTTAAAAAACGCCGGCAAATGTTGGATGTGTTGGCCTAAGGATTTTGGCCCAAGGGTGCATAATGAGACACACCGCAATTACGTCTGAAAAAGTAAAAAAACAACACTCCGGATGGACGCAGAAGAAGGAGAAGCCCTAGACCAGGAGATTTGTTCGCAACATAGACGAGCAATATTTCCTGCGGGCGGAATCTCGCTGGTCGAGTTTGTGTGGTCTGTACTGCCCGTCTCCTCTCCAAGAATCCTCTGTACGCTGTCTTCGTTGTCGGCACTCTCTCAATGTGGCCGCGTTGAGGTACGTTCACGGCTGCTACTGTCACTGTCTGTCAGCTGCGCAGGTTCGACTCCTGCCCCGGGCGTGCAAACACTTGTCATTTGTGGTAGTGGGTAAATGCTCTCTCGCCCGGACCCACGACTGAGTCGGTGGTGGTAGTAGAGACCGTGTCGTATCTCAATGAGGAGTTAAGGGGGCAACAATGAAGAAGTGTACAGAGGATGAAGAGGAGATGAGCGAGGAGGATATGGACGTATGGATGGGTCGATTGTCGCTCGGGTCCCGCCGGCAAAGTTCGTACACCGTTTAAGTCAGACGGGGAGAGCGCGTCGAGGGAAACATTCCCACCTTATATTGCAAACAAAAAAGTGTACACAGATCTCCAAATTGTAAACAAATGCAAAGTACCGCGAGTGTTCAAATTGTTTTGAAAGTTCTAGAAAAAAGTGTGCAGAGAACATTATAAGATAGTTGTTTCCCCATAGAAAAAGTGTAAACGGAAGGGTGCAGTCACTTGTGACGCAACCAGGACTGCAAGAGCTGTGAAGAAAACGCTGGTCAGAAAAACCACTGCAGAAGATCCTCCTCCTGGAACGTCAAGCATTCTTTGTCCACGTTGTCAAAGAACATTTCGATCCAAAATAGGCTTATCAGCCATCTTAGAACTCACGGCTCCATACTTTCAACCCTTTTGATTGAAATGAAAGGTCATCATCATTCTTGATGTACAAACAGAAAAAGTTTACAAAGCAATGCGCCTTCTATTAAAAGTGTACAGAGCAATCTTGTCGTTTTTCATGGGACTTGTAAGAAGTGTACACAGGAGTCTCCCGAGAATATTGAAAAAAGTGTACAGAGAAAAAAAGTGTATCAAGCTTTCAAGTTGCACAAGAGTACAGTGGAACCTCGCTTAACGAGCATAATTCGTTCCAGAACCTTACTCGTAAAGCGAAACAGTTTTTCCCATACAAATTAATGTAAAATACGATAATGCGTTCTATGCTGAAAAAATACTCAAAAATATTTTGTATAACGTTTATTCAAAGAAAATTATATATACATTGTAAAGGAGCGTGATTCATCTTCCTCTTCTATCGCGGAATGAACGAACTTGGAATGAGAATTCAATTTGTAGAAAAAAAAATGAAATAATTGATTTACAATTTATAATACATACCTATTTCTTTTTTACTAGAAAGCCGTCTAGAGAAATTTGTTTTTGTCGACGCTTCATAATATGGTGGAAATGCGACACAGCATTATCATTGAATAAATTAGTAGCTCTCATAGCCACTGCCTTATTGGGGTGATGGTTCTCAATGTACGATGCAACAGTTTCCCATGCTTTCAGCATTTCTCTTATTGCGCCAGAAGATTGTTGGTTTGCTGTTACCTTCTCCTTCTCCTCGGACAAACTCTCCTCCCCAACTTCTTGCTGTGAAACACAATGTAATTCAATAAGCTCTTCAGTAGTCAGCTGTTGGCTATGCTCTTCCATAAGCTCATAGATTTGTTTGTTAAACACCTCCAGTCCCATGATCTTGGAGCAAAGACACAATCTCGTTGACTACAGGCTCCACAGGTACTGTCTCAAACCCCTCAAAGTCACATTCGACAACGCTCTCAGGCCAAAGCTTCTTCCAAGCAGAAGTGAGGGTTCGCTTGGTAACCCCTTCCCTCGCCTTTTCGATCATCTTGAGGCAGGCAACGATGTGGAAGTGATATTTCCAAAACTCTCTGAGAGTGAAACTGGTCCCTTCAGTCACCTCAATACAACGCTCTAAGAGCATTAGTGTAGAGCTGCTTAAAGTTAGAAATAACCTGCTGGTCCATAGGCTGGAGTAACGGAGTAGTGTTGGGAGGCAGAAACTGGATCTTGATGAATTTAAATTCTTCAAAAGACGGATGACCATTTTTATAACGTTCATCTTGTAGTCCTGGAGGATGGGCAGGAGAGTTGTCCATAACAAGCAAGATTCCGACCCTCGCTGTTGCAGGCGCACAATCCGGAACTTCCCCTCCCCTTCTCACTCGTTATGCGAAAAGTCATTCGTTCAGCGAGACATTTTTTTTACAATTTATTTTTGCTCGTTATGCGAATTACTCGTTATGCGAGGTGCTCGTTAAGCGATGTTCCACTGTATATAGAAGGGTCCTTCACCCGCTCTAGAAAAAGTGTAACAAGCAAAGTCACGCAAGCCGTCACACGCAATAAGCCAATATAAAGTGTACAGGGCAGTATATAGTATGTCCACATTTGTTTGCCGCAATATAAACATCCATATCTCAGTAACCAACTGAGGGAAAATTATGAGATTTAGTATATAACCTTATCATTATGTCCACCCAAAAAAAAAAAAAATTTGTTCTGGAGATTTTACAGCAGATTTCAAAGTTTGTTTATATGCGGTATATAATTTACGGGTCTGAGATGAAATTCATAATTTTAAATGTATTACAGCGTAGCCAGACAATCAGCGCTTAATGAATGATGAATATTGTAAGTATTTTGAAGGGATTGGCCTTATGCCAACTACCCGCGGTGTTCAAACAAGGACTGTTCAGAGGTGTCTCAAAATGTGGGTTATTTCATGAAACCTGATTAATATGTTGTTGTTTTTTTTCGCTAACATTGAAATGTGTGAATATTTTTCAATGGGATTTAATGCGAAATTGTACACTTCAAGAATAGCTATGAAGTTGTACACATATTTTTGTCAAGAAGCTGATTGCAGGAAACTGTTTTATACTATTACAAATTCCGAAAAAAGAACAGTGCATGCATTGGGTTTGAGTCGATGGGTGCAAGAATCTGAAATTAAACCACCACGCAATAACAAAACGGTAGGTAGAAAGATTGATTGATTGATTGATTGATCTAGGAACCGACATCACAGCGTTCGGGACATTCCCATAAGCGCTCCATCTCCATCCTCAGCAACCAGCGAAGAGTTCCAACACTAATAGTTCCAGTAGCAATCTGATTATATGTCCGTCTCGCCTTTCCTCTGAGCATCGAGCGTCGGCCAGATCCTCGTCACTCCTCGCTGCCTCATTCTAACAAGACTATGGTGATCCATTTGCTCCTCCGAGGTGTACACGTGCTCCCACAAGGCCGCAACCACATCTGCGTTGTCATGCATCAATACTCCACCAAGTTCTGCCGAGCCAGCCAATCTGTCCGCCTATTCATTCCCCAGCACACCGGCATGCCCAGGGGAAAAGATCCAGGTGATGCTTGCTACCCGTGACCTCCGAAAGATTATTGTAGACAGCTTTGACAAAGGTGTAATAAGGCGAGCTATTATAAAAATGCTTTTAAAAGTCGACAGGGTCGACTTAATTGCACCAGGTTCTATCCCATATGGTTCGGTCTCTTTGCGCTGCGCGGAAAACATCGCACAAAGCACGAACTCCGCAGCTCTAGCGACGACCCACAGAAGTCTCCGAAAAATTTAACTCGTGAACCGAAGGATGCGGCCCGGAATCGAACCCACGATCTTTGGAGCCCGAGTCAAAAGGCTTGACCGCTTCGCCGCGGAGACTCCTAAAATTACAAAAAATTAGGACTTTTTACCCAGGATTATCCAGCATTATAAAAATGCTGGATGCCAAAGAAACAGTGACTGTAAGAAAACTTATGGTTTGGTTGAGAATGAACAATAACATAGAGCTATCCAAAACAACTTTGTGGAAAATTATAAGGACATTATCTTCACTTTTTGAAAGTACAAGGGAGGTAGAAATATTCTTTGCGAGCAACCGCATTTAGGAGACTTGAGAAGCAGATACCTACGTGAAATAAAGGAAATGCGCAAAGAAAATTATGACATAGTGTATTTGGATGAGACGTGGATCAGTGAGCACCACACAAGTGAAAAGAAATGGCAATCAATGGATGGAAAGATAAAGCGTTATGTGCCCAGTAGTAAAGGACAGCGTTTGGTCATAGCCTATGCTGGTAGTACTCATAATGGCTTACTACAGAATGATGGGCTCGTGTTCGTATCAAAGCATACAGACAATAGGGATTATCATAATGAGATCAATGGAAATGTATTTAGAGATTGGCTTGAGAATACAGTACTTCCATCCCTTGATAGACCGTCTTGTCTAATCATGGACAATGCATCATATCACAATGTTGTTGCCCAAGAAGACAAAATACCTACGGCATCGGGCACAAAGGAAGCAATAAAGATATGGCTCCGAAGGGAAAATATACAATTTCCATAAACATATTTCAAGCTACAGTTGTTGTCCCTTGTAAAACAGGCGCAAAAAAAGCAAGAAATTCCAAATCGACAAGTTGATAGAAGAGCATGGCCATAGGTGCTTGAGACTTCCGCCGTATCATTCTCATTTAAACCCTATAGAACTTGTGTGGGCTAAAATTAAAGGACAAGTGGCAGCTGCCAATACTACATTCAAATTGTCATGACGTCAAGATACTAACCCAGTCCGCGCTATTAAATATTGATAAATGTTACTGGAAAAAAATGTGAGGACCATGTGTTGAAAGAGGAAGAGGACTATTGGAGAAAGGATGGATTGAATTTTATGCAACCGAGAGCAATCATCAACCTACTGGAATCATCTGACACAGATTACGGTCTGAGCAGATCGCAGACCTTAATCTACGTACACCATTACTGAGATATTTTGCTCCAACTATTCAGACGAATTGCAGGCCGTAAACATTACAGCATCAGCATAATGTCAATGGCAATTTTGATAATATTGCGGTGGAAACTGACATATTGTGGCATAACAAGAAACGTGAGAGCAAACACGTTATCAAATTAGGGGACAACACACGTGCATACGAATCAATCTATAAACTTCAATGAAAAGAGGACCAACATCTTGGTCGTTAAGAAGAAAGCCACTACAGAGACACTGACAACTATTTTCATAGTCCAAAACAGGTAATCATGTTCCGTCTCTGAACGGTAAACAGCAGAGTAGACAGTCTTTCACGAAGACTCAAAGCGGGTCTGTCACCCATGTGTACGTGTGAACAAACTACACAGACAGCTGAACAGATCCTTAAAAATGGAAACATGATGACCAAATTGCGGTATCATTTCTGGTCACTCCATACGCACATTAACGCACAGCTATTTGGAAGCTTTCACGAACTCAATATAAAAAGCTAAATGCATCCTAGTAACATGAATACTTGTGTAAAATTATTAACCAGCAGCTGAAGAAACAAGAAGGAAATTAAAAATAAGGTAAGAAATATATTCCTTCTACTTTCCTGTCAATTTACACATTATTTACCTCATACCTCTGTACATTCTCTGCCTTTACTAATATTACACATTGCACCCCTCTCGGGATTCTCCGTGGTGAAGTCGTCAAGCCATCTGACTCGGCTTCCGAGGGTTGTATGTTCGATTCCTTCATTTCACGAGTGCATTTTTTCGGAGACTACAGAGGGTCGTCGCTGGAGATACGGAGTTCGTGCTTTGTGCCACGATTTCAGCCCTGCGGAAAGAGACTGAGCCATATGGGATAAAAATCCGGTGCAATGCTACTTTAAGCTACTTTTTTTATTGCACCCACTCCCATACGAATCTGGCTAGCCTTGTTCTTGTGTCCTTACCAGAAATAACGTGGTTTACTGTAAGACCCTTCTGGCATACACCGCAAGGTACTATATTGGCAGTAAATGACAGTTTCTAAATGACTGTAAGACTAGTTTGTTAGCGTGAATTCACTACATTTCCTCCAAAACATCAAAGAAATGTTGCCGCTTTCAATGATTTAAGTTGCTTTTGGACCTATCCTATCCCTCCTTGGGTGGGGGTAAATATAAGACAGCTGGAAAAATTTCATAACGATGCAACAGACAGTTTTCAAAATAATTGATCGTGAATGAAGGCATTCTTTGAGGGACATACTTTTTTTTATAGCAATTATAGAGCAGCTTGGCCTTGTTACAAAGCCAGGAGGTGTACAAAGCAACGTCAACATAGGGACGTAACTGTGGCATTCTTCAAGAACAAAGTCACGGAATGGTTCCATCCCATGGCAGGCTGGCTGTACTTTCAGGAGCCAAGTCACTCCGGCACACTGACAAGGCAGATCGCTTAGGAGTTTCCTTTCCAACCTCTTTCCTTTCCAACCACTGACCTTTCCAACCACAAAGATTATTTTAAAACAACAATTGTGTTAAAATGTGTTTGTTTTATTTAGTTGTTATTGTTTACAGACTTTTAGCTCTGCGAGCTTGCGTCTGTGGCAGTCACTCTCGGCTTTGTGGGAAACACGCGAACAAAAGGGGCGGGCATATTTATGAGCCTTGGTGTCATGACCGGCAGGAATGGCGGTGCTCTTGAAGTCGTATAGCTGTGATCAAAAACTGCCCTCGTAAACATCCCGCCCATCGGTAAAGCCGTCAGCCAGCGGTCGTGGTGAGGAAAGGAACTTTTTTTTTTTTAAATTCGCATATCCTTTTACAGGACATCGCTGTCAACAGTAGCATCTTTCAGCTGTCTGGTGATTTCTTGGCAAGATTACGCTCAGTAGTTTGTCATTCATTTCTGAGCGGCCGGCTCAGTTATCCCGCAAGTCACCAGCGGGGGACGAACCGCTCTCAGTTCTCGCCCGCTACGAGACTCTGCGTGATAAACGGGATTACGGAGAAAGGAAAGGGACTGGTCAGCGCATATCATGAGGATAAAAAATCACCGTTATGTGTTAAACCGAACACGCTGATCATGTAAACTTAACAGAATCCTCTCGTATCCTTCAGTCATTCATCCCCCCCCCCCCCCAACCCCCCGCCACTTGCAAGCAATCACAGACGAAAACAAACACATTTCAGTTTTTGCCGTTTTTAAAAAGGAAGATAATTTTATTTTAGAGGTTATGTGTCTGTTCAGTTGTACCCAGAGTCTTCGAGGGAAGCAAGAGGAAGAGAATCTATCACCGCATATCAAGCGAGAACTCGCTGTCTGCTATACGACTTTTGCCGTTGTTAGCGAAGATATTGGTCAATCGATCGGCATTGGCGGAAGTAACTTTCATGCGTGGCGAGGCACAACTCGCGCTACGAAGAAGAGAACTGGACAACGCACATCAAGGTAGGAGGCAACGAGGAAGAGAACTGAACAACTCATGTCATAAAAATATCACCTGGTGTGTTTGCCAGCGGAAACATTTGGCTCGTCTTGATAGCACTGGCGTGTTCATGTGTTCGAGGCTTTGTTAACCGACATTTTGACAGCCTGGAACGCAGTTTTATTGATGTTGTTTGTCCATCAAGAATGATGATGGCCATTCGTTTCATCCAGTAGGGTTGAAAGTATGGAGCCGTGAGTTCTAAGATGGATGATAAGGCCTATTTTGGCTCGAAATGTTCTTCAGACAATGTTGGCAAAGAATGCTTGACATTCAAGGAGAAGAATCTTCTGCAGTGTTTTTTCTGTCCAGCCTTTTCTTCACAGTTCTTGCAGTCCTAGTTGCTTCACAAAGTGACTGTACCCTTGCGTAATGATATACGCCACGAATTTCGGTCTTTGGAAGCAGTCTCCCAGGTGTCATGATGAATTTCAAAAGCTTTCAGTGTGATTTTCAGTGTCTTTAAAGCGTTTCCCCTGGCCGCCTTGGGAGCGTTTACCACAACGCAACTCGCCGTAAAAAATCCCTTTAGGGAGCCTGTGTTCTGGCATGCGAGTCAAGTGACCAACCCAGTGAATCTTCTACTTCTACTTCTGCGCTTATCCGGAGTTTTTGTTGTTGTTGTTGTTGTTGTTTTGTTTTTCGTTGTTTGGACGTGATTGCGTTGTGCCTGTTTACAGCAGAGCTGCGTTCTTGCGCCTTTAGGCCGACACATACGACTTCTGCGGGCATTTGTTGATCGGGTTAACCTTCCCATTGAATCTGATTCTTCATTAGTAGAGTGTGGATACTGGACATGGACGCTCTTTCTAGAACTTCAGTGTCTGTGATCTTGTCTTGCCATTTAATCTTCAATACCTTCCTAAGGCAGACTATGTGGATGTGGTTTAATTTCCTAGCGTGTCGCTGATAATCAGTTCAGGTTTCACAAGCATATAGCAGTGTTTAGTTTAGTTTAGTTTAGTTTAGTTTAGTTTAGTCGATGGATCAACATCACGGCACACGGGTGTAACCCATAAGTGCTCCGTTCTCCTCCTAACTCAAACCTGACAGGTTTGAGACAAACTTGACAAACCTGATATAGCAGTGTGGATAATACAACTGCTTTGTAGACTTTCAACTTTGTTTGCAGGCTTATTCCAGTTCTGTCCCATACATTCTTGTAGAGTCTGCCAAAGGCTGCACTGGCTTTGGAGATTCTTGCATTCACTTCGTCATCAATTGTGGCAGCTTGTTACACAGTGCTGCCAAGGTAGGTGAATTTGTCCACAACACTTAGTCTATGATCATTCACTTTGATATTCGGCACAGTGTGATTATTTCCTGGAGCTGGCTGGTACATAACTACAGTCTTCTCTAAGTTGGCACAGGCATATGGGAAAGCTGAAACATTATGTTGCATGTCCCCCTCTGAGTTGGCGTATAGAGCGCAATCATCAGTCAGCAAACAGGAGCTCTCTGACTATGTCGCTGTTAGTTTTGTTTTAGCTTTAGCCTTCGGAGACTGAACAACTTTCCATCCATGCGGTAGTTGATGACTATTCCAATGTCGTTGTTCTCGAAGGCATTCGTCAGCATAGTTGAAAACATGAGGCTGAACAGTATTGGTGCCACGACATATCCTTGCTTCACTCCATTGGTCACAGGAAGGGGCTCAGACAGTTCACCATTTTCCTGTAGTCTTGCCTGCATACCATCATGAAATAGCCGCACTATTTGGACAAACTTTCGTGGACAGTCATATTTCGCCATAATCTTTCACAGTCCTTCTCTGCTGACTGTATCAAAAGCCTTGGTAAGGTCAATAAAAGTGGAGAACATTTCGGAGTTTCCTGCAATTTCTCTTGCAGCTGCCTTGCAGTGAAAATCATGTCAACAGTTCCACGTTTATTTCTGAAGCTACATTGACTCTCAGGAAGACGACCTTGATCAAGATGGGCTGTGAGGCGACTGAGAAGAATTTTCGCGAGTGTCTTGAGAGTAAGGAGATGCCTCGGTGGTTGTCACAGGATAGGCGGTTTCCTTTACGCTTGTAAAAGTGGACTATTGACGCGTCCTGAAATCTTGTGGTATCGTCTCGTTCACCCATATGTTTATAACGACTTGGTGAAGTTGCTCTATTAGGACCGGCCCACCTGTCTTGTATAACTCTGTTGGGATGGAGTCAGAACCAGGTGCCTTACCGCTGGAAAGTTGCTGGATGGCTTTGTTTACTTCCACTATGGTTGGCAGGTCATCAAGTGTATCATTAATAGGACCTTGAGGAAGGCAGTTGATGGTTTCATCATCGAAGAAGGAAGTTGCATTTAAGATGTTGCTGACATGCTCTGCTCAGCGTTGAAGGATTTCTTTCTTATCGGTGACCAATGTTCCCCCGCCTGCACTGAGGAGGGGAACTATGCCTGGTGATGTGGGATCATAGACCGCTTTCAGTGAGTCGTATAAGTGTTTCATATCATGTCTGTCAGCAAAGCCTTGAATTTCATCAGCTTTGTTGCTCAGCTCAAAGGGAAACCAGAATCCCGCCAAACACCTGAAGAAAGCCCAGAGGAGGAATCCGACACACGTGAATACAACCGGAGCTCAGACGAGAAAGACGAAACAACCTTAACGAAGAGCAGTGGGCAATATGGAAGGATAAATACGACAAGAGGGAACGGCAAAGAAGACTACGAGCGACAAATCAAACAAAAAGTCCTTATGAAGACTGGAACCTGTCAAACCAGACGAGCCAGGAGTCTTCACTGACCAAAGAAACCACCAGAGGAGACGAGTACAAAGGAGAACTCGCTGACCAACTCAGCCACAGGCACAAATGCTTAAAAAACCAGCCCGAGTTAGGACTCACTCGTAAGAGCATGTCGCGAAATGCCGCATTTACATCCCAGAATATTTCCATGGACTTCAACATCTAAGGTACCACTTAGAAAAAGAAACATAAGAATAAATGTATTCTCTACCAGCATTGTACAAGACCACTGAGCCGTTACGCAAGAGGTCTCACAATGGCTTGGAAAACAAATAAAACCGCCCAGGCAAGAAGCAAGCAACCTGGTTTATCACAAGAGTTGGAAAATTGGCAGTCTACCCCGGAGTCTTTGACACGACACAACATGATAAGCAGGGCTAGGAAAATCGCTCAACCGCGAAGGATGACTACCTTGTGAAACAGACCAGAGAAGCAAGATGCGAACTCACTGCTTGTTAAGACTCCCCGGAATAAACAGTGTCAGACTGCCCACGTTCACGGGTGTGAAGGCCAATCGTTCAGAAAGAATTTATGATGGACATGCTGGGAGATAATTTAGTCTACACCATAGAAATGTGTGGATTTAAACTGCACAGACAGCAATTAGAAAACCTAATAGCCTCAACACAATTGAATAGTGAAAATCACAACTTATATTTTAACATAGCAAAAACAAAGATAATGCATGCAGATAAAACTACTATGGAGAAAGAAATATACATTAATGGGAGAAAATTGGAGGTGGTGGAAAATTTTGAATATCTTGGGTCATTGATTACCAATAATGGTGACACAATGAAAGAAATTAAACGGCGACTATCCATTGCTCTTCAAAGACTAAAACAGATGAATAAATTATGGAGTGGGACAGACAGAACTACAAAAATTAGATTTTTAAGAGCATGCATCTTTCCCATTGCAACATACGCCTGTGAGACATGGACACTTACTAAACAAGCTGAACAGCGCATACATGCCTTTGAATATAAATGTTATAGACGAGTTCTAAGAATATCTTGGGTAAAGAAAAGAACAAATGCATCCATACTTCAAGAGTTGAATATTGAGGAGGGATGGCTATTAAAGACGATAAAACAAAGAAAATTGAAGTATTTTGGTCACTTGAAACGTCACGACAGTTTGGAGAGAACAATAATGGAAGGATATATGCCTGGGAAGAGAGGAAGAGGAAGGCCAAAGAGAAGATGGGTGCAGAATGTGGCGGATGATCTCCAGATGGGTGTATCAGACGCGGGACATCTTGCTTGTGATCGAGAAGTTTTCCGGAAGGTTGTTATGGGAGCGAGGTTCTGCAAAGGACATGCTACTGAATGAATGAAGACAGGAGATCACTACCGTCAATGGTGGGAACCAGACCTGCAGATAAAAAATAACCACAAGAAAGTGGTAAGTGAAATAAACGCCGGGAGGTAAAGGGGGGGGGGGGGGGGGGGGTTGGAGAGATAAGGAAGAGTATATATGCTAGAAGATTCTGATTCACAGATTAGAAATGAAAAATCTTAGAACAGGTAGGATGATCTCTGTTTCATATGTCTGATTCTGATGTCTCTACTCCGTTCATTTGTTGACATAATATTGTTCTTGTCTATATTCCTATTATTTATAGAAATACTATTGTTCATGTCTCTATTACTCTCATTTATAAACATAATTTGGTCAACGTATCTACTTCTCACAGTTGTAGACATACTATTAACGTTTCTACTTCTCACAGTTGTAGACAATGTTACTGTTACTTATACTGACAACTATTGACACCAGGTCAATGTCTCTACTTCTCACATTTGATGACATTCCAATGATAATACATGTACTCCTATTCTGCACAGTTATAGAAATATTAACTGTAACGTCTTCAATGTGGTAAATTTAAAATTAATATTATTAGAAATATTATTTATTATACTTCTATCAGGTCAAAACCAATGACTTTTCTGAATAGCAGAAAAACAAAAATAACGGTTATTACAAAGACAAATTATATATACACGTGCAAAGTGAATGGAACAAGCCGAATGTATTTAAGCATTTGGGCATTTTAATAACAGCCGGTGGGAGATGTATTGATAAAGTTAAATGTAGAATAGCCCAAGTAAAGGCAATATGTCACAAGATGAAGAGTATACTTTGCAATTTATCTTTGTCAATTGAAGTGAAAAAAGAGGAAAACATGCACACAGGTGAGGAATTATGTAAAAGCTGCAATGAAGTCCCACCAGAAACAAATGAAAACCGTAAACTGAAGTAGAGAAATTAGCGTAGACAGTCAAGATGTTTTGGTCACGTTATGAGAAGAAATAAATGGGAGAACCTGGTGACAACTGGCAAGATTGAGAGGACAAGAACAAGAGGAAGGCAGAGAAGTAAATACCTGGATGGTTTGACCACTGTGGTATGGTCGAGACAAGAACTCTGAGCTGATCCACTACTCTGGCATCGAGTGAAATGGCGAAACATGACCGCTCACTCTTATCGGCATGGCACATGATGATGATGATGAGATGATGATGATGATGATGATGATGATGATGATGATGATGATGATGATGATGAAGATGATGATGATGATGATGATGATGATGATGCTGATGATGATGGAGATGATGATGATGATGATGATGATGATGATGATGATGATGATGATGATGATGATGATGATGATGACGCAGTGATGTTGTTTTACAGACGAATGATGAGAACACCGCACATAGAAAGAGCAACATAGAAAGAGGTTAACTCACAAACTGAACTGGTTACAGGCAATAGAAGAAGACAGTTCACATTCTCTGTGCATTTCATGAGAAGATGGAAGCTGGTGGATGTCGTCACAACAGGAAATGTAGAAGGGAGGAGAGCCAGGGGGATACCGACAGAGAAGATGCTGGACAGTTTGACATCATGGCATGTGGGTTCATCAATTTCAGAAATGATTGGCAGCACACGAGACAGAGGGATGTGGACAGACATGTTCACCAACGCCACACAGAATGGACTATAAGAAGAAATACTTCTATATGATTAATATCTGTACTCAGTGTAACTGTAGAAATATTATGAATACAACTTATGTTGTTACTGCAGCTTTATAGGATTAACATCTGTATTCAGTGGAACTGTTGAAATATTATGAATACAACTTATATTGTTATTGCAGCTGTATATGATTAATATCTGTATTCAGTGTAACTGTAGAAATATTATGGATACAACTTATATTCAAAATAATGTTTTCCCGTGGTGAATTTGAATAACGAAGACACAAACAATAGATTGCACGATTTATTGCCTGGCATATTTCGCTGCATCTCGTCAGATACATACGGCAGAAATCACATAAAGTGAAATAACTAGATAACTCCTTCAAGCTGAACTATACACACGTTCGCACAGTAATGTCGATTGCCTAACATGGTAATTTTAAACTGACTAACATGTCTTTCTACGTGTTGAACAACGCACGGAAGACACTGTCTCTCTCAATCACATGACCGCTCTCGAGCACATGCCTCGCAACCGATGAAGCAGGACTGTTCCGGTGTGTTGGCCTACCTAGGCTACCATCGTCTGTGTGTAGTATCTTGTCGACCCAGTTCGGAATGTGTTCCAAAACCCTGTCGTGTAACTGCCGCTCTGTTTTGCCGATGTAGATAGGTCGATTCGACGCGCTATCGAGATCAAGTCGCCTTATCGGATAACGCAGAGGATGCCTCGCGTTAAAAATGCCGCGCAGAGACATGCTCTATATACAGCCGGGAAGAAGAAGGTAGAGGCGAGGAAGGCCGCTACGACTGCTGACGCTGTATCTACGAACAGCAGTCTGGCTCCTACACCAGCTGAAGGCGTCCCAGTTGATGAAGAAACCACATCTCAAGCCAGCAGTAGCCGGGAAGTTCCAACCAGCTCCAAGACGATGCAACCCAATCTACCAGGGACCTCCACACAGGAGAAAACAACAGCAACATCTGAGGACTTCACCGGCAGAATACTGTTCAAACAGACAAGCGTGGGTGAAGCTAAACTGTCGGCGCTACCAACGGACAAGACTATCAGTCTGTTGGAAGACGAGCTGGGAAGACACAGCATCAACCAGCTGCGCAAGACACATGAGGGAGTAGTGGTCTCCCTCAACAAAAACCCAAATACCACAGCATTTATGAAGAAGATAACACAAGATGAGAAAGCCGACATCAAGCTCCACCACGGCATCTTATTGGAAGCCAGCCGACACAACATGATGAAACGATGGGTCATCAAACGAGTCAAGACCCATCTCACCAACGACCAGATCAGGAGAATACTGACAAGGGAGAATCACAAGCTCAAGATCACCAGTGCCGAGAGGATCGTCGGAAAGAACAACATCCCCTCTACTGTCGTCGTCGTAACATCAGAGGACCGATTGATCCCTCAGTACATCAGGTGGGACAAGAGAGACCAAGCTCCAGAGCACTACATACCAAGAGTGCTGCAGTGCTCCAAGTGCCAGAAGTTTTGGCACACCCGTGCCACCTGCAAGAGTGAGGTTGAAGTATGCAGATATTGCTCTGGACCTCATCCATACAGTCAGTGCCAGCATGCAAAGATCGACAAGGACTTCAGGAGGCCTAACACTAACAGAAAGTGCGCCAACTGCCTCGGCAACCACGGCGCCAGGTACCTCGGCTGCCCCTGCCACCAAGACAGCAAGGAAGGCCATGAAGATCGCCTATCAAGACTAACCTGCCCTATAAAGAAGCTAGGAGGCAGTACGAGGCCACCAATCGACTCACAAAAAGCGACAAAGCGCAACTTGAAGGCCAACTGAAGGACCTGCGATCAAAGTTCAACAGCATGGAGGAAGAAAAAGTCAAGACGCAAGAAACACAGACAACAGCCGCTCAGCGCATCCTGGACGAAACGAAGCAAGTTCAGCAGAAGATTGAGCAGGATGTCGCCCGAATGGCTGCTATAAAAGCTGAAACTGACAAAACGCTATCAAAGATCCAAGAGGAAAGAGTCAAGACAGAAGAAACTCTCAAACAGATACAAGAAGAAAGAGCACAGATAGAACTACTCAAGTCCATGACCAAAACACCAGAAGCAGAAGATGCAAAGTCCCAAACAGAAAAAGGACTAACATACGAAGAAAGAGAATTCCACAGCGACAGCGGCGAAGAAGTGCAATGGAGGATTGACCCACGTACGAGATAATCTGAGAAGACTCATACGGCGCAAAGTTAGAACAAAAACACCCGAACCAGAAAATGCAACAGATGAAGAAGGAGAACTGGATGAAAACGGCAGCCTAAACCAAGAACAATGGCACTCTACACCAAGCCCGAACTGGCGAACACCAAGAAGATTCGAAGGCAAGCCAAGACGGGGAAATAGGAGGAACACCAGGAGAGACGAGAACTGGTAAAGCTCCCTGAAGGAAACAGCACCATGTGACGGGGTGGGACCACAATCACGCCGGGCCTCAACAAGCGCGCAAATCAGACCAGACATGAACAACCTCATCAAGAAAGAAACGAACGCAATTAACCCATCAGAAGCCGGGAAGCTGATAACAAGCAGTCCAAAGTACGAAAGACAAGCTACAAGCTGCACCATAAGCACCCAACATAGCCAAGTCGGAAATCGAAGGCTGAAAGGGGGGTACTCGTACCAGAATTGGAATTGGAATTGGAATCGATTTTGCGTACAAAGCTACAGGTTCTTTTACTACTGGGGTGGGGATGGGTGTGGTTCTGTACCTGATAACTGGAGTTGCAGCACAGAATGTTCGCCCGACTGCTGTGATGAGTCGGTCATGCAGACGTTGCATTGGGTCATCCCCTCGGAAGGTTAGCTGGATGAATACCTTGAGTTTATGAACTGTCGTTTCCTCTGGTTTAGGTTTGGGCTGTTGGCAGTGGCGCTTTATAAATCCTATGGAGTACCCATTCAGGTTTAAGGCATTATTCAGAGTTTCAAATTCCCCTGTTAGTGTGTCCTGGGTGCATATCTTCCTAGCACGATCAAACAGACTACCAGAGAAAATGGAAGAAATATTATCAGATGAATCTAAATTCAGGGTAGATCAAAAAGTCAACAAGTCGGAGGACCTGGATGCAAAAATGAGGAAAGAGATCCAGTCACTTGTGAATGCGGGACTCATCAGTGAGGCCATTGCAAATACGCTCACACCGTGTGGCTCCCAAACTCCTCAGATGTACGGTCTACCCAAGCTTCACAAGCCCGGCATCCCGCTAAGACCGATCCTGTCCATGGTTAACTCTGCATAACACCGAATGGCGAGATGGCTAGCTGACACCTTAAGCCAGTACGACAGTCCTTCGATCCAAGAACACTCAGAGATTCATTCGAACTAGTGGAATTATTGGATACTATGGACATAAATAACAAACACATGGCATCCATGGATATTGCCTCCCTTTTCACCAACGTTCCATTAGATGAGACCGTGAAAATAATAAGTGAACGCATTAGAGACAAATAACTAAAACTAGATATACCATCAGCTATTCTAGAGAGGCTATTAAAATTATGTACCGCCAACATACAATTCAACTTTCTAAAAAAGTCATACTGCCAAATTGACGGAGTGGCCATGGGAAGTCCGCTTGGACCTATTCTAGCGGACATCTTCAATGCACATTTAGAAGAAAAGAGATCTTCAGACATCAATAACTTGGCCTTCTACCGTCGTCACGTGGACGATATACTAATTATCACCACAGACGAGCTACAAGCTACGTCTTTCCAGGCCACAATGAACGTGACACATAAAAACATCTCTCTATCTATGGAATACGAACACAACGAAAGCGTTGCCGTTTCTAGATGTCCTAATGAGACGTAGAGCAGACGGCACAATTCAAAGATCGGTGTACCGGAAAGAAACATGGACTGGCCAATACTTAAATTTTCAGAGCTTCGCACCTGTCCAGTACAAACGGGGCTTAGTACGGACCCTGTTTGGCCATGCTAGGAAGTTATGCACCCAGGACACACTGACAGAGGAATTTGAAACTCTGAAGAATGCCTTACGCCTGAATGGGTACTCCACAGGATTTATAAAGCGCCACTGCCAACAGCCCAAACCTAACCCAGGAGAAACTATAGTCCCTAAACTAAGGGTATTCATCCAGCTAACCTTCCGAGGAGATGACGCAATGCAACGTCTTCAGGACCGACTCATCACAGCAGTGGGGCGAACATTCTGTGCTGCAACTCCAGTTATCAGGTACAGAACCACACCGATTCTCACCCCAGCAGTAAAAGAACCTGTAGCTTTGTACGCCAAATCGAATTGTATTTACCAATTTACATGCAGGTGCGAGGCCATCTATATCGGCAGATTAGAGCGGCAGTTATACGACAGGGATTTGGAACACATTCCGAATTGGGTCGACAAGATACAACACACAGACGATGGTAGCCTAGGTAGGCCGACACACCGGAACAGTCCCGCTTCATCGGTCGCGAGGCATGTGCTCGAGAGCGTTCATGTAATTGAGAGAGACAGTGCCTTCCGTGTGTTGTTCAACACAAAAAGTAGTCGCTTGTTAAAGTTTGCAGAAGCTACAATGATCAACCTACGTAAGCCGGCCTTGTGCAAGCAGAAACCGACTCATCACAGCAGTCGGGCGAACATTCTGTGCTGAAACTCCAGTTATCAGGTACAGAACCACACCGATCCTCAACCCAGCAGTAAAAGAACCTGTAGCTTTGTACGCCAAATCGAATTGTATTTACCAATTTACATGCAGGTGCGAGGCCATCTACATCGGCAGAACAGAGCGGCAGTTACACAACAGGGTTTTGGAACACATTCCGAAATGGGTCGACAAGATACAACACACACACGATGGCAGCCTAGGTAGGCCAACACACCGGAACAGTCCCGCTTCATCGGTCGCGAGGCATGTGCTCGAGAGCGGTCATGTGATTGAGAGAGACAGTGCCTTCCGTGTGTTGTTCAACACACAAAGTAGACGCTTGTTAAAGTTTGCAGAAGCTACAATGATCAACCTACGTAAGCCGGCCTTGTGCAAGCAGAAAGACATGTTAGTCAGTTTAAAATTACCGTGGTAGACAATCGACATTACTGTGCGAACATGTGTATAGTTCAGCTTGAAGGAAACAACTTATATTGTTATTGCAGCTGTATATGATTATTGATATGATTATTGTATATTATTATATATTATTGTATTATTATATTATATTATTATATATTATTGTATATGATTAATGATATGATTAAAGCCGGTCTCTCTGGCCGAGGGGTTACACCACTTTCTCCGTAATCCCGTTTATCACGCAGAGTCTCGTAGCGGGCGAGAACTGGGAACGGTTCGTCCCCCGCTGGTGGCTTGCGGGATAACTGAGCCGGCCGCTCAGAAAGCAATGGCAAACTACTGAGCGTAATCTTGCCAAGAAATCAACAGACAGCTGAAAGATGCTGCTGTTGACAGCGATGTCCTGTAAAAGGATATGCGAATTTAAAAAAAAAAAGATTAATATCGCTGTTGCGATAAATTCAGGGATTTCGATTCGATTCGATTATAACATTTACCCCTACCCCGTTTCAACCTCAGAAGAGAAGTTATAATAGGGTTCATCGCCTGGCTTACATTAATAATCCTGTGACCCAGTCAGCCACAAATAAGATATTAATTTGAAAGTGATTGTTGTCCAAAGAGGGTAATGATATTCTGGGATTGAGGTACCCATGTGTACTACAGTTAATGTCTTTATTACATACATGTTTATAAATAGTAGATAAATAGTATAAGCATGGTTTCAGATAAATAATATAAATAGATGTAACGAAACTATTGCTGTTCATTGCATTTCTGTATTTCAATTGCAGACATTGTAAACTTGTTGCATTATGACCATTGCATTACCAATTAATGACGAATCGCGTATCTTCAGCTTCCTTTCCCATGATATTAACGTTGTTGTTTCCCATACCCAGATTTCATAAATGTACTCTTAACATTGTTGTTTGCTATATCCAGATCAGATAAGCGCACTCTTAAAACAATGGTGTTTACCTTACCCAGATCTTATAACCGCAGTCGCAACATTGTTGTTTCCCACACCCAGATCTTATAACCGCAGTCGCAACATTATTGTTTCCCACATCCAGATCTTATAACCACAGTCTTAATATTGTTGTTTTCCATACCCAGATCTAATAACTGTAGTCTTAACTTTGTAGTTTCCCTTTCCCAGATCTTATAATCGCACTCTTAAAATTGTTGTTTCCAATAACCAGATCTTTTACCGCAGTCTTAAAAATGGTGTTTCTAATACCCAGATCATATAGATGCACTATAAACACTGTTGTTTCCAATTTCCATATCTTATAACCGCTCTCTTAATATTGATGTTTTCCTTTCCCAGATCTTATAACTGCACTCTTAACATTGTTATTTCCCATACCCACATCTTATAACCGCACTCTTAACATGGTTGTTGCCCATATCCAGATCTTATTACTGCAATCATAACATTGTTGTTTCCGATACACAGATCTTATAACAGCACTCTTAACATTGTTGTTTCCCATACTCAGATCTTATAGCTGCACTGTTAACATTGTTGTGTCCCTTACTCAGATCTTATAACTGCACTATTAACATTGTTGTTTCAAATACTCAGATCTTATAACTGCACTCTTAACATTGTTGTTTCCCATAGCCAGATCTTATAACTGAACTCTTAACATTGTTGTTTCCCATACTCAGATCTTATAGCTGCACTGTTAACATTGTTGTGTCCCTTACTCAGATCTTATAACTGCACTCTTAACATTGTTGTTTCCCATAGCCAGATCTTATAAGTGCACTCTTAACATTGTTGTTTCCCATAGCCAGATCTTATAACTGCACTCTTAACATTGTTGTTTCAAATACTCAGATCCTATAGCTGCACTGTTAACATTGTTGTGTCCCTTACTCAGATCTTATAACTGCACTCTTAACATTGTTGTTTCCCATACTCAGATCTTATAGCTGCACTGTTAACATTGTTGTGTCCCTTACTCAGATCTTATAACTGCACTCTTAACATTGTTGTTTCCCATAGCCAGATCTTATAACTGCACTCTTAACATTGTTGTTTCAAATACTCAGATCTTATAACTGCACTCTTAACATTGTTGTTTCCCATAGCCAGATCTTATAACCGCAGTCTTAACATTTGAATAACGAAGACACAAACAATAGATTGCACGATTTATTGCCTGACATATTTCGCTGCATCTTGTCAGGTACATACAGCATAATGCACACCCCATACAGTAAAATAACTGGATAAATCCTTCAAGCTGAAATATACACATGTTTGCACAGTAATGCCAATTGTCTACCACGGTAATTTTCATCTGACTATCATATCTTTCTGTTTGCAAAAAACCGGCTAATGTAGATTAATCATGATGGCTTCTGCAAACGTTAACAAGCGACTATTTTGTGTATTAAACCGCTCGCAAAATGCACTGTCTCTATCAATCACATGACCGGTTTCCAACTCGTGCCGTGCAATCAAGGACGCTGGAAGTTTGTGGTGTGTCGGCCTTAACAGGCTCCCATCGCCTTTGTGTAGTATCTTGTCAATCCAATTGGGTCTGTGTTCACATGCTCTCCAATCTATTGTTTGTGTCTTCGTTATTCAAACTCTTAACATAGTTGTTTCCCATACCCAGATCTTATAACCGCACTCTTAAAATTGTTGTTTCCATTACTCAGATCTTATAACTGCATTCGTAACATTGTTGCTTCCTATACCCAGATCTTATAACCGCCCTCTTAACATTGTTTCCCTTACCCAGATTTTATAACAGCACTCTTAACATTGTTGTTTCACATACCCAGATCTAATAACCGGATTCTTAACATTGTTGTTTCCCATACCGAGATTTATAACCGAATCATTTAACATTGTTGTTTCCCTTACCCAGATCTTATAACTGCGCTCTTAACATTGTTGTTTCCCATACCCAGATCTTATAACCGCAGTCTTATCGATTGTGTTTTCCATATCCAGATCTTATAACCGCACTCTTAACATTCCCGTATTCATATCTTATAACTACAGTCTTAACATTGTTGTTTCCCATATCCAGATCTTACAATCACAGTCTTATCAAGTGTGTTTCCCATATCCAGATCTTATAAACGCAGTCTTAACATTGTTGTACCAGCTCTTTGCTTCCTAGCTGCGAGAAAAGTGTCATTATCTGACCAACTCTAATTCAGGTGTCTCAAATCTGAACCTTTCCAGAGACGGTTCCTCCGGTTCACTGTATCGATCATGCATCCGTTTGCCTAGTCTCAGCATAGGTAACTGACGTTTGCCTAGTCTCAGCATGGGTAATTGACGTTTGCCTAGTCTCAGCATAGGTAATTGACGTTTGCCTAGTCTCAGCATAGGTAATTGACGTTTGCCTAGTCTCATCATACTTACATCTGGCTGTTCTTCTTCGTCCTCTGAGTATTTAGTGAGTCTGACGTTATCATCATCACTTTCCCTGCCGCCAATACCCTGAAAATACCCATTACCTTCATGTATCATGTATAGTTTGATCTTATCTTCTATGTCTTGACTTTCTTGGTTGGCTGATCGTTTCCCCAATCTGAGCATTGGTAGCTGACGTTTGCTTAATTGCTTATTGTTTCTGGAAGATATGTAGTTAACATCTGTGTCGCGTGGCCAGTCCCCTAACACTTCAATATCTATTCCATCGTTTACATCTCTCTCCTTGTTTTCTGGAGTGTCTCTTACTGTCTGACGATGTGATTCGGAGATAACTGGCTCTTCTAGGCTGTGTATGGAGCTCCTGATTTTGTCCAGGACTAAATCACCTTCAAAGTCGAGTGAAGACAAGACGTCACGTTTGCCGAGTCGCAGCATATCCAGACCTCGGCCCAGACTGAAAGCGTGGCTGTCTTTGGCATCACGAGAGAAAGGGTCACCACTGGTGACATGAGAACTGTGTCTCCTCGAGAGACCTGCGGAAATAAATGAGAGAGAGAGAGAATTAGTTTTAACAACTGTTAAACAATGTTTATGACTATTATATATTAACTCTTGAAGGGCTGAAGAGTTTCATTTACTATACAAGATTAACTGAGTAAATGAAGGAAAATATTAAAGATTTGTGGAATTGGCCATATTTATAACAACATATTAAAACATGACAACAAAGTCACTTAGCTTAAGTTTTGCAGACGTCGCTAACTTTGAGCACAAAATCAAACTCTGTGCCACAAACTCTGTAGATCAGTTGACTGAAAGTGACCCAAGCGTAAATAAAATGTTGGATTTAGGGAATTGGGGATTACAATTGAGTGAGGGACCATTTTACATACCTAGGATCAGTGGTAAATAGTAAATTATCCTTAGATCAGGAAATCAACATCCGGATTGGTAAGGCAGCAACAACAATGAACAGGTTAAGAAAAAGAGACTGAGAGAACAGGAAGCTTGCCGTCAAAACAAAAGTCCTCTATCAAGCCTGTGTCCTTAGTTCTCTTCTTTATGGCAGTGAAACCTGGACAACTTACTCACACCAAGAGAAACGTTTAAACAGCTTTCATATGTGGTGTCTGCGAAGAATTCTTGGTATAAAGTGGCAAGACAAAATCACAAATACTGTAGTATTGGAAAGATCAGGTTGTGTTACGGTTTATTCCATGCTCAGTCTTCGTAGACTTAGATGGATAGGACATCTTAGGAGGATGGATGATGGTAGAATACCAAAGGACATCTTTTTTGGTGAATTACAGATGGGTGAGAGATCTCAGGGTCGGCCTCTACTACGATACAAAGATGTGTGTAAGCGGGACATGATTGATACAGGTATTGATAATGCACATTGGAAGCAAGTCGCCGCTGAACGTTTTGCATGGAGGGCAAACATCAGAAATGGAATAAAGACAAAGGAGAACATGATTGCAGATAAGTCACACACCGAGCGTGTGAGACGTAAGATTGTGGCATGATGGTGGAAATGACCACGTGTTCACATGCACCCCCTGTAAACGAACATTTACAGCGCGAATTGGCCTTAACAGTCACATTCGTTACCGCCATGGGTAAAAGTTATTATGCCTTTTTGAAGCACAAGACGGCAAGGTGCTAATGATGATGAAGTGAGTGAGGGGTGAGAGATCAGCATTTTAAAAATAACGAAAGAAATGTGTTTAAATGAAACTGTGTTGGATATTGACTCTATGGCAAGAGAGAGCACAATTGGAAACTTAGGCGGTAGTTCAGTCTTGCGATCTCTTTCATGATATGGGCGCAATAGTCGAGGCCTGGACATCAGACACGCCACAGTGATCAGCACTGTTCAAATGGTAGGAATCGGTATATGGACACTTCTGTTAACGTCCAAAAGGTGTTGACTAAATCTGTCCACCAAGCGTTAGCCTGTATCATCGATGCATTTAATGCCATATCGTGTACAAATGAAGTCATAAATGGAATTGCGATTCGTAGAGGAAATCTTCTAAAGGAAAATTGCATTTGGGAATGGTAGCCTCGAAGTTTGAAGCACAAACAGACAAATCTTACATCGAGTATTAAGACAAACCACATTGCTTGAATGCAACTGGGATGGTTACTGTAATCTGCTCTTGACTGGGTGTCCCCGAGACTACGATCGCACCTTATGCCAGCAAGAGAGGTGGTGGGCGTTGAGTAAATTGTGTGAGTGCTAGGGTCAACATGGAGAATGGAAAGGGGCCTAAAAAGGATATTTTTGTAACAAGAAAGTTGTATGAGTGGTAAGTCCATGCAGTAGTGTGGTTGTAAAATAAATAGTAACGGGGTGTGCCAGCTGTATAACTTGCATCTGAATGGTACAAAGTACTAGTAGTTATTATGCTAGGCGACACAACATATCCATAATGCAGTAAATGTCGCGTTTAATGGGACCAGGTATTGCAATCTGTTCCAGGCTTTGTGCCATGGAGAAGTATAACATTCACTACCGCCATGGATTGTAGTTGTTATACCTTGTTAGAAGCACAATGTAACCGACTATTGTCTGTCAAGACGGCAAGGTGCCAGTGTATGTGAATAATCCATCGACTTCAGTATTGACTTCTTCTTGGATACATCTGTTTGTTTCTTTTTCGTCCAGTCATTTTTAATGGCTCTATCTGTTGTTCATCATTGTCTTTATTCCAACTTAAATAAGTATATGATTTCACCTCTTGAAGTGAGGTTTCGCATGGATGATAGGGTTATCATTTGTTTCATTTGTGATCAAAATCGTTGTCTTTTCACAATGAATTTTACACCAACGTGTTGTTACCCCCCCCCCCCCCCCCCCCCCCCCCCCCCAATCCTCTCCACCCTCACAAAGTGTGTTTAATTTATCTTGCATCTGGTTTCGTGTGTGGGACATGCGGGCGGTGTTGTCAGCGAAAGTCCAGATGACCAAAGTGCTCTATCATAGTCCATTGAATGTTATTTCTGACGATAGTTATTGTTGTCTTCATAATCAATCTACAGTCAGCAAGCATAAGAGAGGTGACAAAAGGTATCTCTCTGGCACTCCTGTTCTTATTTCGGACGTATATGTTTCGCCATGGCGAAAGTAGCCTTTAGCGAGATGCTTGCTTGCTTGTGTTCGTTGGCTTGAGCTCCAACGCGAAGTCCTGTATGTCTGATGAGATGAAAAACATACTAATGATGTATTCAAGCAAAATCCTGCTGATATCCCTTTTCAGTATATTAGTACGTAATTATAATATGTTTATATCTCATATCTTCTACATTTCTGAAAGCCCATTAAGAACTCTGCAATTTCAAGTATTTATATGTTTCCTTATTAAGCTAATCATATTCTATTGGATCTTACAATGCCTTATCAATGTCCACAAAGATTCTCTATCAATAGTTGTAACATTTCATGTGACAACCAAACTGCAAACTTCTAGGACAGCTCGATTGCAAGGCCATTCCCACAGCGGCCGTAATGTTTTGGATACAGTCAGCTGCAGTTTACATTACACAGAAAGGAACTGTTTGTACAAATGAGAGGTGTAGATAGACTGGACCAGGTGAAGAGGCCAATTAGATCCTGGAGTGTTAATGGTTGTGAGGTGTTTCTTGCTAGAGGGGAGGAAGGAATGTGTGGACGAGCCTGAAAGAAATGTCAAAACAGGATGTGTAAACAAACAGAACAATTTGACGCACATAGACTAGGGGGAGATTAATCTGTCAACACAATGAAAGTTTATAATAGAGAAACATCATGGGAATTTTATTTTAGGTGATAATCACTCTAGCTTGGGAACAGCCATCCATCGTCATGTGCCAAGCCGGAAAGCGTGGGTGGTAATGACTCGCCATTTCACTCGATCACTAGAGTCGTGGATCAGCTCAGTGTTCCTGTCTCGACCATGCCATGCCGCCAAGCCATCCAGGTATTTACTTCCTGGTTTTCCCCTTGGTCTGTTCCCTTCGATCTTGCCAGTTGTCACCAAGTTCTCCAATTCATTTCTTCTCATAACATGTCCAAAAAATGTTGACTGTCAATGTCTAATGTCTCTAACCAATTTACGATTTTCATTTGGTTCCTGTAGTACTTGGTCATTGGTTTTTCTGTCTGTCCCATGGTATTCTTTGCATTCTCCTCAGAAACCACATTTCGGCACTCTTCCGACAGACGGGTCTAAATAGTTCTGCAGTGAATAAGTTAGGGTTTAGGGTTAGGGTTAGTGTTAGTTATATAAAATTATTCACTGCAGAACTATTTAGACCCGTCTGTCGGAAGAGTGCCCCACAATTCTTCAGCCACCAGATGTTTTTCAGCTTGACTGCTCATTGTCCAGGTTTCACATCCATACAAAAGTACAGGCTCTATGTAGTACCTCAACACTCTTTTTCTCGTTTCAATTGACATCTTTTTATTGTTCAGTATGTTTCTTTTATCTTGATAAAGGTTACTTTCGCCATGGTGATTCTTGTTCTAATCTCTTCAAGACATCTCCCATGAGATGTTATGACTGTTCAGAGATAATTGTACCGATTCACTTGTTGAAGAATATTCCCATTTACTTGTAAATTACATTGTGGCATTTCGTTCTTCCTAGTGACGACCATAATATTTGTCTTTTTACAATTTAGTTCTAACCCCAGTTGTTCACTGTGTGCAACAACGGCATCTACTAATTGTTGCAGATCCTGCTCATTATCTGCAATCAATACTGTATCATCTGCATATCTAATGTTATTGATGTTTCGTCCTCCAATGATGATTCCATTTATATCTTCTACATTTCTGACAATTTTTTTCACTGTATAGGGAAAAAAGATCTGGAGACATTACACATCCCTGTCGCACACCTCTCTTAATAGGCTGATATTGTCCCACTTCATTATCAATCCTTAATGAAGCTTGTTGTTTCCAATATATGTTGTTTTTATAAGTCTAATGTTTTCCCCATCAATTTCTAGATCTGCAAGCATATTTACCATGTTGTCATGTCTTACTCTATCGAAAGCCTTTGTGTAGCCAATAAAGCAAAGATGTATATTTTTGTTTACTTCTATAGAACGTAGAATAACTTATCGCAGCATATACAGATCATTTAATTTTAACACAGAAGTAAAGAACAAATTTGATTTATTGTCTGATCTAGAGATCCTATTTCAAGATGTAGATGATCAATGGGAAATGCTGAAGAATTCAATCAGATGTGCAGCAGAAAACACTATTCCAAAAGTAAAGAAAGTGGGCCGTAAGACATGGATGACTGATGAAATTTTACAACTAATGGAAACAAGAAGACAGAACAAAAATAATCCTGCCAAATATGAAGAAATTCACAGAAAAGTCAGAACCTTATGTAGGGAGGTAAAAGAAACATGGCTTGAAAAAAAATTGCGGAGAAATTGAAAAGCAACACAACAGTAAAAATGAGAAACTAATGCACAAAAGAATCCAGGAGTTTACTAATCAAAGAACACGTACATCAGCAGGCCGCCTAAAGACAAAAGATGGAAAAGTCATAATAGAAAAAGATCAGATCTTACATGTATGGTCATATTACGTGAAAAACCTTTACGACGACAACAGAGACGAACACTACGATGCTCAAAATAATAATGAAGGACCAGCAATTTTGAAGATGGAGGTTCAGAATGCTCTTAACCATATGAAATCTGGCAAGACCCCCGGTTCAGACAGCGTCACAACAGAAATGATTAATGCTTTAGAAGAATATGGAATAGATAAAGTTAACAGTCTGCTTAATACAACATATGAAACTGGAAATATACCTCATGAATAATGTAATTCTGTATTTATTGCAATACCAAAGAAATCAGGAGCCTTGGAATGTGATCAACATCGAACAATTAGTATAATGAGTCACATCACGAAGATTTTGCTAAAATTATCATGCAAAGAATTAGGAGGAAAATACAACCTGAAATAGGAGAAGAACAATGTGGGTTTGTAGAAGGAAAGGGTACAGTAAATGCTGTGTATTTACTGAGAACCGTAATCGAACGATCTATAGAAGTAAACAAAGATCTACACCTTTGCTTTATTGACTACACAAAAGCTTTCGATAAAGTGAGACATGTCGACATGATAAGGATGCTTGAAGATCTACAAATTGATGGAAAAGACCTTAGACTTGTAAAAAACATATATTGGAAACAACAAGCTGCCATAAGAGTTGATAATGAAGTAGGCCAATATCAGCCTATTAAGAGAGGTGTGAGACAGGGATGTGTAATGTCTCCAGATCTGTTTTCCCTATACAGTGAAAGTATTTTCAGAAATATTGAAGATATGGAAGGAATCAACATTGGGGGACGATGCATCAATAACATTAGATATGCAGATGATACAGTCTTGATTGCAGACAATGAACAGGATCTGCAACATTTAGTAGATGCGGTTGTTACACACAGTGAACAACGAGGGTTAGAATTAAATTGTAAAAAGACACAGATTATGGTCGTCACTAGGAAGAACGAAATACCACAATGTAATATACAAGTAAATGGGAATATTCTTCAACAAGTGAATAGGTACAATTATCTCGGAACAGTAATAACATCTGATGGGAGATGCCTTGAAGAGATTAGAACAAGAATCGCCATGGCAAAAGTAGCCTTTAGCAAGATGAAAAACATACTGACCAATAAAAAGATGTCAATTGAAACGAGAAAAAGAGTGTTGAGGTGCTACATAGAACCTGTACTTTTATATGGATGTGAAGTTTGGACAATGAGCAGTCAAGCTGAAAAACATCTGATGGCTGTGGAAATGTGGTTTCTGAGGAAAATGCAAAGAATACCATGGACAGCCAGAAAGACCAATGAACAAGTCCTTCAAGAAACAAATGAAGATCGTAAACTGATTAGAGACATTAGACGCAGACAGTCAAAATTTTTTGGGCATGTTATGAGAAGAAATGAATTGGAGAACTTGGTGACAACTGGCAAGATCGAGGGGAACAGACCAAGGGGAAGACCTAGAAGCAAATACCTGGATGGCTTGGCCTCGTGGCATGGTCGACACAGAAACACTGAGCTGATCCACGACTCTGGTGATCGAGTGAGATGGCAAAACATGACCGCCCACGCTTACCGGCATGGCACATGATGGATGGATGGATACACATCATTTACTGTACCCTTTCCTTCTGTGATAGCGCCAAACTTATGCACCTTGGTGTCCACAACAAACCGATGCACCTTCGTTTGGCCTCTTTTACTCAAAAAATCTGGACGGCGCCGGAACACCACTGAGAACAAAGTAGTCTGGAAATCCATTTTGTCTGATGTCGCCCCCAGCTTGTTGGTGAAAAGAAAAGTGCCATCCTGTCTGGTTTGTGAAGATGAGAGATGTGGGCAGTGCTGCATCACATTTCGGCTTGTTCAGTTGTGGGAACAATTCCCTGAGTTAATCTGCGGTCAACTGATGTGTTAACAGAGCCGAGCGGCTGACTAGTTAGTGTCAGCAGGCCTGTGTTCTTGGTGGGATAGTAAATTGTGTCACAACTCTATTGTTTATGTTGCGTCTTGGGGTTTATGTTGTGTAACCTATGGTTTTGTAGTGCCTTATTGTCGGTGCAGTGTTGATTGTGTCAAAGTTCTTTTGGTGTCAGTCTAACCAGCTATTGTTTGGAACACCTGTGTTGTGGTACTTGGTGTACCCTGTTGTCTTAAGTGCTGCTGATTGGTTAGGGGTTACCCACTGTTGTTATTTGATATATACAGTTGTCTGTTGTATCTGTTATTGACATGCAATGTGCTGTTAGAAGAAATAAATAAAGAGCTTGTTTATTTGTCCTTGATTTGTTTGTTTAGTCTCTTTTACTTTTTACAACCACTATTTCTACCACAATATAACACCTTAATTCATTGTCTGGACCTCATATATGACAGTTATTGTCCAGAATTGAGGCCCCTGCCCGAGATCTCGTACATCTTCTAATCTAATTACTATCATCTTTTTTTGTCAGTTGAGGGCGTTGTGAGGTTCTCTTTCTTTTACTACTTTTCTTCTTTGGCCGTAACGAAGTCAGAACTACTCTCTACCTCTTAGCACCGTAGCAAAGGAGGCATCTGTCTTATGATTGTCTCCATTTTTCTTTACCTCGGCTACACTTCTACAAACCCACATTGTTCTTCCCCCATTTCAGGTTGTATTTTCTTCCTCACTCTTTGCATGAAAATCTTCGTGATGTGACTCATTGTACTAACTGTTCTATGTTGATCACATTCCAAGGCTCCTGATTTCTTTGGGATTGCAATAAATACAGAATTACATAATTCAGAAGGTATATGGGAACAGCCAGGAGACAGTAAACACATGAGTGTCTCTTGCTCACTCGTTTAAATACTGGAGCCAAAATTCGGCACGGCGTCAGTTGAAAATTAAGTGCCAGAGTGCACGTTGTGTATTTCGCCTTCGAAGTACAATATGTGACTTCCTGGAAATAGGGTAAGAGACAAATTGTCGTTAACACCAGTAGTGCGTGTCAGGACTATCTTGGAGAGTTTTGAACTATTCAGTAATTCTCTATATGTTATACTAGGGCCTAAGTGGTGACTTTGTCCTACCCAGTGAATTGCCATTAAGATATATTTGCACTATATCGTGTTACGGACAGTTCAATTTTCTGTCTGGTGTATTATTAATTACTTTATTATCTCCTTTGCTTACTCTGCACTTAATGAGGTAATCTTCTACTAAGATATCTTATTCATTATTCTATAATCTCCTTTGTGTATCACATGTGCTTAATATGATAATTTTACAACTTATATGAGATGTGAACATATTATAATTTCGTACAACCCTATATACTGAAAAGGGATATCAGCAGGATTTTGCATGAATACCATCATTATCTAGATGCCGCCCGAGGATCTGGGTGACTGGACATCTGCATATTATGGATGGTTGAGAATATTATTGCATGAATATGATGGTGCATGTCTTGTAATAGACAATGAGATTTTGGCTACATCTATATATATATATATATATATATATATATATATATATATATATATATATATATATATATATATATATATATATATATATATATATATATATATATATATGCCTTCTGTGTATTGTTTGGAACGTATTTGCCAGAATTGTTTTGCGCAGACTTCAAGTCCTAGGAGATCAAATATACCCCGAATCACAGTGTGGCTGTTCGACAGAACCGGTCTACCATTGATATGATATTCTCATTGCGACAAATGCAAGAAAAATGCCGTGAACAGAATCAACCTCTGTTTATTGCCTTCATCGACCTCCCAAAGGCATTTGATTTGGTCAGTCGTGAGGGTCTGTTCAAGGCACTAAAGAAGATTGGCTGCCCACCAACTCTTCTGTCAATTCTGGAATCGTTCCACACAGACATGAAGGGTATAATCAAGTGTGATGGTGCAACTTCAGAAGAGTTTGAAATCAAGAGTGGAGTTAAGCAAGGTTGTGTACTAGATCCCACCCTCTTTGAAATATACTTTTCACTTCTTCTGAAATATGCCTTTCGTGATCAGGATGGTGGTATATACATTCACTCACGCTCAGATGGCGGCCTTTACAATGCTCAGAGATTGAAGGCCAAGACCAAAATTAGGAGGGTACTGATCAGAGAGTTGCTTTTTGCAGATGATGCTGCAGTTACGACCTACTCTGAGGAAGAATTACAATGTCTACTATCTGCATTCTCCAATGCTTGTTCTGAATTTGGTTTAACAATTAGCAAAAAGAAGAGACAGATTATATCGCAAGGTGCACATGAGGTACCATCAATCTTTATTGACGACGCCGAACTAGCGATAGTAGACCATTTAACATATCTAGGATCAGAGGTTAATAGCAAGTTATCCCTAGATCAGGAAATCAACATCAGGATTGGTAAGGTAGCAACAACAATGAACAGATTAAGAAACAGTCTGGGAGAACAAGAGGCTTATTGCCAAAACAAAAGTCCTTGTCTATCAACCCTGTGTCCTTAGTACTCTTCTTTATGGCAGTGAAGCCTGGACAACTTACTCACACCAAGAGAAACGTTTAAACAGCTGTCATATGCAGTGTCTGCGAAGAATACTTTGTATTAAGTGGCAAGACAAAATCACAAATACTGAAGTATTGGAAAGATCAGGTTGTGTGACGGTTTATTCCATGCTCAGTCTTCGTAGACTTAGATAGATATGACATGTTTGGAGGATAGATGATGGTAGAATACCAAAGGACATCTTTTTTGGTGAATTACAGATGGGTAAGAGATCTTAGGGTCGGCCTCTACTACGATACAAAGATGCGTGTAAGCGGGATATGATTGATACAGGCATTGATAATGTATATTGGTAGCAAGTCGCCGCTGAACGTGTTGCATGGAGGGCAAATATCAGAAATGGAATAAAGACAAAGGAGAAAATTATTGCACATAAGTCACACACCGAGCGTGTGAGACGTCAGATGGTGCATGATTGTGGAAATGACCATGTGTTCACATGCATCTGCTGTGGACGAACATTTACAGCGCAAATTGGCCTTATCAATCACATTCGCTACCGCCATGGGTAAAAGTTATTTTTGATTTATTTGGTTGTTTCGGGATTTGAGATGTAAATATTGAGCACAACCCACTATTGGCAACGCTGATCGTATTCTGGTATGAACCTAAGGCCTATCCACGTCAATGTGGAAGCACTAGACTCGAGTTTCCCTCTCGTTTGAGCTCATCAGTAGTACATATCCTTGACCGGACACGGAAACAAATCCCGGATCACTGGCGTGTGAAGCGGGTGTGTAAACACTAGACCACGCGGCACACGCTGGACAGAGCCAAATTATCCCAACAGAATATTATAACGTCACCCATCGTAGGCTGTAGCCAGTGAGAAGACCTGGCCGTTCGGGTCCACATCGATTGACGGACGTCAGTCGCGGCGATCGGGCAAATCTTGCGCTTCAGTGTGTGACAATTTGGACGGCCATAAGAGATATGATTAAACAATTTTGACACTGACAATAGCAGTTTTTCTCCATAATTTTACTAACCATGAACAAGATATTTAAAAAAAACCATTATAAACAAACTATGACAGACAACATCAATAGATGAACTAGGTAAGAAAGAAAATAGTTAGTTAGTTAGTTAGTTAGTTAGTTAGTCGCGGTTCCAACTTCAGAGCAACAGAAAATATTAACCGATGAACAAACTGTGGAAAATAATATAAAGCGATGAAGAAGATATTAAAAATAATATAAAGCGGCGGAGAAGATATGAGAGATAATAAAAAGGGATGAACAAAATATGAAAGATAATATAAATCGGTGGAGAAGATATGAGAGATAATATAGAGCAGTAGAGAAGATATGAGATATAATAAACAGCGAAGAACAAGATATGGAAGATAATAAAAGCGGTGGAGAAGATATGAGAGATAATATATTGTGGTAGAGATTAGTTAGTTAGTTAGTTAGTCGACAGATCATCCTCATTGCACATCGAACCATTCAGTTCATAAGTGCTCGGATCCCCTCCTCAGCAAATCCCGCAGCGTGTAGCGGCTAACGACGCCAGTTCTGTGTTGGTTTATCAATCTTCTTTGGCTTCCTGCGTAGTGTTCTTGTTTGGCCACCCCTCTTTTAATTTGCTGCTCTAGAAGTCTGGCCATTGTTGTAGATTCACAGTCATCACTTGGTTCTCGCAAAAGTCTTACTTCTCGTAGAGCATTCAGAATTTCAGCCTGGTCCATGGCGCGTCCGCCCTCCACAGTAGCCTCACCTGCGAGCTTGTCAGCCCGCTCATTTCCTTGTACTCCCGCATGCCCTGGCACGAAGATGAAACTAATCTTTGCCAGCCGAGACCGCTCCAGAGGCAGCAACCATTCTCTTCGGATCGACCCCTCCTCTATCCTCTTGATCATGTTCATTGAGTCGCTAAGGAAACAAGCCCTAGTGAATGTCTGTGTCTCGAGCCATGTTATTGCTTTACTTACTGCCATGACTTCCATGGTCAGGCTACTTGTGATTTCAGTGAAAGCACCAGTCCTCCTTCACAATTCTCCCTCGGGCCCGAGCTGTAAAGGCCTATGAGCTTCTCACATGTCGGACGACCGACCCATCTGTGTAGATGACCGCGTCACTGTCTAGCGAATTCTCGAAAATCAACGCTTGTACTTCAGCCTCCACAGCAGCCGGATTTTCTTGTCTGCATTTTCCTATCTAGTTGGATGCAAACTGAAAAGGATGTGCAGAAGTCTGTTGGCACTTGCACCCACTCCTCGCCAGGTTCTAAGTCCTCAAGTGAACACACCTGTTGAAGAATGTCTTCGGCTTGACCCATCCACGACCGTCCTCTTTTTAACCTGCTGCCCTTCACCTTCCTAATTTCACTATGCAGTGGATGTTGTGTGTTTGCGTTAACTCTGAGGTAGGCGCGTGCCCTGCAAACTTGTATTCTCTCTTCAATGGTTGGAAAATCAAGAAGGTAGCGCATCGCCCTGCATGCTGTATCTCTTGTACATCCAAGAATAATGCGCATAGCTTCATTCTGTATCCTTTCCATCCTTTCTATCTGCTTATGGCTGAGAGTCAGGATTGCCATTGCATACTCCAACACAGACATGACCAGCCCCTCGTACAGAAGACATAGATGGCGCTGCTCACAGTTTGCTGCCGCCATCACCCGCATCGCAGCCAAACCCCGCTTGGCCTTTGTTATCACCTGGTCTATGTGCACATTATAAGCAAGGCTTCGATCAAACCGTATCCCTAGGTAATTCATTGCCTGCGGTCTTTCCACCGTCTCTGAACACAGCATTACAGTTGGTGTTGGAGTGTTGACAATATGATTATTCAACGAGAACCAAGTCACTGTTGCCTTTGTTGGGTTGACCATTGCCCCAGCTTCATCACACCAAGTACTTATGCGATTGAGTTCGGTTTGTAGTTCCACAGCAACCTGCTCTCTATCCTTACCCTGACGATACACTAAAACATCATCGGCATACGACAATGTCCTGCCAGGTCCAGTGATCTGCTCACTGGTGATTCTCACTGTGTAGGCGTTGAACAGTACCGGAGATAATGGTGATCCCTGTGGTAGGCCAGGAAATATTGTTGTTGGTTCCGAAGTCCAACTGCCACATCTAAAAACTACTTTCCGTTGGAAGAGGGCTGCAGCGATCCAACTAAGGAGGAATGGACTTACTTTTAGTTCAAGAAGCTGAAACATTAAAAAATCCAATGGTATCTGTTGTATGCGTCCTCAAGATCAATCGCTGCAGCAAAGGTTTCAATGCCTGAGTCGAAACCTTCATAGACATCATGGGCAAAGACTGCTGCACTGGTCCAGGTTTCTCTTTTTGGACGGTACCCACCCAGGGTAAGTGGGAAAACACCTTGCCTCTCTAGTTGGCTTGATATCTTCCTGGCAATTACCTTCTCCAGCAGCTTGCCTATTGTATTCTGCATGGTTATAATTCGATATACCTGAATTTTTTTGTGGTCTTTGTCAGGCTTCGGCAAGGGAATCAGATAGCTGTGTAACCATTCCTCCTTGATGCTAGCACTCACTATACTGTTGTTGTACATGTCTGCTAGTTTCTCTAGCTCATTGTCGGTACATTTATTGATGTCGTCGTATCTTATGCCATCAGGACCTGGAGCGCTGTTTTTTGATTGTCGAAGTACAGCCTTGATTTCTTTCACTGTCACTGTGTCTTCATCCGAAGTGTTCTGGGCCTTGCATCTGTCTGAGGTGACCTCCTTGGCCAGATTTCGGCCTCCCATGTCCGACTGGTTGCTCTGCTCAAGATAGCGTTCAAAGAGGGCTTTATTGTGATAGAGAAGATATGCGATATAATAAGAAAGCAATGAACACGATATGAAAGATAATATAAAGCAGTGGAGAAGATATGAGAAATAATATAAACCGATGCACAAAATATGAAAGATAATATAAAGCGATGGAGAAGATATGAATGATAATATAGAGCGGTAGAGAAGATATGAGAGATAATATACAGTGGTAGAGAAGATATGAGAGTTAATATAAGGCGGTGTAAAAGATATTGGAGATAATGTTGAGCGATAGAGAAGATATGAAAGATAATATAAACTGATGAACAAGATATGACAGATAACATAACGCGGTGGAGAAGATATGAGAGCTCATTTATAAACCGATGAAGAAGATATGCGTGATAAATTGTAATCCGACGAAGACGATTTGAATGGAAACATCAGTAGATTAAATATGTAGTAATAGTAGTAGTAGTAAGCCTCTTTCAGTCTTTAAGGGCTATAGAGGTGTGTCACTGACAGCACCGCTGGTGACTGTATAGCCCAATGGGAGAGTGGCAATCTCTGTCACAGTTTCCGCATCTGTAAGACGAGGCCGTCCCGCAGTAAATGACTGCATTTTATGCCTGTGCCGCCTATCCTCAGTTGTTGGGTCAGATTGCACTCAAAGAGCACCAGTCAGTTTCGTACATCTCTTCTCCAGGAAAATCTGTCTGTTGCAACTCTTTCTCACATGTCTGGATCTATTCCATGGGTTTTCATATCTTGTTTACACACATCCCTATATCGTATTTGGGGTCTTCCGGTTGGCCTCTTCCCTGTGGCTAGTTCTCCGTATAGGAGATCTTTGGGAATACGTTCATCCTCCATTCGAGATACGTGGCCCAGCCACCGGAGGCGTTTCTGCTTGAGGAGGGAGTGCACTGTGGTAATATCCGCTCTTTCAAACACGTGTTTGTTTGTTATGTGGTCTTTCCACGATATGCCCAGGATACATCCCAGGTATACCATATGGAAGGAATTCAACTTTCTTTCTTGTCGTGAGTTAGTTAGTTAGTTAGTTAGTCGACAGATCATCCTCATTGCACATCGAACCATTCAGTCCATAAGTGCTCGGATCCCCTCCTCAGCAAATCCCGCAGCGTGTAGCGGCTAACGACGCCAGTTCTGTGTTGGTTTATCAATCTTCTTTGGCTTCCTGAGTAGTGTTCTTGTTTGGCCACCCCTCTTTTAATCTGCTGCTCCCGCAGTCTGGCCATTGTTGTAGATTCACAGTCATCACTTGGTTCTCGCAAAAGTCTCACTTCTCGTAGCGCATTCAGAATGTCAGCTGGTCCATGGCGCGTCCGCCCTCCACAGTAGCCTCACCTGCGAGCTTGTCAGCCCGCTCATTTCCTTGTACTCCCGCATGCCCTGGCACGAAGATGAAACTAATCTTTGCCAGCCGAGACCGCTCCAGAGGCAGCAACCATTCTCTTTGGATCGACCCCTCCTCTATCCTCTTGATCATGTTCATTGAGTCGCTAAGGAAACAAGCCCTAGTGAATGTCTGTGTCTCGAGCCATGTTATTGCTTTACTTACTGCCATGACTTCCATGGTCAGGCTACTTGTGGTTTCAGTGAAAGCACCAGAGTCCTCCTTCACAATTCTCCCTCGGGCCCGAGCTGTAAAGGCCCATGAGCTTCTCACATGTCGGACGACCGACCCATCTGTGTAGATGACCGCGTCACTGTCTAGCGAATTCTCGAAAATCAACGCTTGTACTTCAGCCTCCACAGCAGCCGGATTTTCTTGTCTGCATTTCCTATCTAGTTGGATGCAAACTGAAAAGGACGTGCAGAAGTCTGTTGGCACTTGCACCCACTCCTCGCCAGGTTCTAAGTCCTCAAGTGAGGACTCCTGTCGTGAGTACAAGGTCTAGGATTCAGACTCGTAGAGTAAGCTTTATATACTTGAACTTTTGTACAATCTGTTAGTATATTATTCTCCCAAACACTTTTAGTTAGCCTGGAAAGTGTTGCGGCTGCCTTTCCAATGCGTCTGTCGATTTCTGTCTCTAATGAAAGATTATCTGATATTGTCGACCATAAATACGCAAACTCATGGACAACCTTCAGTTCGTAATTAGAAATTTTTATTGATGGAGGCGTACCAGCATCTTGTTCCATCACCGGTGTTTTATTTAGGCTGATGGTGAGCCCAAAGTCTTTACAGATGGCTGCAAAACGATCTAGTAGCCATTGGAGATCTTCTGCACGGTTTGCCATGCCAGTAGAAAGTGAAGTCCCTCTCCTTGATGCTTCCAAATTCTGAGAGTCTGGTCTCTTGCAGGGTGACAATGTGTATCCCCAGTCTGAGTAGTTCGTTGTTTATCACTGCAGTTTTGCGGGCATCGACAATCTCGTTAGATCGTCTGAGATGCCAGAGGTCATGGTTGTTACGTTCCATGTTCCCAGCCTTAGGGCCGGTTGTTTTGTTTTTTTCTTGTTGCTAGGTGTATAAATTGCGGTCCATGTGTCAGGATTTTGTCCCTAAGGTCCACACACCCTCAGGAGCAGATGAACCGCGGCGAGACAGCACCTTATTGACTGGGTGATGCCAGCTTAGCCAGGCGGTAGCTGTCTAGTGAGATACGATGATCTCTCACGCCGTCGGAAGTAACCCCTGGCCCCTTGCTCTACGCCAATCGAGCATTAAGACTTATAACCGGCAAATGCTGCTTCCCGTGTTGTGTCACCGCTTTATGCGGTGCTGAAGTGACCTCTTCAGGGCACAAGCCTGGGCAATGGAATTCGGAGAACCAGCTGATCAACAATGTAACTGGTGAACAAAATATGAAAGGTAATATAAATCGATGAGCACCTGGGAAAGATAGAATCACATGACTAACAGAGACAGCGAGTGACCATCAACTACAGTTGAACTACATATCTCCAGCAATGCGATGACTGTCCGTCTACCCCCCGTCGCGAATTTCTGTAACGTCAGGTGGCCATGTGATATGGCTGCCAACTGTCAAGAGTCAACACCTGTCACTGCCGTCACAAATAGTCTGGTGTAAAAGCCGAGGTGGCGAGTGACCTAGGAGAGCCGAGAATTGATGAAATAGTCAGCTAAACTAAGGATCACTCGGGCCTCCTTCATTCATTGGCTAAAAGCAATGTCGGTCCACAGTTAAATACTGATAAGTAATTGTAGCACCAGACGCCTCGTGTGTCTCCTTATTGATTGATGTCTGTCAATAGCAATGAGTGACTGTTCGCCATCTCTCTCTCTCTCTATCTCTCTCTATCTCTCTCTCTCTCATCTCTCTCTCTCTCTCTTTCTCTCTCTCTCTCTCTCATCATCTCTCTCTCTCATCTCTCTCTCTCTCTCTCTTTCTCTCTCTCATCTCTCTCTCATCTCTCTCTCTCTTTCTCTCTCTCTCTCTCATCTCTCTCTCTCATCTCTCTCTCATCTCTCTCTCATCTCTCTCTCTCTCTCTCTCTCTCTCTCTCTCTCTCTCTCTCTCACACATTCGTTCTCTCTGTCTCTGTGTGTCTCTGTTTCTCGCATTTGTTCCCTCTTTTTATCGCATTCGCTTTCTCTCTTGTCTGTCAGTGTGTGTGCTGTGGGATGTTATCTGTCAGTGTGTGTGCTGTGGGATGTTGTCTATCAGTCTGTGTGTGTGTGCGTGCTGTGGGATGTTATCTGTCAGTGTGTGTGTGTGTGCGTGCTAGGGGATGTTATCTGTCAGTGTGTGTGTGTGTGTGTGCTAGGGGATGTTATCTGTCAGTGTGTGTGTGTGTGTGTGCGTGCTGTGGGATGTTATCTGTCAGTGTGTGTGTGTGTGTTGTGGGATGTTATCTGTCAGTGTGTGTGTGTGTGCTGTGGGATGTTATCTGTCATTGTGTGTGCTGTGGGATGTTGTCTATCAGTGTGTTTGTGTGTGTGTGTGCGTGCTGTGGGATGTTGTCTATCAGTGTGTGTGTGTGTGTGTGTGTGTGTGTGTGCGTGCGTGCTGTGGGATGTTGTCTATCAGTCTGTGCACGTATGTGTTGTGGGATGTTATCTGTCAGTGTGTGTGTGTGTGCTGTGGGATGTTATCTGTCATTGTGTGTGCTGTGGGATGTTGTCTATCAGTGTGTTTGTGTGTGTGTGCGTGCTGTGGGATGTTGTCTATCAGTGTGTGTGTGTGCGTGTGTGTGTGCTGTGGGATGTAGAAACAATATCCAATTTTTAGTTATGTAAGCAATATTAATGTAGTTCTAATTCTAATTTAACTATCTGTCGTCTTTCCATAAACCTTGTTAAGTTCTTGTCACTCTGAAATATACAACTAGTTAATTATTCTCATCAACATATAACGTACATCCAAATGCATACCTCTATTTTGTCCTACAACCTTTTATCAAATTCCTATATTACAATATCAATGTAACTGTTCTTTGTAACATTGAATCAGAATTTCTACATCTAAATTCTAATCTGTCTATATATGAACCCTCAGTTTGTAATATGACTCCGAGACTTAATATTTCCATTCTATTAATGCTATGATGGTATCATAATCAATTCCGCGTTTTATTGGCAGGTAGCGTCTATAGTGGTCATACAAGACTAACCATCACTCAGCTTCATCTGCTCATCCTCACCACTCATTTGCTAAGCCACTCGTCCCAGGTCTAGAAGATCAGCTGTTATCGCGTTACATACAAGGCCACCTGTACAACGCAAGCCAGCGTTCCCATGGTAGACAGACTGATACCCGACTGCAAGGATTATCCAAGGAAGATACTAAGTTCCAAGTACCGCCAGCACATCTTTGCTGTTTTCGCGTTACCATACTTGACCACCCGCATCCCCAGTCAGTCAACCACTGCAGCCACAGCCTTCCACCACCGCCCATGCCTATACAAAGTTCCAAGTACCGCCAGCCTAAACATCCTCTTTGACTCTGTCGTTGTAGACCCAGCGTATAGCAATGAACATAGTTGCAGCTAATAAGCCTGAGAGCATCTTATATTACTGGCCGTTTCGTTCCATTTGACCAACTCATTACGCTTCAACTGCCACAGCTTCTATTGTGTCTTCATCCTCTATATCGTACTCTCATCAATTTCATTAATGATTCCAATACTAAGTATCCTATAAATCTAAACAATTTCTTCTTATATTAATCAAAATCAATCAACAAATATCAATAAATGCAACATAATAATAAATATGAACACAAATATATGTCTCCATCAATCAATTAATAACATAATTAAATAATATCTATACTCAACCAATAAGTAATTATATTCTCATTACTAAAATTATATAGCATTTACATAAATAGTTCACAATATTCATTAATACGTATAAATAATAAATATGTAATAGTAATAATAATTATCTAACACCCAACATCAATCATATAATTATATAACCTATAATATAATGCTATATTTGCAATAATAACAATCATTGCTTATAATTTAAGTTCTCTATTCCATAAAATAATTACTAATCAATCTCTATATAATTACATAATCATACTCATATTGCAATATAGCTTCCTTTCCAATAACATCTCTTCAATTTCAATTCTAACTCAACCTGTATGGCTATGTGGCACCATGACCACGTGTTAGTAATACATGCAATCAATCATCAAGTTATTTACATAGGTTAGTTCTGTACAGTCAGTTAATTCATAGTGCCTCCATACATGAGTGAGTCTCCATCTGCCACTAAACCACACATATTAACAACCTGCAATGCGAGACCGCCATCACACAGCGAGCACACACTCAGCTCACCCGGTGTTAGCAACCCCACATTAAATGATGCCAATACCCATATGGTTTTACCTACCCACTACTGTTGTCAATCACAAAATCTTTCAAAATTAAAATATAAACCTAACAAATATCGAAATGATCTGTGCCGCCGGTCCCCGTCACGGATTATCATTTAACACATTCATTCCATTCACATCAACCACCATAACCCGTATCAGAGATCAGCCGCCCACATGACGTAACTTATCATACTATCAATATTGACAAAGTCATCTCCGGTTTCCATCCCAACTGATGTTTTCTCCCAGCGATCTCTGCCAATGCCGTGCTAGAGTCGACCAGTCTGATGTTACCAAAGAGAACACTGCACTGCCAAACACCGCTCGGATATCCACCCATTTGACATGAATTCCCATTCACTAAAGATAGTATTAACCAAAATCCACTAATGAAAATTAAACCAACTACCACACTCAACCATAGCATGCAAGACATAATGATGTTAACCTAAATAATTTTCCATGCCACAAACTCAACTTCAGAGAAATTTATACAGTGGAAAATATGAACTAAATGCTTAGAAATTATGTTCCACCATAGCCCAAAACAATGTCGCGTATCATAACCCAGAGACGCGACACCGGTCAGGTGTTGATGTAACACAACCTCACAAGCTGTTATCATTTGTAAGCTATTTTTATTTCTAGACCACTCTTTTCCGCAACAACACTCTGTTGTGTATCATTAACCCATACACACAACAACAGTTAGTTGAACCTACAATCACATATGCCCAACACCCCGCATAGCAAGTCCCCCGCCACATAACAATTACCCATGCCATATTTCGGAAGGCTGCTCTACAAGATGCGAAACATTCTTGAGAAATGCTCTTGTCGGCACAGAAAGATTACCCACGAACCATGCCGGCAATGCACGTCTCCAGTTGTAAACAAACTCACTCATGCGAAATTCACTTCGCCAGGTGTTTATTCCCTATCTGTTACTTTTCCACTGGACAAACAATTGCCAATTCTATTTTAAATAACAATAAAATACCTGAAGAAAAATAATAATATCCTCCTCAAACCTGCATGCAAGAAATGATGATGATCTAAATTAACCAAACTTCTGCATGCAATAAATCATTAAGAACCAAACAAAATAATTACTAAAATTATAACAAAATTCAGAATCATGCATAAAAGTAACCTATAACCAAAATTAATTATAACAACATAACCGTAAAATATTCTACAGTATCGTTCACTAATCACTACTATCATCTTATTATCGTATACTGTTCATTAAGATATTGGTTTCCACACATAAGTACTAGTACTCCTTAACTATTATTACACTAACTGTGAACTAGTACGTTGTTCAATAATTATAATTATAGTTATTTCCTAACGTAGGCTGCACTCAAATTATTACATAATGCTACTACTTTACTACCAAGTAATTTTATATGCATTCGTTAGGTTACTGTCACATAAAACAAATTCACAATTACATAACATATCTAACACAAACTAAACAATAACAACATATCACAAATATAACTACACATGCTTAATAATAATATAGACTAATGTTAAATACTAATTGCACAACGCTAATGGCTTCTATATTGCCCGTTCTTAGCTTAAACTGTCCTGCTGTTTGTTTACAACTCTCCTAACTTACACTGTCTAATCACACAGTTACAATATTTAACCTAATTTCAGTTGATCCAATAGCCCACTTAATGTTTTTACGGCAACTATGAACTACACACACACCAGGCCCCTCGAATATAACACGGTGTTCTGTCAAATACCGGCACTTTACAAGTTCACTCAGTTCCGGTGTTTATTAGAAAATGTTCCCGTTTTACAATAGTTTATTTCAGCCTGGCTGATCACATCCAGATGTCTCAAATTGTTAACTTGTGTGTCGTTTCTTGAATGTACACGCTGTAGCCAGCTATGACTGTCGCTTCTCTGTTGACCATATGTTCATCAACACAGTAGACCTGTCGACCGTCTGACCTCGCTTGTTGACACAGCAAGCCTGTCACAACTCTGTAGGCCTGATTCATATTTTCTCTTGCTGTGACCTGGTTTTAACAGTTCGTACGGGGAATTCCCATGTTTACATGTGTCCATTGCCTCATTAACATAATCAATACTTGCTGTTGACGCCTTGATTTGTCTTTATTCACACTTCTAATAATTTCACAGTTCAACTTAGTGACACCTTTATAAGAAATCAAATTCTCTTGTTCTTTAAAGTCCTGCAACCATATCTTCAATCACATAGTACTAACTGTTTATATACTTTACATAGTCACATTTCCAATACTTGATAAGACATTTAATTATTACACTTGTTGACTACATCTTTTTGCCGAATCTGTTCAATTGTTCACATGCCTTTTATAATGCGTACAGTTCAACGCCTGTTTTGTCATTTTAAATTCATTATGATAGCAGGAGTTGGTGATTATGTTTCTCGTTTCATCATGTGTGATATCAACTTTTCCGTTAGCCAATTCTCTACTTGTAGAATGATACTTTGTGGCTTAAACTTTACGTTGGCACGTGTTACGTATGTCAAATCATCATCTGTGGCCTCAGGATTCATATGGACGATAAACCCCCAAGTGCCAGGGTCTGTGTCTGGGTCTATCTGAATGAGCTACTATCAATACTTGTGTAGCAACACTTCTCGTGTCCAACAGGGGATGATTCTTTCTTCTCTTCTTCTCCAGTCAGAACCCTGGTCATCTCGCAGCACATGAGTATATCATGGTTACTCGATCATACGTCATAAACCTCACCCACTCGAACTGCAGTTAACTCGAACAAGAGTGAACATAAAGACTGTTATAAGTTTCCTACGTATAATATACACAATCACATAGTCGAAGATATCATCACTTATTCGACAGTCACATCACATTACACTACATCACAGATAAAATGCGTGGCTCAATATAGAGCCATAACGCTGTCTACTTTTCACCATGTCCACACAGGACGATGGATCAACGCCGACTGCCTTGGCCCGAGCTCACTTCCTGTCCCCTGGGAAGTGAGTTCCAACGTTTTTCACGTTGTGTGGAAAGCCCCTGCTTTCCACGTTCCCGTGTTCAATTCTGAACACAGTCGCAACCTGTACTCTGTGACCCAGGCTATAACTGAACCATGCCATGACGTCGTCAGGCTCATGGCAGATGTTATCGGTCAGTGTGTGTAAGCGTGCTGTGGGATGTTGTCTGTCAGTGTGTGTGTGCTGTGGGACGTTGTCTGTCAGTGTGTGTGCTGTGGGATGTTGTCGGTCAGTGTGTGTAAGCGTGCTGTGGGATGTTGTCTGTCAGTGTGTGTGTGCTGTGGGATGTTGTCTGTCAGTGTGTGTGCTGTGGGATGTTGTCGGTCAGTGTGTGTAAGCGTGCTGTGGGATGATGTATGTCTGTCTGTGTGCTGTGGGATGTTGTATGTCTGTCTGTGTGCTGTGGGATATTGTCTGTCTGTCTGTGTGCTGTGGGATGTTGTCTGTCTGTCTGTGTGCTGTGGGATGTTGTCTGTCAGTGTGTGTGCTGTGGGATGTTGTCTGTCAGTGTGTGTGCTGTGGGATGTTGTCTGTCAGTGTGTGTGCTGTGGGATGTTGTCTCTCAGTGTGTGTGCTGTGGGATGTTGTCTCTCAGTGTGTGTGCTGTGGGATGTTGTCTCTCAGTGTGTGTGCTGTGGGATGTTGTCTCTCAGTGTGTGTGCTGTGATATGTTGTCTCTCAGTGTGTGTGCTGTGGGATGTTGTCTCTCAGTGTGTGTGCTGTGGGATGTTGTCTCTCAGTGTGTGTGCTGTGGGATGTTGTCTGTCAGTGTGTGTGCTGTGAGATGTTGTCTCTCATTGTGTGTGCTGTGGGATGTTGTCTCTCATTGTGTGTGCTGTGAGATGTTGTCTCTCAGTGTGTGTGCTGTGGGATGTTGTCTCTCAGTGTGTGTGCTGTGGGATGTTGTCTCTCAGTGTGTGTGCTGTGGGATGTTGTCTCTCAGTGTGTGTGCTGTGGGATGTTGTCTCTCAGTGTGTGTGCTGTGGGATGTTGTCTGTCAGTGTGTGTGCTGTGGGATGTTGTCTCTCATTGTGTGTGCTGTGGGATGTTGTATGTCTGTCTGTGAGCTGTGCTATGTTTTCTGTCAGTGTGTGTGCTGTGGGATGTTGTATGTCTGTCTGTGTGCTGTGGGATATTGTCTGTCTGTCTGTGTGCTGTGGGATGATGTATGTCTGTCTGTGTGCTGTGGGATGTTGTATGTCTGTCTGTGTGCTGTGGGATATTGTCTGTCTGTCTGTGTGCTGTGGGATGTTGTCTGTCTGTCTGTGTGCTGTGGGATGTTGTCTGTCAGTGTGTGTGCTGTGGGATGTTTTCTGTCAGTGTGTGTGCTGTGGGATGTTGTCTCTCAGTGTGTGTGCTGTGGGATGTTGTCTCTCAGTGTGTGTGCTGTGGGATGTTGTCTCTCAGTGTGTGTGCTGTGGGATGTTGTCTCTCAGTGTGTGTGCTGTGATATGTTGTCTCTCAGTGTGTGTGCTGTGGGATGTTGTCTCTCAGTGTGTGTGCTGTGGGATGTTGTCTCTCAGTGTGTGTGCTGTGGGATGTTGTCTCTCAGTGTGTGTGCTGTGGGATGTTGTCTCTCATTGTGTATGCTGTGGGATGTTGTCTCTCATTGTGTGTGCTGTGAGATGTTGTCTCTATGTGTGTGTGCTATGGGATGTTGTCTCTCAGTGTGTGTGCTGTGGGATGTTGTCTCTCAGTGTGTGTGCTGTGGGATGTTGTCTCTCAGTGTGTGTGCTGTGATATGTTGTCTGTCAGTGTGTGTGCTGTGGGATGTTGTCTCTCATTATGTGTGCTGTGGGATGTTGTATGTCTGTCTGTGTGCTGTGATATGTTGTCTGTCAGTGTGTGTGCTGTGGGATGTTGTATGTCTGTCTGTGTGCTGTGGGATATTGTCTGTCTGTCTGTGTGGTGTGGGATGATGTATGTCTGTCTGTGTGCTGTGGGATGTTGTATGTCTGTCTGTGTGCTGTGGGATATTGTCTGTCTGTCTGTGTGCTGTGGGATGTTGTCTGTCTGTCTGTGTGCTGTGGGATGTTGTCTGTCAGTGTGTGTGCTGTGGGATGTTTTCTGTCAGTGTGTGTGCTGTGGGATGTTGTCTCCCAGTGTGTGTGCTGTGGGATGTTGTCTCTCAGTGTGTGTGCTGTGGGATGTTGTCTCTCAGTGTGTGTGCTGTGGGATGTTGTCTCTCAGTGTGTGTGCTGTGATATGTTGTCTCTCAGTGTGTGTGCTGTGGGATGTTGTCTGTCAGTGTGTGTGCTGTGGGATGTTGTCTCTCAGTGTGTGTGCTGTGGGATGTTGTATGTCTGTCTGTGTGCTGTGGGATATTGTCTGTCTGTGTGCTGTGGGATGTTGTCTGTCTGTCTGTGTGCTGTGGGATGTTGTCTGTCTGTGTGCTGTGGGATGTTGTATGTCTGTCTGTGTGCTGTGGGATATTGTCTGTCTGTCTGTGTGCTGTGGAATGTTGTCTGTCTGTCTGTGTGCTGTGGGATATTGTCTGTCTGTCTGTGTGCTGTTTGATGTTGTCTGTCTGTGTGCTGTGGGATATTCTCTGTCTGTCTGTGTGCTGTGGGATGTTGTCTGTCTGTCTGTGTGCTGTGGGATATTGTCTGTCTGTCTGTGTGCTGTGGGATGTTGTATGTCTGTCTGTGTGCTGTGGGATATTGTCTGTCTGTCTGTGTGCTGTGGGATGTTGTCTGTCTGTCTGTGTGCTGTGGGATGTTGTCTCTCAGTGTGTGTGCTGTGATATGTTGTCTCTCAGTGTGTGTGCGGTGGGATGTTGTCTCTCAGTGTGTGTGCTGTGATATGTTGTCTCTCAGTGTGTGTGCTGTGGGATGTTGTCTCTCAGTGTGTGTGCTGTGGGATGTTGTCTCTCATTGTGTGTGCTGTGGGATATTATCTGTCTGTCTGTGTGCTGTGGGATGTTGTATGTCTGTCTGTGTGCTGTGGGATATTGTCTGTCAGTGTGTGTGCTGTGGGATATTGTCTGTCAGTGTGTGTGCTGTGGGATATTGTCTGTCTGTCTGTGTGCTGTGGGATGTTTTATGTCTTTCTGTGTGCTGTGGGATATTGTCTGTCAGTGTGTGTGCTGTGGGATGTTGTCTCTCAGTGTGTTTCTGTGGGATGTTGTATGTCTGTCTGTGTGCTGTGGGATATTGTCTGTCTGTCTGTGTGCTGTGGGATGTTGTCTGTCTGTCTGTGTGCTGTGGGATGTTGTCTGTCAGTGTGTGTGCTGTGGGATGTTGTCTCTCAGTGTGTGTGTGCTGTGGGATGTTGTCTCTCAGTGTGTGTGCTGTGGGATGTTGTCTCTCAGTGTGTGTGCTGTGGGATGTTGTCTCTCAGTGTGTGTGCTGTGGGATGTTGTCTCTCAGTGTGTGTGCTGTGATATGTTGTCTGTCAGTGTGTGTGCTGTGGGATGTTGTCTCTCAGTGTGTGTGCTGTGGGATGTTGTCTCTCAGTGTGTGTGCTGTGGGATGTTGTCTCTCAGTGTGTGTGCTGTGGGATGTTGTCTCTCAGTGTGTGTGCTGTGGGATGTTGTCTGTCAGTGTGTGTGCTGTGGGATGTTGTCTCTCAGTGTGTGTGCTGTGATATGTTGTCTGTCAGTGTGTGTGCTGTGGGATGTTGTCTCTCAGTGTGTGTGCTGTGATATGTTGTCTGTCAGTGTGTGTGCTGTGGGATGTTGTCTCTCAGTGTGTGTGCTGTGGGATGTTGTCTCTCAGTGTGTGTGCTGTGGGATGTTGTCTCTCAGTGTGTGTGCTGTGGAATGTTGTCTCTCAGTGTGTGTGCTGTGAGATGTTGTCTGTCAGTGTGTGAGCTGTGGGATGTTGTCTCTCAGTGTGTGTGCTGTGGGATGTTGTCTGTCAGTGTGTGTGCTGTGGGATGTTGTCTCTCAATGTGTGTGCTGTGGGATGTTGTCTCTCAGTGTGTGTGCTGTGATATGTTGTCTGTCAGTGTGTGTGCTGTGGGATGTTGTCTCTCAGTGTGTGTGCTGTGGGATGTTGTCTCTCAGTGTGTGTGCTGTGGGATGTTGTCTCTCAGTGTGTGTGCTGTGGGATGTTGTCTCTCAGTGTGTGTGCTGTGGGATGTTGTCTCTCAGTGTGTGTGCTGTGATATGTTGTCTGTCAGTGTGTGTGCTGTGGGATGTTGTCTCTCAGTGTGTGTGCTGTGGGATGTTGTCTCTCAGTGTGTGTGCTGTGGGATGTTGTCTCTCAGTGTGTGTGCTGTGATATGTTGTCTGTCAGTGTGTGTGCTGTGGGATGTTGTCTCTCAGTGTGTGTGCTGTGGGTGTTGTCTCTCAGTGTGTGTGCTGTGGGATGTTGTCTCTCAGTGTGTGTGCTGTGAGATGTTGTCTGTCAGTGTGTGAGCTGTGGGATGTTGTCTCTCAGTGTGTGTGCTGTGGGATGTTGTCTGTCAGTGTGTGTGCTGTGGGATGTTGTCTCTCAATGTGTGTGCTGTGGGATGTTGTCTCTCAGTGTGTGTGCTGTGATATGTTGTCTGTCAGTGTGTGTGCTGTGGGATGTTGTTTCTCAGTGTGTGTGCTGTGGGATGTTGTCTCTCAGTGTGTGTGCTGTGGGATGTTGTCTCTCAGTGTGTGTGCTGTGATATGTTGTCTGTCAGTGTGTGTGCTGTGGGATGTTGTCTCTCAGTGTGTGTGCTGTGGGGTGTTGTCTCTCAGTGTGTGTGCTGTGGGATGTTGTCTCTCAGTGTGTGTGCTGTGAGATGTTGTCTGTCAGTGTGTGAGCTGTGGGATGTTGTCTCTCAGTGTGTGTGCTGTGGGATGTTGTCTGTCAGTGTGTGTGCTGTGGGATGTTGTCTCTCAATGTGTGTGCTGTGGATGTTGTCTCTCAGTGTGTGTGCTGTGATATGTTGTCTGTCAGTGTGTGTGCTGTGGGATGTTGTCTCTCAGTGTGTGTGCTGTGGGATGTTGTCTCTCAGTGTGTGTGCTGTGGGATGTTGTCTCTCAGTGTGTGTGTGCTGTGGGATGGTGTCTCTCAGTGTGTGTGCTGTGATATGTTGTCTGTCAGTGTGTGTGCTGTGGGATGTTGTCTCTCAGTGTGTGTGCTGTGGGATGTTGTCTCTCAGTGTGTGTGCTGTGGGATGTTGTCTCTCAGTGTGTGTGCTGTGGGATGTTGTCTCTCATTGTGTGTGCTGTGGGATGTTGTCTCTCATTGTGTGTGCTGTGGGATGTTGTCTCTCAGTGTGTGTGCTGTGATATGTTGTCTGTCAGTGTGTGTGTGTGTGTGTGTGTGTGTGTGTGTGTGTGTGTGCTGTGAGATGTTATCTGTCAGTATGTGTGTGTGTGTGCTGTGGGATGTTATCTGTCAGTGTGTGTATGTGTGTGTGCTGTGGGACGTTATCTGTCAGTGTGTGTGTGAGTGTGCTGTGGGATGTTATCTATCAGTGTGTGCGTGCGTGCTGTGGGATGTTATCTGTCAGTGTGCGTGCTGTGGGATGTTGTCTATCAGTGTGTGTGTGCGTGTGTGTGTATGTGTGTGCGTGCGTGCTGTGGGATGTTATCTGTCAGTGTGTGTGTATGTATGTGCGTGTGTATGTGCGTGCTGTGGGATGATGTCTGTCTGTGTACGTGTGTGCTGTGGGATGTTGTCTGTAAGTCTGTGTGCTGTGGGATGTTGTCTGTCAGTCTGTGTGCTGTGGGACGTTGTCTGTCAGTTTATGTGCTGTGGGATGTTGTCTCTCAGTGTGTGTGCTGTGGGATGTTGTCTCTCAGTGTGTGTGCTGTGGGATGTTGTCTCTCAGTGTGTGTGCTGTGGGATGTTGTCTCTCAGTGTGTGTGCTGTGATATGTTGTCTGTCAGTGTGTGTGCTGTGGGATGTTGTCTCTCAGTGTGTGTGCTGTGGGATGTTGTCTCTCAGTGTGTGTGCTGTGGGATGTTGTCTCTCAGTGTGTGTGCTGTGATATGTTGTCTGTCAGTGTGTGTGCTGTGGGATGTTGTCTCTCAGTGTGTGTGCTGTGGGGTGTTGTCTCTCAGTGTGTGTGCTGTGGGATGTTGTCTCTCAGTGTGTGTGCTGTGAGATGTTGTCTGTCAGTGTGTGAGCTGTGGGATGTTGTCTCTCAGTGTGTGTGCTGTGGGATGTTGTCTGTCAGTGTGTGTGCTGTGGGATGTTGTCTCTCAATGTGTGTGCTGTGGGATGTTGTCTCTCAGTGTGTGTGCTGTGATATGTTGTCTGTCAGTGTGTGTGCTGTGATATGTTGTCTGTCAGTGTGTGTGCTGTGATATGTTGTCTGTCAGTGTGTGTGCTGTGGGATGTTGTTTCTCAGTGTGTGTGCTGTGATATGTTGTCTGTCAGTGTGTGTGCTGTGGGATGTTGTTTCTCAGTGTGTGTGCTGTGGGATGTTGTCTCTCAATGTGTGTGCTGTGGGATGTTGTCTCTCAGTGTGTGTGCTGTGATATGTTGTCTGTCAGTGTGTGTGCTGTGATATGTTGTCTGTCAGTGTGTGTGCTGTGATATGTTGTCTGTCAGTGTGTGTGCTGTGGGATGTTGTTTCTCAGTGTGTGTGCTGTGGGATGTTGTCTCTCAGTGTGTGTGCTGTGGGATGTTGTCTCTCAGTGTGTGTGCTGTGATATGTTGTCTGTCAGTGTGTGTGCTGTGGGATGTTGTCTCTCAGTGTGTGTGCTGTGGGGTGTTGTCTCTCAGTGTGTGTACTGTGGGATGTTGTCTCTCAGTGTGTGTGCTGTGAGATGTTGTCTGTCAGTGTGTGAGGTGTGGGATGTTGTCTCTCAGTGTGTGTGCTGTGGGATGTTGTCTGTCAGTGTGTGTGCTGTGGGATGTTGTCTCTCAATGTGTGTGCTGTGGGATGTTGTCTCTCAGTGTGTGTGCTGTGATATGTTGTCTGTCAGTGTGTGTGCTGTGGGATGTTGTCTCTCAGTGTGTGTGCTGTGGGATGTTGTCTCTCAGTGTGTGTGCTGTGGGATGTTGTCTCTCAGTGTGTGTGCTGTGGGATGTTGTCTCTCAGTGTGTGTGTGCTGTGGGATGGTGTCTCTCAGTGTGTGTGCTGTGATATGTTGTCTGTCAGTGTGTGTGCTGTGGGATGTTGTCTCTCAGTGTGTGTGCTGTGGGATGTTGTCTCTCAGTGTGTGTGCTGTGGGATGTTGTCTCTCAGTGTGTGTGCTGTGGGATGTTGTCTCTCATTGTGTGTGCTGTGGGATGTTGTCTCTCATTGTGTGTGCTGTGGGATGTTGTCTCTCAGTGTGTGTGCTGTGATATGTTGTCTGTCAGTGTGTGTGTGTGTGTGTGTGTGTGTGTGTGTGTGTGCTGTGAGATGTTATCTGTCAGTATGTGTGTGTGTGTGTGTGTGTGTGCTGTGATATGTTGTCTGTCAGTGTGTGTGTGTGTGTGTGTGTGTGTGTGTGTGTGTGTGCTGTGAGATGTTATCTGTCAGTATGTGTGTGTGTGTGCTGTGGGATGTTATCTGTCAGTGTGTGTATGTGTGTGTGCTGTGGGACGTTATCTGTCAGTGTGTGTGTGAGTGTGCTGTGGGATGTTATCTATCAGTGTGTGCGTGCGTGCTGTGGGATGTTATCTGTCAGTGTGCGTGCTGTGGGATGTTGTCTATCAGTGTGTGTGTGCGTGTGTGTGTATGTGTGTGCGTGCGTGCTGTGGGATGTTATCTGTCAGTGTGTGTGTATGTATGTGCGTGTGTATGTGCGTGCTGTGGGATGATGTCTGTCTGTGTACGTGTGTGCTGTGGGATGTTGTCTGTAAGTCTGTGTGCTGTGGGATGTTGTCTGTCAGTCTGTGTGCTGTGGGACGTTGTCTGTCAGTTTATGTGCTGTGGGATGTTGTCTGTCAGTTTGTTTGCTCTGGGATGTTGTCTGTCAGTGTGTTCTGTGGGATGCTGTCTGTCAGTGTGTGTACTGTGGGTTGTTTTCTGTCAGTGGGTGTACTGTGAGATTAGTTAGTTAGTCACGGTTCCAACTTCACAGCAACGGGTCGTCCCCATTATGCTCCGTTCCTGTGCCAGTGAATATCACATAAAACGCTCCCCACTGCCCAATGTGAAAAGTGGAAAAGACAGGAGTCTCGACAAACAACTAGCCCGCACAGATACACTGTGCATAATGCCGCCACCAGAATGTCAACACAATAGTCCCCCACGAAACATCCAGTTTATCTCTGATGGAATCGGCAGTCATTTTCCCATCTGGATGTTTCCTAGATGTTCACCGACACAGTCCACGAAAATACAGTTCATCGTCGATGGCAGTGGCAGTCAACCAGAAGCCCAGCAGCCAGGCATTTCTGCATAAGGCAAAAACCGGTCAACTCTGGGACATAGCCAGCTGCCATCACTCTGAACATGCAGTCACGTTCCAAAAAACCTTGGGCAGATTCAAAAGCATTTCACACGAAACTCTGTGAGATGTTGTCTGTCAGTTTGTGTGCTGTGGGATGTTGTATGTTAGTGTGTGTGTGTGTGTGCTGTGGGATGTTGCCTGTCAGTGTGTGTGCTGTGGAATGTTATCTGTCAGTGTGTGTGTGTGTGTATGTGTGTGTGTGCTGTGGGATGTTGTCTGTCAGTTTGTGTACTGTGTGTTGTGAAATGTTGTTTGTCAATGTGTGTATGTGTGTGCTGTGGGATGTTGTCTGTCAGTCTGTGTGCGCGTGTGTGCTGTGGGATGTTGTCTATCAGTGTGTGCGCGTGTGTGCTGTGGGATGTTGTCTATCAGTCTGTGTGCGTGTGTGTGCTGTGGGATTTTGTCTGTCAGTTTGTGTGCTGTGGGATGTTGTCTGTCAATGCGTGTGCTGTGGGATAATGTCTGTCAGTGTGTGTGCTGTGTGCTGTTGTCTGTGTGCTGTGGGATTTTGTCTGTCAATGCGTGTGCTGTGGGATGTTGTCTGTCAGTGTGTGTACGTGTGTGCTGTTGGATTTTGTCTGTCAGTTTGTGTGCTGTGGAATGTTGTCTGTCAATGCGTGTGCTGTGGGATAATGTCTGTCAGTGTGTGTGCTGTTGTCTGTCTGTCTGTGTGCTGTGGGATGTTGTCTGTCAATGCGTGTGCTGTGGGATGTTGTCTGTCAATGCGTGTGCTGTGGGATGTTGTCTGTCAGCGTTTGTGCTGTTGTCTGTCTGTCTGTGTGCTGTGGGATGTTGTCTCTCAGTGTATGTGCTGTGGGTTGTTGTCTGTCAGTGTATGTGCTGTGGGATGTTTCTATCAGTGTGTGTGCTGTGGGATGTTGTCTGTTTGTGTGCTGTGGGATGTTGTCTGTCAATGCGTGTGCTGTGGGATGTTGTCTGTCAGCGTTTGTGCTATGTGCTGTTGTCTGTCTGTCTGTGTGCTGTGGGATGTTGTCTCTCAGTGTGTGTGCTGTGGGTTGTTGTCTGTCAGTGTATGTGCTGTGGGATGTTTCTGTCAGTGTGTGTATACTGTGGGATGTTGTCTGTCAGTGTGTGTATTGTGGGATGTTGTCTGTCAGTGTGTGTACTGTGTTTACTTAGGGTGTTATACGTCAACTGTGATTTTTTTTTACGCATCATCACTCAACGAATGTAAACAAACGACAGAGTCAGTATAATATATACATAATATAATATACAGTGAATTAATATGGATACATTTGATTTTCTGTGATTAGTTAATTGGAGTGAAGGAAGAGTTAACTTTTTTATTACATTATAATGGTTTTATTAACGGAAAGTAAGCTTGTGTGTACCAGCTGATAACAAAATAGAGTATTAATAATAATAACCTGGAGCAGGTTCAACAAAATTTTATAAGAATACATCAATTATGGCAATTTGATAATTCAGTTGCTTTATTTTATATTTCAGAATCTTCTGTTATGCTAAGATAGTAGTTTATCAACAGCTCAATGAATGTAGGAGTTCGTTAATTAATTAGTGCTTATGGCGAAACCAATAGATCAGTAAAAGTAAGTTACAGACGTAATTTTTTTAAATCATAAATATTTTAGTTGAATAGAAGCTCATAAGAGAGCATTATCATGTTTGAGAATAATTAGTATTGAAATTAAGGACTTAGGATTCGTTGACATTATTAATTTGAATTTTATATTAGTTAATTGAAATTAGAGATGTGTATATCTAATATTATTTTATAATTTTAGGGAAGAATCAATTATTCGTTTGTTAGTAAAAAAAAGGGGAACTAGTATATATTGTATTAATTTCTTGGTGTTATCATTATGATGATAATAAATTAATGGAATTAGCTGGGTTTGTAAGTATGATCCCAGGAATGAAGTTTACTAATTGTAATGTGTTAATATTATTGATTAATGGGAACTTTACATTAATATTTTAATTCAGTGTTTGTAAGTTATATGTTTGCATGATAGTGATCGATGTTTATCGTTTATAGAACTAATATTTGTTACATGGTGAATCAGTCATCCACGTCCCCAGTCCACCACATCCCTTTCAATACTTAAAACTTGAACGGAGACCATCTTGATAGCGGCGATATTAATAACTTCGAACATTCTAGAACCTGGTGGGGAAGGGAAAAGGCGCATGCCCGTCTTTTGATTGGCTAATACTTGGGGGACAACGCTTTCCACAAGGCCAAGTTCAAAATCTGGTAGTTGAAACTCGGATTCCACCCGGAGCAGTCGCTATATGTGATGTGGTGATTATAACGCCCTAAAGATTCCATAATATATTGTTCTCTGGATAACGGAGAACAGGGATGGTGGAGGGGCCCTCTTCTTCTTCAGGGGGACATATATATGAAAGTCCTTACTTCAGGATTACAACTACTTTAAAAACAAAGAAAATGTGGAAACTGCCATATACTGTAAGCACAATGTCTTCAGGAAAATACCAGCATAAATCTGTATCAATATGTCAAAGCTGAAAGACACTGAAAGGGTCTCAATTTAAACCCAACCACCAGATGGACTCTGCTATCAATGTTGCAGGAATTACCTTCAAGATAAGAAGTGAATATCTTTTTGCCAAAACAGATTAACCTCCTGGACTCAGTTCTCTCAGACAAGACATGATCAAGATGACAGCTGTGAACCTGAGACATATCATTACTTCCCTGGAACTGTAGCAGCAGTACTATCCAGGAAATATTTACCTCAACTCATTAATAGTTGTGGTATAACAAGGAGAATGTGATTCCATTATAATTGTTCATTCAATGACAACTTGGATTAAATTCAAACTCACAAGCAGGAACCAGAATCCTGTATGTTATCCTCATTCAGAAAATAGTTTGGGAGAGACTTGTGGAGTATTGCTGTATAATTAATTAATTAAGTTGCATGTCCTTCACAGGACGTAGCATTTTCGCTGTTCGCGATTCCTGGGCAAATTTTACGTTCAGTAGTTTGCCATTGCTTTCTGAACGACCGGCTTCTATACCTTTTTCGAAAAAGCCAGCAACGCTGTGTTTCGAACCCAGGTATACGGGCTCACAAACCGCGTTCGCAAGGCCTTAGCCACAGAAACCGGTATTGCTGTATGGAGATATATTTCTACTGACTGGATGGTATGCAGACTGTGTGTATTGTGTCACCCCTGTCGCCAGCTTCCCAGAGGCCATGATTATCTGTTCAGAAACTGTTTACCGGAGGAATCAGACTTATATAGGGAACCTGCATGGGAGGGCTGCAACCTGAGACCTTCCCAACACCACTTCAGGTGACAACAGGATGTTTACGGACCAGAATAGCAGTGTGTCCCTATGTCTGCCCAAGAAAGTCTATTAGTGTACTCGCAGTGACAGTTGAAGGGATAATTTCATGAGGTATTTAAGCTGTGGTGTAGGAGGAGTGGGATGGAGGAGAGTTGGAGAGTTTTGAGATTGGGTGTCTGTTGGTGGGTTTTTAGAGGATGTACTTATTTTTCCATTTTCATACTCACATTGCATATGATTGTTGTTGTTGTCTTCTTCTACTTCTTCGTTCATCCGGAGTTTTTTTCCGGATGTGATTGCGTTGTGCCTGTTTACAGCAGAGCTGCGTTCTTGCGCCGTTAGGCCGACACATCCGACTTCTGCGGTGATTGTTGTTCGAGATGTAATGATTGAGATGGAACATGTGTTGAGAACAGTGTTGAAGTACATGTCTATTTAATGTCTTGGTCTGCTGATGTGAAGTACATTATTGTGTAATGTCCTGTCCAGCTGTTGTCAAGTACAATTCCTGGTTCATGTCTTGTTCAACTGTTGTTGTCAGTGAAATGTGAAGGTTGTGTAGAAATGTTGCCCAGTATCTCTCATGATGTATGTCTTGTTCAATTGTTGGTGTAAGCATTTCCATGTGAATGTAAGTCCAACTTTTGTCAAGAACCTGTCATGTAGATGTTCTGTCCAACTGATGTAAAGTACAGTTATTGTTGATAATTATGTCTACTGCTGTTGAATCCTAAAGTCCTACATGTCTAATTGTACAACTGACATATGTCACTTTGACACAAATAAAATAAAAGGGGAGATCTAATGTGGCGGACTGAAAGCACACTGACAACATTATGGTGAGAGAACTATTTCCTCGGTTGTACAGGGGCGAATAGTCCAGATCTCCTTATGGCCTTTGAGGGGACCTTTTCCTTCTTTTATAAATTTTCTGTGTAGATACTTGGGCTTAGGTCTAAGATGCACAGTGGGGGTTCTGAGCCAGGAAAACTGGTTCCTCTAAAGGGCAAAGAGGGAATGATTATCTATCTCATTTGAGATTACTCTAGACAAAACTTGCCAAATCATACCCTTTATCTTGTCTATCTATTATACAAGATATATTTACAGAGACCACATCTAATTGGGTCCTCTGTCTTCTTCTAACATGCCACAATATTGTTTGATATGAAGAATTAATTATTTATTTACAGGGTTCAAAGAAATTTAATGTATTGATTTAACAACCAACACCTAACTAATGAAAGGACTTCCTTTTGGACTGCTGATGTCTCGGCATTGCTAGGGCGGTGTTGTATTTAATTGGTAGCACTAGTAGTAGTACAGCACCGGTTTGGCAACTGTTTAGAGTGCGTCGGTTCGAGATGAGGTCGAGTAAGATTAAGTTTGGTGCATGGTAGTTGGTTGACTTTCATTATTGGATTTTAGGTTAATACTATCTAAGATAGATTGAAGGGTTGCATTTGAATCGGTGGGGTCCTAAATGTTGGCTTGTCGGGGTTGTACATTTGGTAACAGACGTCGCAGTGCAGCATCGACAGGACAGCTTGAGGGAAAACGCTGGTTTGGATGAAGTCCAATGTCACTTGTGTCAAACATTACTTGATGGGGGAGCTCTGTCGATATGTGGATTATCACGTACCTCTGCGTATCGGCGGGTGCATCTTCACAGGTGGAAAGACAGAATTGATGGGATGAGAAAGCTTAAAGTCAAGTGTTCTGCTGGCCACCGTTATGGTTTGTTGGGGTTTGTTTTGTTAATAACCCATGTCGGGGTTTGTTTTGTTAATAACCCATGTCGGTGGATAGCGAGTCAGTTATGATTTAGGGAACACTGATTTATATTTTTGTTTTCAGAAAAGATTTTGATAGTGAAGTAAGTCTTGAACAGGTAAAACGTAAAACCACATCGGTAATGACATTGGTGAGGTGCTTTTGCATAAGGGGCAGCAATGGCGCATTGCGAAATGATTAATACAAATGTTGGTTTAGTAGCAGGTGAATACTCACTCATGTATGTAGGCACTATGGATTAACTTATTATACAAAACTAACCTATGTAAATATTTTGTTGATTGATTGCATGTTTTACTAACATTTATTCATGGTGCCACAAAGCCATACAGGATGAGTTAGAATTGAAATTTAAGAAGAGATGGTTATGGGAAAAGTAGCTTTATTGCTATATGAGTATGACTAATGTAATTTTATAGAGATTGATTAGTAATTACTTTATTGATTTTTTTAAAGTTGCATGTCCTTCACAGGACGTAGCAGTCAACCCCAGCATTTATGCTGTTCGTGATTCCTGGGCAAATTTTACGTTCAGTAGTTTGCCATTGCTTGCCATTGCTTTCTGAACGACCTTTATTGATTAAAGAGATTAAATTATGAGCAGTGATTATTATTATTACAAATATAATATTATTATCATCATTGGATAGTTATTATTGATACTTATTAATGAATATTGTGAACAATTGATTTAAATGGAATATAATTTTAGTAAGGAGAATATAATGACTTATTGGTTGATTACATATATTATTTATTAATTGATTGATTGAGAGATATATTGTATTGATAATTACTATTATGTTAAATTTATTGATATTGGATGATTGATTTTGATATTAATTTAAGAAGAAATAGTCCTTAGAGGTATAGGGTATAGAGAGTACTACACAGAGGACGAAGACACAATACACGTTACTACATTTGAAGCTTAATGATTTGGTTTAATCGGAAGGAAGCGGTCAGGAACATAAGATTGTCTCAAGCTTATTAACTGCAATTGATTCATCGATTAGAAGCAGAGTCTAAGATGCCAGAGTTTGAAAGTGGCAAAGGTCAAGAATAAAAGCGTGAGGCACATCACATACCATGATACTTGGATGAGAGTAGGATAGTTCCAGAACCCACATGTACCTCCACCTAGTGCGTAGTGGCATGGAGAAGGGCGGAGATGAGGAACTGCTGAGGATGTCTAAAGGGACATTGGATCTCAGGCAGATTAGACCTCAGTCCTCTGAATTGGAAAAGGAGGCTGGGGCTACATGCCGTCTTGGAGTTAGATGGGAATAGCGTGTCCGACATATAAAATAGTTTTCGTGTGTGTGATGGGCCTGGGGTATTCACTCATTCTCCATAGACTATCGTAAGATGTATTGATGAGTATGCTTACATTATTAAAGACATACTATGCCTATTATGACAATTCACTTTGTAGAATATAATACACTTGGAGAATTCTGGTAGACTTTGGACGAGTGATTTTGCATAATTGCGAACATGAGCAGATGAAGTTGAGTAATGATCAATTTATTGTGACCACGATTGACGCTACCTACCAACAAAATATTGATTGTGTAAAGGAAAAGTAGAACAGATATGGAGAACTAAAAATGTTGGTTCTAGAGGTTCAAATTAGAAATTATGTTACTTATTGGTGGAAATTTGGAGTTAGGTGAAATGAAGTAAAAGTTTAGTAAGCGATAGTAAACTATGTTCAGAATTAGAGATAGGTATTCGATTCTTGAAACAAGATGATAATGAATTCTTATTCATTTCAGAATTACAAGAAGAAGTACGGACGAGTTATCCTAGACAACAGAGGAACTAAATAGATAGTTAGATTATAATTAATGAGAATATATTGGTTATATGTATTATTGGTGCCTAATTTTTTCCTCGGCCGCCAGTGTAATGCCATGGGTTGAATTATACCTCATGGCATAGTGACGAAAAGTCACCCAGAAGGACGGGACGATTGTGGATCGTGACCTATGTGGCGAGCGAGATTGTCACCGAGGAGAACACACGTGATCGCGAAGGTGACAAGGGCATTCTAGCCGTGGACGTCGTTTCGTGCGGACCACGTTCAGATAGAGTAATGGCCAACACTGCGCCACTCTTTTAGATAGCGTTTGTTTAGATACTTATAATGTGAAATTAGTGTCGCACATCTGATTTGTATATTGGTGATGTCTACTTGAGTTTGTGTAGAATATTATACACCTGAAACTACAACTGGCGTTTGAGTCGACTGCTGTTCGAGTTCATTGTCCACTACTGTTATGTTGGGTTATGGTGGAGAGTCGTAGTAACTCTCAGCCAAGTTTTATGCTAAGAAATGACCAGGGTGCTGACTGGAGAAGAAGAGAAGAATAAATCATACCCCAGTTGGACACGAGAAGTAATTCAACAAAAATATATGGACAGTGTCGTCATTCGCACTCTGTCAAACACATATGACAATGTCCTCACCGGTCCTCTGATCTGCTCGCAGCTGTACATAAGTGGATTGGTACTGCACACAGTAGATCACATACTCCAAGACTGCCCAAAAATACAATATATCTAGGCAAGCCTTCTGGCCTAGAGTTACGACAGTGGATGATAAACTCTATGGGCCACTCAGTGAACTAAAAAAACGGCACTTACATTCATATACGAGGCAACATTGCAGTTAGAGACAAATTTCAAGCGAACGAAAGAAGACGAAGAAGACGAAGAAGAAGAAGAAGAAGAAGAAGAAGAAGAAGAAGAAGAAGAAGAAGAAGAAGAAGAAGAAGAAGAAGAAGAAGAAGAAGAAGAAGAAGAAGAAGAAGAAGACAAGGGTAGAATAATGTGGCTTTTACGTCGATGAGTTTTATAGAAGCATGACGAAAACCCCTGGACGGGTAGAACAATTAATGAAGATATCTTGAACGAAGTTGACTCACAAAGATAACTGGTTACTCGCATCAGAAGAGGACAGTCCACATTTTTGGGCATGTTATTAGAAGAAGAAAACATAGAGTATGTCGACATGACGGAAAAGTTGGAAGAGAGTAGAGACAGGTAGAGGTCAAGAGAGAAGATGCTGGACAATTTGGCAGTAGACTAGACAAAAGGTTGTAGACAGGCATGATCATCAATTCCACATGACATGGACTATAATAATAAGAAGAAAAGAGGCAATAATTGTCGTGCATTTGCCATGCTACAAAATATAGTGTAACAGAGTTAATGCAGCTAGGAAAAAGAAGTAAACAAAACAACACAACGAGACGGAGTTAAAAACCCAAGAGTCAGTAAGTAAGAATGAGCTAAGTACGATTAGCAGTGAAAATACCTAACACGGGGATTGATCACGAGATAACACTTGACGTGAGGCCTTGGCGAACATTGGAAGCCATTCGAGCCTAGGTCAGCTATGTGTATACACCTCCAGTATACAACTGAAGATTAATGATCCGAATCAAGTATTGTTAACCATGTATATAGATGCCATGAACAAAGATTACAGAATTGTCGGCCATCCAGAGCTTTCAAATGGACGATTGACGTGCCTATAAATTATTATTCTTGTACGCTAAAGCAGCCATGTTTTGAACGGCAAGCCCAGCGTGTGAGAAGTATTTACTATAACGTTTCATAGTATTCTCTGAATCAAATTGACAGCGACCATGGCGCCAGCTGCGACTCAACACTAAGTACACCAGTGATAGACTGCATGTAGCCTGATATCTGGCAGGGTAACAGCATTGAGAGGGACGAGCTTGGTCAACTCTGGAGATGTACACTGAGATGTGCTAATTAAAGTTCTGTTTTTCTGAAACGAATGTGTTCAACGTCTATTTGTCAGTTGTGAATCGTTTGAACAAGACAATGCCTAATGTTTGACTTAGATAACGAGAGTGAATTAACCACCCCAACAACACATCAGCATTCTTAATCAACATATGTTCGGCCTTAGACAAAGTCAACTAACGGAAAACGTTTCTGATGACAAGACTTCAATTAATGATAACGAATTTATTAAAAGAGACCGTTTTACGAAACAAGAGACGGGTATAATAACAGTCTATATTTCTATTTCACTTAATATTCACTATAGGTAAGATTTAGGAACTAGCAATATAGAAGTTACAAGAAAAACTACAGAATCGCCTTACCCTAGTGATTGGCTATCTATACCGACATTCCAAAGCAGCAAGCATCCAGTATGACAACATCACCACTATGATGGTCGCCATGTTTACTACTGAGAAGCATGTTATACTTCTTGGAGACGACAGTATTGATAACAGCGAGTACACCATCTCGGATGGCTGTCCCAATTCAATCACAAATCGAATTTTCTCGCTACAGAAACGGGACGTGGAATTAATTCTCAGTAAACATGAAACAGATAATGCTAACCTCTATAAACGTCTTCAGCAATAACCAATCCAGAAACACCCCATTTTCAACCAGGCCGAAAGAATCAACACAGCAATTTCGCAAAGTGCTTCAAATTGCATTCAGTTTTAGTTTAGATCTAACGCAAGACATATAACATACGTCTAACCATACTACATATCATGACTTTCATTTGACAATGTTTTTTTTTCCCCATGTGAATGTACCATGCGTAATATGCATTGTTTATGCTTACAAAATCCATTTGACAGAGGTTTTTTTTCCCCCTATGTAAATGTAACATGCACATTTGATGAATGAAAGATGAGTGATCGAAAGGGCCGAATGTAAGATGCGTGCCCAATTTGTTACCATTTTAAAATAAAGTATGTTCGTTCGTTCGTTCGAAGTCGGGGATAGAATTTACCAAAACGAGCTCAGTATATTCTGCACATCAACTGTGTAACACTCGTCCTCAGCACATCAAAAACACCATCACCCTCTATACATAACTTCGGAAACTATTTCGATAGGATCTCACTAGAGATTATAGGTCCCATGGAAAAATTTAAAAAATACCGTAGTGTACTCAGTAATCTTGCTCTAGTTAACGTCCAATGTTAATATAATAACTCACATCGTCTATTGTAAACATTTGACAACACTGTCAGCTGTAATTATTCTAACACATAATGTATACAGCAGCTATTATACTTAACAGTGCCTACAGCAATCGTTATCATATAACACGTTTACTTCAATAATTCTAGTCTACATCAATCATTCTACTTATCAACGTCGACTAAAATAATTCTAACACAGCCTGTTAAAGTCATTGTTTCTTATAAAAAGTAACTGCTATAATCCTACCAGACGCCATCTGAAGTAATCGAGCTTCACAATCAATCAATCAATCATGTGCCATGCCGGAAAGCGTGGGCGGTCATGACTCGCCATTTCACTCGATCACCAGAGTCGTGGATCAGCTCAGTGTTCCTGTCTCGTCCATGCCATGTGGCCAGGCCATCCAGGTATTTTCTCTTGGTCTGTCCCCTTCGATATCGCCAGTTGTCACTAAGTTCTTCAATCCATTTCTTCTCATAACATGTCCAAAAATGTTGTCTGTCTACGTCTAATTTCTCTAATCAATATACGATCTTCATTTGTTTCTTGAAGGACTTGTTCATTGGTTTTTCTGTCTGTCCATGGCATTCTCTGCATTTTCTTCAGAAACCACATTTTAACGGCCATCAGATGTTTTTTTCCAGCTTGACTGCTCATTGTCCACGTTTCCCATCCATATAAAAGTGCAGGTTCTATGTAGCACTTCAACACCCCTTTTTCTCGTTTCAATTGATATGTTCCTATTGGTCAGTATGCTTTTCATCTTGCGAAAGGCTACCTTTGCCATGACAATTGTTGTTGTAATCTCTTCAAGGCATCTCCCGTCAGATGTTATGACTGTTCCAAGTTAACTGTACCGATTCACTCAGTGAACATATTTTCAGAAATATAGTAGATATGGAAGTAATCAACATTGGGGGACGATACATCAAGAAAATTAGATATGCAGATGATACAGTCTTCATTGCAGACAATGAACAGGACCTGCAACATTTAGTAGATGTGGTTGTTGCACACAGTGAACAACTAAGGTTATAATTGAATAGTAAGTAGACCTAGATTGTGGTCGTCACTGGGAAGAAGGAAATGCCAAATTGTGATATACGAGTAAATGGATATATTCTTCACAGACTGGTGCATCAAAAAAGAATCTTTATAAAGATCGAATACATATGTATACATTGGGCACCAGCTAGCTCACAAAAAATAGCAAATACCCAGAAAGGACACTACACACATCCAATGCAGAATTGCATAGGACATACTTAGTTACAGCAACTGAAACTCAAACCAGACGACATTCTCCGGTCACATCAAGTGCCAATAGGCCAGAAATGCGCAGATCCCTCATAACCACTGCACCTGAAATACAAGCCAGAACAAGATAGAACAAGACAGATACAAGACAGAGCACTTCCACCACATCAAGTCCCTATAATAAACCCCCTTTCACACAGGAGGGTGATAATTATGAAGATATGTTCTCTCTTCTCCCCAGAAAGGAACCATCTGCCAGCAACAACAATGTGCTACTACAGCCTCCTTTCAGCCACGAATCACAGAGCCTGTAGTTGGTAGTCGTTACATACCCGCGAGAAATCAATTCTTACACCTCATATGATTTAGCCCAGCTCGACTTCGTCAAGCACTTATGATGTCGCAGTACCAACGACCAGCACAACCTGATATTTACTAGCAATTCAGCACAAACCTACACTGGATCTCGGGACATGAAAGAGCCTCTCCTAGAACGTTTATCTGCATATTTAGTTTTTGTTTTTTTGCTTTTATTCGTTTTTAAAATCTACTTACGTAATAGTGAATATGTGCCTATAAACATTGACTTGCATACTTCTTTACATTCATTGATAGTATTTAGCTGTATATCATTTATAAAACTTTTAAATGTCTTTTTACAGTGAGTGAGGGGGTCTTTACTGCTCTTCCTTACTGATTGTGTATTGTACTCAGGGACGTAAGTTGTATTCATTCTGTTTTTAAAATTTACGATAACGCATTGTTGAAATGTCTAATAAGTATGAACACTGGCGCAGTAAAGATGGGCTCAGAGTCGGGCATTTAAATATCTGCCATCTATTGGGAAACCTGCCCGAGGTATCACTTATACTTTATCAAAATTTTCACATAGTCGGCGTTAGTGAAAGTCGATTAAATGGTAACATCTCGGATGATGACATCGCTGTTAGAGGTTTTATAAGTTATTAGAAGAGATCCTTATCAGAAATAAGAGACGGGATATTGCAATTTATATTTCTAATTCGCTTAACGTCCACCACAGGTTAGATTTTGAAACCTGTGAGATTGAATGTGTATGGCTTGAGGGTAAACTTCAAAATCGCATACCTCTAATAGTTGGCTATCTTTATCGAAACCCCAGAGCAGGAAATATATGGTATGAAAAATTCACCACTATGGTGGATGTAGTCTTTAGTAATGCGAAAGAAATAATACTGCTAGCAGACTTCAACATAGATATTAACAAATCAAACAAAACATGGGAAAAAATAATAGAGTCATATAACTTCCAACAGTTAATCAAACAAGCCACTGGAATAACAAAATCATCTGCAACACTCAAAGACACATTATGTCTACATGTGCTGCAACATCACAGAATGTACTGTACCTATTAATGCAATCACTACCCAGTTGAAATTATGAGACTGGGAAAGAGCACATAAAATAGAGACCTAACAATACACTGTAGCCTGAGAAACAAAGTTCAACATGTTATTCGAAAGGAAAAGGAAAACTATTTTAAGAACTTAATAATAGATAAAACCAACACTAAAGTTATATGGAAAGCAATTAATACCTTGACAAACAAACACAAGTCCTCACAATCATTACCGTAAAATTGGGTTACATGTGACATTCCCTCCAACACACCGATAATGACGACCACTGAAGTATTTACTCATCTCAGTAACCTAAACAACAATAACTCATCAGGACTAGATGGAATCAGTAATTGGAATCTTCGCTGCGCAGCACCGGCAATCTGCGAGTCACTAACTTTTAAATATAATCAATGTCTCACCAAAGGTCACTTCCCATCAGCCTTTAAAACCGCTAAAGTATATCCTCATTTAAAAACTGGTTCATTGGGCGATCGTCTCATGAGTAACTATAGGTCAATGTTGATATTATCATCACTATCCAAACCGATAGAAAAGCACATTCACAACACAACGTTAGAACACTTGTTCGCCACAAACTAATAGTTGACATTCAATCATAGTTTCAGCCAAAATATGATAGAAAACTGGCATCAAAATATTAACAACAGTACTCTATGTGGAGCGGTGTTTATAGACTTTAGAAAAACATTCGATATGATAGATTCTACTGTTCTAATTAGAAAACTAGAAACAATGAAAGTAAGCTTTAATATAGTGACAGTAATAAAATACCTTTTTAGTAGACATAAAATAAGTAGTATCACACAATACATCATTATTTCATGCCAATACAATTAATAGTTGTAGAGTTTTCTCTTGACAGCATCTCCCTGATTTGATCATTTGATATATAGGTCTTGACTCGTTTGAGGTCCCAGTGTTTGCTTGTGCGGTGCCGGGTGGCTTTCACTGTGGTGCCGTGGAGAAGCTTGATATCGGCTTTCTCCTGTTGTCTTATAGTCTGCAATAGTGCGTTGGTCTTGGAGTTCTTGTTTATGAGACAATTATTCCATGCGCAGCTGGATGATGCTGTGTCTTCCCAACTCATTCTCCAACTCAGTATCTTGTATGTTGGTAGCGCCAACAGTTTAGCCTCTCCAACGCTGATTTGTTTCAGCAGAATTTTGCCGGTGAAGTCCTCGGTTGTGGTTTCCTCCAATGTGGAGGTCTTTGTTGAGCTGCTTGGCTGCTTCGCGTTAGTGTTGTTGTTGACTTCTCCGCTGTTGCTTCTGTCAGTTGAGGTCGTTATAGTCTTTGGCGTCGGTTCAGCTACGGTAACGGCTTCAGCTGGTGTAGGAGTAGGACCGCTGTGTGTAGAGACAGGGTCAGCAGTCGCAGCGGCCCTCCTCGTCTCTGCCTTCTTCTATCGGCTGCATACATTGCGTGTCTTTTCACGGCACTTTAAATTCGAGGCATCCTCTGCACTATCTGACTGCGATCTGCTTCTCGATAAAGCCGAGCGAGTCGAATGATTCTTGCATTGAGGGTAAATGTGTTTATCTCTTCTCATCTCATCATATTCCTCTTGTACCTTGCCTTGTCGAGGTGAATTATAAACAGCGGGAGAGTGCCCGCTTATGACCCATTCTATCACATTACGCCAACTGCAGTCATTCTACACCGTTACGCCTACTGCAGTCATTCTACCGCATTACACCTTTTGCAGTCATTCTACCACAAGACGCCTATTTCAGTCATTCTACCACATCACGCCTATAGCAGTCATTCTACCACATTACGCCTATTGCAGTATTTCTACCACATTACACCTGCTGCTGTAAATGACTATCACAGTCTTCTACAATAATTCTAATACGCAGTAACTACTGTATTCAATGTAATCATTCCACCACACTATGTCTACTTCAACAATTGTAATCATTCTATCACAAAATGTCTGCTGCAATAATTCTTTCACACAGTGTCTACTGCAATTATTCTACCACACAATGTCTATTGCTATCAATTGTTTGACTAATGTGAGAAATAATTTCAGATGAATTAATTGGCACTCATAGAAGGGGAATCTACATAACAAATAGAAACCATGGGTACAGAGATATCTCTACAATTTTCTTCTGTATCAACAAGTATTGGTGAGTGCCTCAGGGTTTCTCATGTTGTACCGATGACGGGCGGTTGTCCCGCGAAGAGATCGTCTACTGGAGTCAGATTTTCTGTTGCTGCCTTCAGGTCTCATTTGGTTTGCAGCTAGACCCATAGATATTGCCTATGTTCAGCCCAAGACTGAGAACGCCTCCCCCTTCCCATGTCAGCCCTTCCAGAGACAACATTACTTCCTCGACTGTAAGGCTTCTGGGAAATGGCGCTGCTGGCGGGAAGCCTTGTTACCACATCCTATTTCACAGAGAGAGAGAGAGAGAGAGAGAGAGAGAGAGAGAGAGAGAGAGAGAGAGAGAGAGAGAGAGAGAGGAACACACAGGCAGATTAATACGTCCACAGACAGGCAGGCAGGCGGTAGGGCGGGCTGGTGGGCAGGAGGGTGGGCAGACAGATAGATAGATAGATAGATAGACAGACAGACAGACAGACCGATCGATCGATCGACCAACCGACGGACGGACGGACGGATAGGTTGATAGATAGATAGATAGATAGATAGATAGATAGATAGATAGATAGATAGATAGATAGATAGATAGATAGATAGAGACAGAGATAGATAAATAGATAGACAGACAGACAGACAGACAGACAGATAGATAGATAGATAGATAGATAGATAGATAGATAGATAGATAGATAGATAGAAAGATAGATAGATAGATAGATAGATAGATAGATAGATAGATAGATAGATAGATAGATAGATAGATACGTCGGTCTGACAGACCGACCGACCGACCGAAGCACGGACGGACGGACAGACAGGCAGACAGACAGACAGACAGACACATAGATAGATAGATAGATAGATAGATAGATAGATAGATAGATAGATAGATAGATAGATAGATAGATAGATAGATAGAACAATCTTTATTTTCAAAGGGTTAAGATTTGGACACGCAGGCCCGTCTTACATTCTGCCCTTCTTCTCTATTTCCTCTCATACATTCTTTCATTCAACATCACTTATGAAGCAAATCTTTGACAAATCTTTGTTTTTTTGGCTAGTTATCATCTGTACTGGGGGGGGGGGGGGGGGGGGGGGGAGAGACTGCATGGTCTCGAGGTATGGGTCCGCCTCGAGTGCTGGAGGTCCCGGGTTCAAGCCCCGGTGAGGACCGGGATTTTTGTCACCTGGACTTCTAGTAATAAAATTTCCCCTGGTCTCTGGGTAGACGCCCGTGTGTATTGTAAACAAATTCCCTGGCAGTTGGAAATCGAAAAAGAGTAGCCTAACGGCGCTTCCCAAATCTTCCCAAAGCATTTCAGGATCGTCGCCGGTGCTACAGATTTCGTGCACTGAGATGTGTTTCTCCAGACTCAGGTTTGAGTTAGGAGGAAAACGGAACACTTATTGGTTACACCTGTGTGCCGTGATGTTGATCCATCGACTAAACTAAACTAACTAAACTATGTAGTCTGCCCTGAGGTAGTGTTCAAACAGGTTGCGAATGTATGTATAATAATTAGTGGTGTCTTTGATTTCTTGTGGAAGATTGTTCCACAACTGAGCGGCAGAGTATGCTAAGCTTGTTTTATATAAGTCTATCCTAGGTTTAGGTACATGAAGTATATTTAGTCGTTCGTTATGTCTTGCGTTATATTTAAACAATGGCCAAAGGTAGCTTGGAGCATTTTGAAATAGGATTTTGTGAATTAGTTTAGCCTTATTAAATAGTAGGCGTTTGTGGAGTGGCAGTAACTGAAGACGTTTATGTAGGTTAGAATTGTCGGTAAGCTTTTCACCATTAATTAAACGCACTGCCCTTTTCTGGAGTGAATAAAGGCGTTTTGTTATTGATTTGGAGCATCCATCCCAGATTGTGGAGCAATAATCAATATGTGTTTGTATATGGGAAGTATAGAATATCTTTCTTGTGTTTTCGTCAAGGAAATTTTTAATTTTGGCAAGTTGGTATACTTTTTTGGCTATTTGTTTAACGAGAGCATGAACATGGGAGTTAAAGGTTAGATTTTGATCAACGATGAGACCCAGTGCCTTGTGCTCGATTACACTTTCTACAGGCGTGCTACCAATGTGCAGCTGAAGAGGTCTATGTGAGTTTAGAGTGTGAAGTCTTTGCCTGGTTGCTATTAACATAGATTTTGTTTTAGAAATGTTAATTTGCATGCGGTTTGCATGACTCCAGTTAACTACACTATTTATTTCCTGTTGCAAGGATGATTCTAGCATATTACAATCAATAGCGTTTGTATATACTGTGCAGTCGTCTGCAAATAGATCGCAGGACGACGAAAGATATAAGGGAAGATCATTTATATAAATGGCAAATAACAGAGGGCCAAGTATATACCCCTGAGGTACTCCAATATTAATGGTAATGGCTTGAGATAAAGATTTAGTGTGATATTACTTGTTTTCTGTCTAATAAAAATGATTCTATTAATGTCACTATATTAAAGCTTACTTTCATTGTTTCTAGTTCTTTAATTAGAATAGTATGATCTATCATATCGGATGCTTTTCTAAAGTCTATAAACACTGCTCCACATAGAGTATTGTTGTTAATATTTAGATGCCAGTTTTCTTTCATGTTTGCTAAAACCGTATGACAGGAATATGTTGGCTTAATCCCTGATTGACTGTCAATTGTTAGTTTGTGGCGAACGAAGTGCTCTAGTATTGTTTTGTGAATGCGCTTTTCTAGTGGTTTGGATAGTAAGGATAATATGGAAATTGGCCTATAGTTAGTTACTCATGAGACGATCGTCTAACGAACCAGCTTTTAAATGGTGTACACACGTACACACACATACACACATATACACACGCACATACATCCATCCATCCATCCATGCATGCATGCATGCACATACATACATACATACATACATACATACATACATACATACAGGCAGGCAGGCAGGCAGGCAGGCAGGCAGACAGACAGACAGACAGACAGACAGACAGACAGACAGACAGACAGACAGACAGACAGACAGACAGACAGACAGACAGACATACATACATACATACATACATACATACATACATACATACATACATACATACATACATACATACATACATACATACATACATACATACATACATACATACATACATACAACGAGTAAGAAAAACATTAAGAAGTAGTGTAGAAAAAAAGGAGAACGCGGAAAATAGAAGTAAAGGACAAGAAGTTTAGAAGTAGGAGATAACGGGAAGTGGAGAAGTAGGAGAAGGCGCGAAGTGGAGAAGTAGGAGAAGGCAAGAACTGGAGAAATGGAGAACTGAAGAAGTGGAGAACTGGAGAAGTGGAGAACTTGGAGAGGGTGAGAAATGGAAAGTAGGAGAGCGTGAGAAATTGAGAAGTAGGAGAGGGCGAGAAGGGGAGAAGTATTAGAGGGCGAGAAGGGCAGAAGTAGGAGAGGGCGAGAAGTGGAGAAGTATTAGAGGGCGAGAAGGGGAGAAGTATTAGAGGGCGAGAAGGGGAGAAGTAGGAGAGGGCGAGAAGTGGAGAAGTATTAGAGGGCGAGAAGGGGAGAAGTATTAGAGGGCGAGAAGGGGAGAAGTAGGAGAGGGCGAGAAGTGGAGAAGTATTAGAGGGCGAGAAGGGGAGAAGTATTAGAGGGCGAGAAGGGGAGAAGTATTAGATGGCGAGAAGTGGAGAAGTAGAGGGTGAGAAGGGGAGAAGTATTAGAGGGCGAGAAGGGGAGAAGTATTAGAGGGCGAGAAGGGGAGAAGTAGGAGAGGGCGAGAAGGGGAGAAGTATTAGAGGGCAAGAAGGGGAGAAGTATTAGAGGGCGAGAAGGGGAGAAGTATTAGATGGCGAGAAGTGGAGAAGTAGAGGGCGAGAAGGGAAGAAGTATTAGAGGGCGAGAAGGGGAGAAGTATTAGAGGGCGAGAAGGGGAGAAGTATTAGAGGGCGAGAAGGGGAGAAGTATTTAAGGGCGAGAAGGGGAGAAGTATTAGAGGGCGAGAAGGGGAGAAGTATTAGAGGGCGAGAAGTGGAGAAGTATTAGAGGGCGAGAAGGGGAGAAGTATTAGAGGGCGAGAAGGGGAGAAGTATTAGAGGGCGAGAAGTGGAGAAGTAGGAGAGGGCGAGAAGGGGAGAAGTATTAGAGGGCGAGAAGGGGAGAAGTAGGAGAGGGCGAGAAGGGGAGAAGTAGGAGAGGGCGAGGTCTGGAGAAGTAGGAGAGGGCGAGAAGGGGAGAAGTATTTAAGGGCGAGAAGGGGAGAAGTATTAGAGGGCGAGAAGGGGAGAAGTATTAGAGGGCGAGAAGGGGAGAAGTATTAGAGGGCGAGAAGTGGAGAAGTATTAGAGGGCGAGAAGGGGAGAAGTATTAGAGGGCGAGAAGGGGAGAAGTAGGAGAGGGCGAGAAGTGGAGAAGTATTAGAGGGCGAGAAGGGGAGAAGTAATTAGAGGAGAGAAGGGGAGAAAGTAGGAGAGGGCGAGAAGTGGAGAAGTATTAGAGGGCGAGAAGGGGAGAAGTATTAGAGGGCGAGAAGGGGAGAAGTATTAGATGGCGAGAAGTGGAGAAGTAGAGGGTGAGAAGGGGAGAAGTATAGAGGGCGAGAAGGGAGAAGTATTAGAGGGCGAGAAGGGGAGAAGTAGGAGAGGGCGAGAAGGGGAGAAGTATTAGAGGGCAAGAAGGGGAGAAGTATTAGAGGGCGAGAAGGGGAGAAGTATTAGATGGCGAGAAGTGAGAAAGTAGAGGGCGAGAAGGGAAGAAGTATTAGAGGGCGAGAAGGGGAGAAGTATTAGAGGGCGAGAAGGGGAGAAGTATTAGAGGGCGAGAAGGGGAGAAGTATTTAAGGGCGAGAAGGGGAGAAGTATTAGAGGGCGAGAAGGGGAGAAGTATTAGAGGGCGAGAAGTGGAGAAGTATTAGAGGGCGAGAAGGGGAGAAGTATTAGAGGGCGAGAAGGGAGAAGTATTAGAGGGCGAGAAGTGGAGAAGTAGGAGAGGGCGAGAAGGGGAGAAGTATTAGAGGGCGAGAAGGGGAGAAGTAGGAGAGGGCGAGAAGGGGAGAAGTAGGAGAGGGCGAGGTCTGGAGAAGTAGGAGAGGGCGAGAAGGGGAGAAGTATTTAAGGGCGAGAAGGGGAGAAGTATTAGAGGGCGAGAAGGGGAGAAGTATTAGAGGGCGAGAAGGGGAGAAGTATTAGAGGGCGAGAAGGGGAGAAGTATTAGAGGGCGAGAAGGGGAGAAGTAGGAGAGGGCGAGAAGGGGAGAAGTATTAGAGGGCGAGAAGGGGAGAAGTATTAGAGGGCGAGAAGTGGAGAAGTATTAGAGGGCGAGAAGGGGAGAAGTAATAGAGGGCGAAAAGTGGAGAAGTATTAGATAGTGAGAAGGGGAGAAATATTAGAGGGCGAGAAGGGGAGAAGTAGGAGAGGGCGAGGTTTGGAGAAGTAGGAGAAGGCGAGACGTTGAGATGTAGGATAGGGCGAGAAGGGGAGAAGTAGGAGAGGGTAAGCGGTGGAGAAGTAGGAGAGGGTGAGAAGTGGAGAAGTAGGAGAGAGTGACAAGGGGAGAAGTAGGAGAGGGTGAGAAGTGGAGAAGTAGGAGAGGGTGAGAGGGGGGGGGGAAGTTGGAGAGGGCGAGACGTGGAGATGTATGAGACGGCTAGAAGGTTCATGTCAGTTGTCGATAGTGATATGTAGTGCTGAAACAAATCGTGCCAGATTTTTAAAATAAGAATAGACATATGCACACTGCCAAATAAAAGTGTCAACAAAAGTGAAAACTTACCTGATGAGCACTGGAAGAAGAAGATAAGCAGCAGTGACTTGGCTTGGTACTGCATGTTTGACTGTAGGTGGACTAACTGTTGGCTCAGTAAAATGGGTCCTGTCTATCTAAAGATCTCACAGGAATCGCCCTACAACCAAGTGGGGGTCAGTCAACAATGTTATCTGACCAACAATGGCATTTAAAAGACAAAAGAAAATGTGCCTCGTCGGTGAGTGAAGTTACATCAATTTAAAAAAAAGCACCCTTTATAGCCGCAAACTAGCTAACGCTTTGAAATCTGTGACACAAATTGGAGAGTGCTCTTCTACTGGCCGACTTCTGACTGACTGTCTGGCTTCTGCCTTGCAGTTAGCTTTTTCGTTGGCTGCAGGGAGAACGCACGGCACATCACCCACTACAGAACTGGGGCCACGGGGTTGGCTTGAGTGCGTCGTTTTATCTTTTCTATCCTTTCCTATTCTTGTCTACATGCCTCAACCAATTCCTACAACAGCCACCGATATATCCTAAAGATCGTCTGCTTCTGTCGCTAGCCAATCAAATATAGAGACTGGCCCAGTCAACAACAACAGTGCGGACCCGCGGTGTTTATATGCTGGCGGTAGGTAGAACCAGTCGTCCAGAAGACACCTAGTCTATTGTTGCCATGGAGAAGTTGGGTGAGAAATAAACACGAAAAGTGTAGGCCTACCAGTAGAAGTCAACATATGGAAGGGGCAGAGAGAAAATAAGATTGTACTTGGCTGGGACATTCGCAAGATAATAAAATCTGTTTGTCTGTTCAAGTTTCCTGTCAGAGTCCCATAAATCTGAATATAAAGTTCAGGTTTCACAAATCATCACGATGGCGCCAATCACGCCGACGCGCGGGTGCACAACATTAATCCAACGTGTAAAGACGTCATGCTTACATTATGTCCTTCGACGAAATATTCCCGTCTCCAAACACCCACCCTGTCTTTGGCTAGCATTTGACTCCGCCCATTCCTTTAAGAAACCAAGTACTGTAATTCCCCAATATGTAATGTATTGAGGCAGTTAACTTACTTTCATAATATGTAATATGTTGAGACAGTTTATGTACTTACATAATATATAATATGTAGAGGCAATGAACGCACTTTAACTATATGTAATATATTTAGACAATTAACGTAATTACACAATATGTAATATGTTGAGACAGCTAACGTACTTCTACAGCATTTAATATGTTGCGACAGCTCACGTACTTTCATAATATGCAATATGTTGAGACAGCTCACGTACTTCTACAATATGTAATATGTTGAGACAGCTCACGTACTTCCACAATATGTAATATGTTGCGACAGCTCACGTACTTCTACAATATGTAATATGTTGAGACAGCTCACGTACTTCCACAATATGTAATATGTTGAGACAGCTCACATATTTCCACAATATGTAATATGCTGAGACAGGCTCACGTACTTCCACAATATGTAATATGTTGAGACAGCTCACGTACTTCCACAATATGTAATATATTGAGACTGCTCACGTACTTCACAATATGTAATATGCTGAGACTGCTCCCGTAGTTAGAACAACCCCTCTGAACAGCTGCTTGCATGGACACATACCGGGTGTTTGTAAAGTCTCACTACACTTTCTATGTAGAACAAATTTGAAAAATGAAGTACATGACGTCCTCAAAAAGTTTGCTCCACAGTCTATGGTGAAGCAATATGCAGCACATCTGGAACAAGACAGGCTGCTGAAGCTGCCGGATCAGAAAAGCAAATGCTCTAACTGTCCGCCTGTCGAAGCTGTGATCCTAGACCAGCTACCAACCAAGGCTTAGGGCCTGGTCTGCCCTGCCATGACATTTTGTCTTTACGTTGCGTTTACTCGCACCAGGCTAAGGCTTGTACATTCCCAATTAGCACAATGTGGGGTGTTGGATGTGACAAGCACCGCCCAACATTCGGCGCTAAAAGAAAGCAGGTAGTACCAGTCTACTGCCATACAGTAGATCCGTCATATCTGACCAAAATCTGAAAACACAGAGTCGCTACAACACTTGTATATCATGATTGTTAATTGATACAGGGTCACAATAACACTTTAGTATTCTCAGATGTTCACCATCATTGCTTAACATTTTCAAGCAACATAATGATTTCTTCTTTCAATTAAATTACCATGAAGTAATAGCATATTAGGCACACTGTTTTGCTTTACTTTGTTATGATACACAAGGTGAAATAGTTACAAGGAAGTCAATTAACATATTATTAACGACATAATAATTATACTATTAAAGAATCAATTAAATATATTACTATCATTATCTTCAATTCTCCACATCACACTATCTTCATCAAACGTACCCTTTCTGGGAACATTGAGAGTATCCCTATTCAATTGGCCCTCCATCTACATGCTATTATTCCCCAATGGATATCTTTCTTCTTAGCATTGTCCCGCATCACACTTCTACCATCTACAACACTCTGTTGAACGTACTCTATTGACTACAGAGCCTTCACTGTTCTTAAGGAGTCTGTATTCCATAATGTTTAATTGAGCTACCCATCATCAATTAACCATTACTCATCATCGCAGTCCTCAACTCTCACAGGATTGTTGTCTAGACGCATTTCTCCAATTCTCTGAGCTGTGGTTTCATTGTTCGTATCAAAACTTTCATGTTTCACATGATCAAACATCTTCAGCCATCCTCTTCCATACTTTCTTCAAGTCTATCACTTAAAGATCCGATATATATCTTTCTGTACTTTGACTATCGAAGCGACATGAACAATAAATAAAGATGACCCGAACGATACATAAAGATGACCTAACATAAATGATCGACTTACTCACCTGATCTCAAAACATACTCGCCTGCTCTCCCACCGCACCCATTTCTTCTCACAACTTACCAACTAACGCTCACAACTTGTCCACTTACGAACTTGTTCTTACAACTTGCTCATTTACTAGCACTACTGTGTGCACTTAGGTTTTCTTGTCTTCCTCACTACATAAAGAAGTAACCCTATTTTATATATCTTCCTCATAGCATACAGAAGTAGCCCTCAACTAATATAGAAGTGTCCATCATGTCATACCTCATTTTTCAATTGACGTATATCTCACACATCTCCCCTCCAACACAAAACTCCACCCATAAACACATTCCCCCCCCCCCCCACACACACACACACACACACACATCCCCCACCTCTCACACATCTCCCCTCCAACACAAAACTCCACCCATAAACACATTCTCCCCCCCCCCACACACACACATCCCCCACATACATTCCCCATACACATCCCCGCCCACACATCTCCAGACCCACTCACACATCCTCCACCTTCAAATATCCTCACCACCCACACATACATCCTCCACCCACTCACATTTACCCCATCCACACTCACACACTCCCACCCACACAGACATATCCCATTCACAGACACCCCCACACTCATCCCCCACACCCATTACACACCCATTCCCCAACCCACACAATCTCCTACACACCAATTCACCCACCGAAACACACATTCCCTACCCACACCCCTCCTAACCCACCAACACCCACATACTTCCAACTGTCCTCTCAAATATCCCCTCCCCCCACACACACACATATCACACACACACACACACACACACACACACACACACACACACACACACACATACATCCACCACCGACTACACATCCCTTCACACATCCACACATGAATCCCCCTGAAAACTATGCCAGAGCGAACGAACTCCATGGAAAGAGGAACATAGACTATCACTACAAATCCAGACAAAAGTGAGAGGATTACAGTGTACAGCACAGAACAGCCACTCTCAGCTTCCTTGATGAAGAATACCCACAGGATCTCTGGATCCGAGTCTACACAGATGGGTCAGAACAAATGCTGTTCGAAATGGAGGAGCGGGAGTGTACATAGAATACCCAAATAAGACTAGGGATACGGCCAGAATCTAACAGAAAAGTACTGCCACAACAGTAATGCTCAAATTGAGGCAATCAAGATAGAAACAGAGAAATTACTAAATACCAGGTATGGTACACAATCAGTGGTGCTATTGACAGATGCAAAATCAGTACTCGAGGCGCTCCTGTCTGGGAAATTGCCAGTACTAAGGACACTACTTTCTGAACTTAGCAGTCAGCATTAGGTCACCATACAGTGGATACCATCCAACTGTGGAATATCTGGAAACGACAGAGCTGATCGATTGGCTAAGGAAGGAGCAAAAGAAGAACAGTCTAACGTACCCATACCACCAAATGAAAAGAATGATCAAATCAGTCAGAAAGCCATTAAAACCTGCTCAAGACGACTACCACATTATGGACAGACCAGAACAAGTCATTATTCTGCGCCTCAGAACAAGACATAATAGATTCCGCAACCACGTGTATACAAAAGTCAAGATGGTGAATCAGCCATGTGGACATGTGGATTGGCGTCGCAGACAGCAGAACCCATACTCCAAGACTGCCCAAATTACGAACGAACGAACAAACGAACGAACAAACTTTATTTTAAAAGGGTAACAAATTGGGCACGCAGGCCCGTCTTACATTCGGCCCTTTCAATCACTCATCTTTCATTCATCAAATGTGCATGTTACATTAACATAGGGGGAAAACATTGTCAAATGGATTTTGTAAGCATAAACAATGCATATTACGCATGATACATTCGCATGAGAAAACAAAACAAAAAAACATTGTCAAATGAAAGTTGTAAATATAAACAGTGCATATTGCAATGTTGTGAGACACATCCCATATCCACCCTCATATCCCGCAGCCACCAAACCTTACAACGTGACTTGGCAAACCTCCTGGCCTAGAGAGACGACACCGGAAGATAAACTCTATGGGCAGCTGAGTGAACTAAAAAAGACAGTTAAATTCATACAAAAGACTACATTGCAGTTATAGACATATTTCAAGCGAAAGAAGAAGAAGAAGAAGAAGAAGAAGAAGAAGAAGAAGAAGAAGAAGAAGAAGAAGAAGAAGAAGAAGAAGAAGAAGAAGAAGAAGAAGAAGAAGAAGAAGAAGAAGAAGAAGAAGAAGAAGAAGAAGAAGAAGAAGAAGAAGAAGAAGAAGAAGAAGAAGAAGAAGAAGAAGAAGAAGAAGAAGAAGAAGAAGATAAAGAAGAAGAAGAAGAAGAACTGCTTGATAAGGCTCCTGGGTTAACACATTGCCGGGGAAACCACTGATTGCCCGGGGCCTGTCCAGTGATCAAATGTGTGAAGGTTGGATTGAAACGAGACGCTGGGTGTAATAAACTAGGTGTCAGGAACATACGTACTGCCGACTGTGCGGATATGAGAACTGGCCAGCGCGAGAGATAATCCCGCCTGAATCTAGACACTAGATGTGAACTGAAACGGCAGGTCTTCGAAAATCACTTGTTCTAACACCTATGGAAATAATGCAGAGTGAGATACGAATAGGTGGCAAAGAGATAAGAGCATTGGCCGTACTTGGTATAAATACTCTTGACAAGATCTGCGCAGATCAGATAAGTCGGATAATAGGATCACATACGGAGTGATTAAATTTATATGTCAGTTATCGATGTCTGATTTTATTCTGTCAAGAATTTCTTATGGAAATAGGTACGAGTTCTTAGTCTGCTAAGCAACGAGTCTAAACCTTGTCGGACGTTCATTTCGTTGTGCGATGCATTTTTTATTTTTATTTTTTTTGCAATGAGAGCAATTATTTTCTCACTTGTCTGTATAGTTGTTTTACTATTTCATTCTTACTAACAAGTAGAACTATCATGCTATCCCTATGAACAAATTATTTTTCTAGGTATGTGTTTAAGTATGTTCTTGTGCACATTTTTACGTATGCTGCTATACATATTTATCAGTATAGTCTTGTTATACTGAATGTAGATGCTCAACATAGTTATAACACCCCCGGCGACTAATTGTTGTACTAATTTTATTATTATGTGAAGGTACATTGTCGTAGTGGGCTCAACGTGTATATATGTTAACTCCATGGTGAATATTATATGTTACGAGCTTGGCTGTATTTGAAGCAGAGGTGTAGTGGCGTAGAAATTGCCCATAATGTATTTGGTGTGCTTGGCACTTTCAGTGAATGGTGAACAAGCGTTCATCGTAACTCACTGAGGCCGGGCACAGAGACTGACCACCGCCACTTAAGCCCCGTGGTCAGATACTCTTGTTATAACACTACTTACCAGTCGATCTGCTGAAACAACTTGTCACCGAGCGGCTGCAAAGAAGCCGGGTGTCTGAATTGGTGATATGGACATTTCATTCCTCATGACGGGACGTTACTAGGGTAGGCATGAGATGTAATTACTACAAGCGTGGTCGTCTACTGGAAAAGTCCTCCCCGACTTCGACAGTAATAGAGAGAGAAAGCGGAGAGTGAATGCAGAAAGCTGGAGGAGAAACACTGCCAGACATCTTATTGTGTGTGTATGGGGGTGATAGATTGTATATTTTACTTAGGATTGTTTTGATGTAGAACTTAGACAGTACATATCTTTGAATCTTTTTCCCAGTTCTCACCAAGAGCACTAGGGTTTCTCGTTCAGTGACAACGAGGAAAGACCGGGTAGCGTCAGGACTGGACATTTGTCCAGAAAACCGACGGGCTTATCCTACTGGAGCATATGTGTCCTACTGGAGCTTAGGGGAATCCTTTTGGAATCGAGGCAGCTCTCACGTGTAATCCAGCCACGGAGTTATAAGAATTCTTTTCATCACTACATGTGTGTGACTGTTGTACTGCATAAACCTCTAAAGTTTCATTATCATCATCATAATAACCATCATAGTTTTAATGATTAATGACTAACAATAAAAGTTGGTAGTAGTTGTTTTTAACTCATAGTTCAATCGTTATACTTTTTTCCATGGTAAGCGATTGCTTTGCTTACCTTGGTGGGGGGCAGGGAGGGGAGTTATGTCAGGGGGGATAGGCTACCCTGCCTAGTAGTTCATTTGTCGACATAAACCTAGGCATCCAACCTCCCCTTTCCACTCCTTGGGGATACCAAGACCAGCTAATTAGTAACGAGCCATTAGCAGCTATACTCTTTGGTTATCCTGGGGCGTAATATTTATTTCAGCCATATATATATATATATAGTCACGAGTCAATTTCTTACTAATTGTGGTCTCAGTCAGGACTTCTGTTAAATTGGTTGCCTTCCGGGATCAACAAGTGGGGTTGATCGCCAGGGATAGTTCAAATCTCAGCGGCAACAACCCCCCCCCCCCCCCACACACACACACAAAAACACCTTTCTGACAAGGTCTTTGTTTAATTAAATAGAATGTTCAATTAATGTTCTTAGCATATACACATTATTTACTGTACTCATTGTACATTGATCATATAATGAGATCTACAGAAATGCATTCATGGTGACCTATTAAAATCTATCTTCATAGCTCTGTCAAAGAAACCAGGTATTTTGGATCTTCACACAGTAAGTCTCACGAGTCACATGGCAAAGCTGTTACTGAGAATAATTATGGGAAGAATTAAACCAAAAATTAATTATGAACAATGTGGATTTGTAGAGGGAAAGGGCACAAACAATGCGATATGCATTCTCAGGAAACGATTAGAAAGAGCTATATGATTACAAACTACATCCTTACTTGTGCTTAACACATTACACAAAAGCATTTGACAATGTGAATACGTTCAAAGTACTAGAACAACGAAATATTGACGGGTCTACGAATAATAAAGAACATACATCGAACGGGCTTGGTAGAATCAGCGGGGAAAGAAGACCCTGTTGAGCTTGACTCTAGTCCGACTTTGTGAAGACACATGAAGGGTGTAGCATAGGTGGGAGCGCAAGCGAAATTGAAATACGACTACTTTTATCGTTTCTTTACTTATTCAGTCTCTCGGTAGAGATTTGTTCGCAGCAGACGAGCATAATCTCCGGCGGGCCTATTCTCGCCGGTCGCGAGATCCGCACAATGGAAGGATGGGGGATTTGCTTGCAATAGACAGGCAATATCTCCTGCGGCAGCTCTGGCGGGCCTATTACCGCTGGTCGCGGGGTCCGCTTAAAGTCAGGTGGAGAGTCTGACGATAGTGCACGCTTTACACAGGTCCGGACACTTGTGATCGACAGATGTGCGCGCCCTTATGGTCCGGGCTCGTACGAGGCCCTCACCTGTGGGACTTGGCTGAACGTCTCTAAGCCGGGTCCCTTGGGTGTCAGGGTCTGGCCATAACTCGCCACCTGCTCGTGGTGGCGAGGTCGCGGTGGTTTTGACGCTGCGCCGCCAGCGTCTGCAGCCTACCTTGTGCCAGACGTATTGGTTACCCATTCCTCTGGACAACACAAGGTTAGGCCGAGAGAGAGGTCATGTCGTTTGGGCGCTACATGATCCTCTGAAGCTCTGCCCAGACATTGTGATGGAATATTGGCCACATTCCAACTCACATACTTTGGTCTGTAAAGACTGCAAGGTGTCAACGACATCGAACATACAACCTACTATGAATGTTTCAGTGTATAAAGTAGGGTGTCAGGAAAGGTTGTGTAATGTCTTATGATTTTTTTCCCATCGTACAGTGAATATAATAAACTCTATAGATAACTGCAGTCTAAAATCAAACATTAACAATGAGTGGTTCCTAGCAAATAACCAGACCTCTGCCGTCTAGGCCTAGTCTGTCAGGTACTCCAAGTACAGGGTATATTTTAACGACTGTGGGGATTTGAAAATATTGCCGTTCCAAATTTTGTATTTTGTGAACTCATGCAACATGAAAGGTACATACAAAACTTGGAACGGCAATATTTTCAAAACCCCACAGTCATTAAAAATACACCCTGTACCACAACTGAATGCTTAAACACCTACACCGGGTAGAATGTAATACTTAACAAAAGCGAGAGACCTTAACTAAATATATGACACTTAAACAGGGAGAGCTTTGACACTGACAACAATAAAAGATCTTAACAAGAGAAATTTAGACACCAACAATTGTAACACATCTTAACATATGTAACACGACCAAAAATAAGTCACCTTACAAGGGAGACCTTAACAGAAATAGTTGCAACACCAACATCAACAACAAAAATCCCGGAGAGCTCCGACATTGCAGCCATTACCACTCCTGCAATGCAAAAGTAATACCTGATTATCATTATCATCATCATCATCATCAACATCTTCCACTTCTGCCGTCAAGCGTCGTGGGGATGAATAATTTGCGTTCCAGCACCCGGTGGGCGGCACTGGATAGTGTCATTCCGTGTGGTTGTACAATGTCTTTGATGTCATCAATTCATTTTCTTCTTGGACGTCATCTTGGTCTCGTCGCAGATGATCTTTGATGTAAGGCCAGTGAAGGTAGTTGCTGGTGTTGCATTCTAACGACATGGCCAGACCACTTGATCTTCTGTCTTTCAATAAATGTGGCACAAGTTGTTGATCCCACAGTCTGTGTTGATCGTTCTACAGTCAAACAGTTCCGCTCCACGGGTCATAGTGTCCGACTCGCGTAAGCCATCGAACAAAGTACAGAAAGGTCTCCCTGCCCCTCTTGTAATAGGTTGCCCTTATCCCGATGTTGTTTAGTACGTGCTTCCGGATTGCCAGTATTGACCTAATTGAATGATAGCAACTTCCAGAATCTTCTGAACCTTGGCATTGCTAGCTTTCTCTTTCGACAGCATGGCTGGTCAGCCTTCTAGCGGATTGAGTCATCTCGAGATCGCGTTAACGCAGACGCGACTAACTCTTTCTCACCATGGTTCTCTCAGTGTGTTTAGAACCATGGGTCTCTACCTGACTGGATGATCTTCCCCCTATCCCCGGGTGAAAAATCTTAATTAACCCTACGTTTCCACAGAGCTCCCTATGTAGTAACGAGTATTCGTTAACCTCGTCCGGACCTGTAACAGTTTCCTCAGCGATGACCTTCACCGGAAGGTGTGGAGACTCCCCTTCGGACCCCTCCTTGTATCCCTAGAGGAGATTGGAGTGGAACATTTTCAATTTCCCCCTAATCAGGACCCAGTAGTTGGTGCGGGAAATCAGCCGTTCCACTGTGTACGGACCCTGCCATCCGAATTCGAATTCATTACACTCCGTTGGGAGAAGTACTAGAACTCGGTCTCCTACCTTCAGAGATAGTCTCTGTTCTGTCCAATGCTTTGGTGCTACCCTTCGGCACTCTTTGCACGACCTATTTACCGGCCCACGTCGCCTGTCATTCACGGCCAATGGTAATGGCGGGAAATCAGTTGCATAGTTGCCCTCACATCCATATGTCCATTTAAGGAGCTGGTGTGTCCCTCATGAAGCAAATGTGATCCGCAGTCTTTTGGGACTACCAGCTGCCCGTGCTGGCGATCCCCTTTCCCGGCTCTGCGATCTAGCAACCGGTTCTTTATGTAAAATTGACTCAGTGTTATTGAGTCATCACCTGTTAGCAACTTTCTAAAGCAAGGACGCAACGTCACATCCTCACTCTGAGCAGTTCTCAATTTCCCCGGTCGAGGTGGGAGACTTCTTCGTCTTCCTGCTCTTCTCCCTTCTGTGATCGGGTCTGCATAGTACCAAACTCTAATAGGGTTCTTGGGAACACCCAGGAACACATATTTGCGATCTAAGATCATAGAATAGATTGGCTCGGGTAGCACAGCCACCCGGATGCTACCAGTAACATACTTGGACCGAATGTCAACCCTCGCAATCGGCAAGTTCATAGCTACGGCCGCTCTTCCTAGCTGGCTGTATCTTCACTGTCTCACCGGTGAGCTGCTCTGGGCTCACCAGGTGGGCTGCAATTACGGCTTCGAAATGCAAACCACTGTCGTATAGACATTCCACATGGGACCCATTCACCTGAGTCACCTCCACCACAGGTGGCCTCTCTGACTCTAAGTTATCATTATCCGGCTTCACTTGCTCGCTCGGGCTATCCCCTTTCTCAGCAAGACAAGCAAAGTTCAGGTCATTTGGCTTGCTCTTACAGTCGAATGTATTATGAGTACCCGACTTACAAAATGTGCACCACTTTTCACTCCACTTCCTCTTGGGAGATCCTGGAGGGCTTTTCTTTCCGGGTTTCTTACCAGAGTCTTTTTCTAAGGTGTCTGATTTCTTAATTTAGTCTTTTAAACCTTTAGACTTGGGCTTATTACCTTGCCCCTTATCTTTAGATCTAGGATTATCTTTGTTCGAATCTCTATCCTCATCATAAGTTCCCACATATCTCTCTGCTAAGGTGTTCACTATATCTAATCTTTCTGCACCATTTTCCCCTAAGAAATTCCGCAATGGCTTCGACATCTGCATTTTCATTTAGTCTGCGACCATTATCTCTCTCGCTTTCATACTCCTCCTTGAATCCGGCTAAAACCATCCACTTCAAGAATTACGAATTCAACCTAACACCAGTTGCTGAGAATAGCTCCCCCGATTCTCTCTTGGAAGTTCTAAACCATCTTCTGTACGTGTGCGCTGTCATCTCAAACTTTTTCAACAGTGCAGATTTCAGAGCTTGAAAATCCTTCTCCATTCCCGGTGGTAAGCGAGCATACACTTCATACGTGGTGCCGCGGAGTCCCTGCGAAACTTAAGATTCCATTTGTCTCTCTCAAGACCCATTGCAATTGCCATAGCTTCAAATTTCGAAAGAAATTGGTCTACTTTTTATTTCTCCTCATCAAATGGTGGAAAGAGCCACTTCATGGCATAGTAGTCTGATCTACTGGATGATGGTGTGCCTGGTGGTGCAGTTCCTCCAATTGCTCCTTCCGGTTCCCTAGTAGATTGGGCTTTCAGCTCAAGTTCCTTCATCACTGTACTCATGTTCCCGTTTCTCCCGTTCTGCTTCGAGCTTCTTAGCTTCACGTTCGGCTTCTATCGTCTTGTCTTCCTGTGCTAGCTTCTTTTACTCCAAGGCTAACTTTCGAGCCTCATAGCCCATCTCTGCCTTCCTTCTATCTCTTTCGTCTTGGTGGAAATCTCGTTCCACCCCCTGAACATAACTCTTAAATGCATCTCCTTCCAGACCCAAGGCATGCACTGTTGCATCGACCTCCGACAAATCTAATTTACAGGTAGTCATGTTTATTCTGAGTACCTTTAAGGTGTGCATGTATGCACAATTCAATACAATAGTATCACTAAGTTAATGTGCTAATGAATGCAACACCACAACACACAATATGTCTGTCCGTCTGAGTCAGAGACGTTAGACAGTAGCCAGAATCTATAAGTAGACACTAGATCTAGGACAAAGACTGAATAAGGACTTCTGTGAGTGATCAGAACAGTAGAAGACCCCACTTTAACCTGTAAAAAGACCCCCGGGGCTAGACAGGTATTGGCACACTTGGACTTTCCCACTCTGCACTGGCCCCCACACCAGTATCAGTCTTCTACACCCCTACCAAATTCGGGACTCCACATGTTCTTCCCTCCCTATCTATGGACCCTTCCCGATAGAGGGCTCACCCTGGACGACACATATAGACTCAAGCAAAGACGTGGTAACAGAAATGTAGGCTTTAATATACAATAAAGTCGAGATGTGCAGGATAAATAGTCGGTTAGAGAATAGGGCTATGTACAGTTCTGACATCAGAAAGTGGAAGCGTCAAAGTTGATCCCTGGGTCATCATCAAGCACTATAGACTCAGTGGAATATTCGTCTGGTCGGTCCCGTTGACTCACTGGGTTCCGTCCTCGTAGAGTTGACTTGAAAATTGACGACCCTTCCTGCTTCATCCAAGCCTCTGATGGATACTAATTGGGAATGGTCATTCTGAATATTAAAAGACTGACCGTCCCTACCACAATGTTTAATAACAGAGTGTCAACCTGTGACGTAACCGATACACTGGAGTCGCGCTGAGAAGTCTGTCTGGGGCGACCCTAAAGTGTAGGTGTCCCCTCTGAAGCAATTAAGCGAAGCAAACACAGTAGAGCTTGATAGCTCTGCTACAGTCGGAATAGTCTCATAGACCCTGGCTGGGTCGCGGAAGTTCTAAAAACCTCCATCGTCATTAGCTGGAACACGTCTTTGAAAAAGGCTAATCGTATCATTATGACTGCTCTGACCCCACCTGGGTCTGGTCAAATAGTTCTGAGATAGTGACGGTTTATATAACAATCAAGTCAATAAGGCGATCTGTTTCGTAGACCACTTCTGGATCTTTCAATGCAACAATCGTCGGACTGCATCACTTTACCCTGCATCTCAAGATTGTTTCTCATAATGTACTTGCAGGTAGTTATTATGACTTTCAGGTTGGCTTTCAATAAGGAATACTGGATTTGCGTGCTTTCAGTATAGAGACCCTTCATGAACCATAGTCGGTTTCACTGGAATGAGCATGTCCCAATTCTTCTATCTCAAATAATTAGTTTGATCATAACTGCAATGCAACTTAGAATGCAACCTGGAACACAACCTGGTACGTAACGTGAAGCACCACCTAGAACGCAACCTAGGAGGCAGCCCCTGCAAGGAGAGGAGTAGTGTGAGAGCACTCGGCTACGACTCTGACAAACATTGCACACACAAAGTATAATGCTTTCAGTATATATCAAATAATCTTTCAAGCATGGTTACATGATCTTCTTCCACATGAGAGAAGTATTAGCATGAGTGTGCGCCTATTGTCAAGTAGCACCTTGAACTGCTCGTCTAGGAGGCACCATTTCAAGAAGTACCGGTCTGGTCATTCCGTCCCCTGTCACCGCATCTCATTTCCTCCAGCTATCCCTCTCTTGCTAGTATTTCCCCAAGTACCACAATGCTAGTATGCACTACTGTAAAGTTTCTCTCTTACTATGAAGTGTCCGTCCGGACAATTCTCTTACCTCTACGTTATCACCATAATCAACATAACATCAAACTATCTCATAATTAATCAATCAATTAAATTAACAATTAATTAATTAATAAATCAACCAATAAATCTTCTGGGATTCCTATCCCAGATCCGAGAAAATCCTCTTTGTTACACCTTCCCTACTGAAAGGCAAAGATCAATTATATTTGTACATGGTATACCACATGTAGATGGTATATATCCATCCCCGTTCCTTTACCCCGTTGTTTAGGCGGTTCCACTGGCCGGTTAGGAACTGACATCCTCTATCTATTTAGAATGTATGCTGCTTTCCATCCCATAATTCCCTTCTTCTCTCGAGGTATCATATACATCACCCCCCCCCCCCTCAGCACCCTACCTCTAGTATATGTGTCCCCACAACACTGGGATTTAACTAAAGTGCTCCCCCGACTATGAAGATAGAGTAGAGTAAAGTGCCGTGCGCTAGATCGAATGGTCACTGCGAAATCACGACGCAAAGTGCACGCCACAACACCAGGACTCGCATGATACAATCACACGCCGTTCCTTCCTGAATCGCGAGCATGATATAGACATCATGATCCCCCACATAATATCACCACACAATGTCACTGAACTAATCATTAACACATTCCTCGGAAATATATAACAGCACCACCTTCCTATTGAAATAAGCATCACCACAATAACTTTGTGACACGGCTACACCACACTCCATTGGAATCACAACACCACAGCAGCTTTGCAATAAATCAGCACTACAGAATCCTAACTGATTAAGCTATAATCATTAGAACACAATAACTGCTCTGCTGAAGCTTGCGCTGTCCACTAAAATGACTCTCGGTACTAGCAGTAATGAAATCACAGCCCTTATAAAGTTTTCACAAAATAATGCAAATACTATCAGCAAATAAATAACGTAACGCTTTCACAATGCAGCCCGTAGGAAAGTACTTCGATAAATATATATATTTCCATTCAGTATACATAGAACTACGGCGAGGAATAAGTATTACACACACGGCTCACGTCCTATGTTTACATTACGCATCGATCGATTACCTAACTACATATTCATGGGCTGACAAGCGAACATCACTGATATCGCCAATTCTAATCGCGAAATATGATTAATCGAGACAAGAAACAGAGAAATCAGGTGATTACCTTAGTGCAGGAACAATTACTTCATGCAGCCATAACCTTGTCGAGTGATGAACATCTCTCTTAAGACAATATATGGGCTGACAAAATGCGTCTGCTCTGCAGAGAGTGAGGTCAGTGAATGATAGCAAAATGGCTGTTTCCGAGTTGTGTAGAAATCTCAAACCCACATAAAACGTGCTTGTCCCCGGAAAATAGACTTCCGTCATGGGATGTGGGTTCTAACCACGAGAAACCCTTGTTAGCTCAGTGCCCAGATTGTTCGGCGCAACGCAATAGACAGGAATAGCTCTACCGAGAACATACAAGAATCGTCTAGAAGCTACGAACTTTGACAGCTTCCCCTGAAGATAATGTTAACCTGGAATCCCGCTAAGCCCCGCCTACTGGGAGGAACTACGCGAAGACACGTCCCTTTGCTCATCTCGTTACAGACGAAATCAATCAAGAAATCAAAAACTTTATAAGAATATCCCTGATTACTACTCAAGCATAGATAAAGAATAGACTATTTTCAAGGCTGCCATACTCAACACACTGGAAAATAAATTTGGAACAAAGAAAGTAGGGCAGGACAAAAGATTAAGAAAAGCTTGGTGGAACAGCGAAGATAAAGATAGCATATTCAAAAATAAGGTAGCGTTCAAACAATGGATCACAACTAAATCTGAACAAGACTATGCTACTTATAGAATAGCACGACGAAATGCCAAACGAACAATTAGAACATCTAAAGATGAATCATGGAGAATATATGGTGAACATATGGCGACCTTAGCAAAGACTATCCAAGATAATTTTATAAACGTGTCAATACAATGAGAAACATATATGCATGCTACAACCCAACCACCATCATAAACAGCAAAAGAGATATACCAATATTTAATCCACAACAAAGACTAGCAAGGTGGGCAGAATACTTTCAAGAATTACTTAACCCCACACATAACATAGAAAACCTAACTTTTGTGCCTAAATGCCATGGACAACAAGAACCAAATTTCATACCTGCAGAAGTCAAAGCAGTTATACTGAAAAGTCGTAAAAACAAATCACCGGGTCCAGATGGAATAACCACAGAAGCTATTTATGCTTGTGTGAAAGCTGGATTTAAATAGCTAACAAGACTTTTTAATATAGCATGGGAAGAAAGAAAAGTCCCAGATGATTGGCAATAATAGTACCAATATGGAAAAAGAAGGGCAATATGAGAGAGTGCAAACGAACGAACGAACGAACGAACTTTATTTTAAAAGGGTAACAAATTGGGCACGCAGGCCCGTCTTACATGCGGCCCTTTCGATCACTCATCTTTCATTCATCAAATGTGCATGTTACATTTTACATAGGGAAAATAAACATTGTCAAATTGACTTTGTAAGCATAAACAATGCATTTTACGCATGGTACATTCACATGGGGGGGGGGGGGGGGGGGGGGGCATTGTCGAATGAAAATTGTAAATATAAACAGTGCATATTGCAATATTGTGAGACACATCCCCCATCCACCCTCACATCCCGCAGCCACCCACACATCCCTCAGCCAACCACACATCCCCCCACCACACACCCACTCATACCTCCACGCACTCACACAGACTTAGGCAAACATACATGCCGCCACGTACCCACATATGCATCCCCCACCCACACATACATCCCCCACCCATCCCATAACCGACACGTACCCACCCACCCACCCGCATATTCTCCACCACCCACCCACACACCCGCAAACACCCAGCAAAACACACATCACAAAACCACACACACATACCCCCGTCAACCCACACATCCCGCACCTATCCATACATACATCCAGCACCCTCACTATTTTCCCCATCCACACACACATCAGCCAACCTACACCCACCCAATATCCGCCATTTCATTGTCAAATGAAAATTGTAAATATAAACAGTGCATATTGCAATGTTGTGAGACACATCCCCCATCCACCCTCACACCCCGCAGCCACCCACACATCCCTCAGCCAACCACACATCCCCCCACCACACACCCACTCACCCACACATACCTTCACGCACTCACACAGACTCAGGCAAACATACATGCCGCCACCCACCCACCGATCCCCGACACACACATTTCCCCACCCACACATACATCCCCCACCCATCCCATAACCGACACGCACCCACCCACCCACATATTCTCCACCACCCACCCACACACCCGCAACCACCCAGCAAAACACACATCACAAAACCACACACACATACCCCCGTCAACCCACACATCCCGCACCTATCCATACATACATCCGCACCCTCACAATTTTCCCCACCCACCCACACACACATCAGCCAACCTACACCCACTCACCCACCCAATATCCGCCACCTCTCAACTACACATCCTCCACCTATACACACATCCCCACCACAAACACATCTCCCCACCTGCCCACACATATCCCCCACCCATAAACACCAAAAAAACACACCTCCCACCCACACACACCCCACCACCCACATATACCCCACCCACACACATCCGCCGCTCACACACATCTTCCCACAAACACACACATCCCCCAACCATACACTCATCTCTCACACACATCCACCCACTCACGTACTCATCCATCAACCACTCACACCCACACATCACCCACCCGCCCATCAACACATGCATCTCTCATCTACCCTCCCACCCACACACACCCCAAGCACCCAGCCAAACACACATCCCCCATCCTCACATACATCCATCATCCACCTGCACATTCCCACACTTCTCCCACCTCTCACACATCTCCCTCCCACACAAAACTCCACCATAAACACATTCCCCCCACACACACATCCCCCACATGCATTCCTCATACACATCCCCGCCCACACATCTCTCACCCAATCACACAGCTCCCCACCCACCCACACATCCCACACCTACAACATCTCACCACCCACACATACATCCTCCACCACTCACACTTACCCGCATCCACACTCACACACTCCCACCACACAGACATATCCATCACAGACACCCCCACACTCATCCCCACACCATTACACACCCATCCCCAACCCACACAATCTCCTACACACCCATTCACCCACCAAATACACATTCCATACCCACACCCCCAACCCACCAACCCCACATACTTCCAATATCCTCCCCAAATATCCCCCCCACACACACCACATCCCTCACACACACATACATCCCCCACCGACTACACATCCCGTCACCCATCCACACATCACCCATCAACCCATACACATCCCCCACACAAACCCTTGCACACATACATTCCCCACACCCCCACACACATCCCTCACATAACACCCACACAAACATCCTCACATCTACACACATACATGATCACTGAAACTAATAAGAACAAACTCCCACACTTTACACACAGGTGAGACACTAATGATTGTCGTGAGCATTCTCGCAAAAATTATAAGAAGTGGAGAAAAAGTTGTACATATACCTTGCGTAGCGTAAAAATTAGTGATGCAATTCAACTCTCTCTCTCTCTCTCTCTCTCTCTCTCTCTCTCTCTCTCTCTCTCTCTCTCTCTCTCTCTCTCTCTCTCTCTCTCTCACACACATCTCTCTCTCTCTCCTCATCATCACATCTCTCTCATCACACTAACTCTCTCACTCACATCACAGTAATGTTATATTATACATGATAAAATCAAGTGGCATACAAAATGATAATATGAAAGATGAGAATACAAAAAAACAAAATGGAATGGCATGTTACAGGACAATCAAGTGGCATACACAATGATACCTCGTAATATGAAAGATGAGAATGCATAAAAAATATGGAATAGCATGTTACATGGCACAACTCTCTCTCTCTCTCTCCCTCTCTCTCTCTTTTTTACATACACACACTCTCACACTCTTCACTCTCTCTCTCACTCACACTCACTAACTCTCCCACTCACTCTACAGTAATTTACATGTGTTAATGTTATGCATGTTAAAATCAAGTGGCATTCAAAGTGATAATATGAAAATGAGAATACACAAAAAATATGGAACAACATGTTAGATGACATGCGTGCGCTCAACTCTCTCTCTCTCTCTCTCTCTTCTCTCACACACACGTACATACACACACACGCCCACACACAACATACACACGCAAATACATACATATACCCACGCACATAAACACACCTACACACATCCACATACTTACGCACATACTCACATAAAATACAAATACACACTCCCTCGCATACACTGCATGCATGCACACTTACACACACATACATATACACATACATATACGAGCACACACATATACATACACACATACAACACATATACACACGCACATACATATAAACACATATAAAACACATGAACGCACACCTTAACACACGTACAGACATACACACACAGAGGCACACACAGATACACACATGTACACACACATAGACATCCATACACACATAAGACATGCATACACACATACATCCACACATATAAACACACACACATAGACACACCCATCCATCCACACACATTTATGTTGCCTCACATAATCACTAAAACTAATATGAATAAACTCCCACACTTTTCACACGTACACACAGTCGACTATCGTGAGCATCCTCACAAGAACATTCAAAATTGGGAAACAATGGGAAAACATGTAAAATATGGAAAATGGTGATGAATATATGGTATACATTGTGTAACGTAAAAATAAAATAGTGGTCCAATCCAGTAAGATAATTCCTGGAATTGACATAAACATGATGAAATAAGCAGTGCATGTTAAATTCAATTGGCAGTAAAAATGCTAATATGAAAGATGAGGATACAGAAAAAAAATATGGCATAATGATATGCTTGCGCTCATCTCTCTCTCTCTCTCTCTCTCTCTCTCTCTCTCTCTCTCTCTCTCTCTCTCTCTCTCTCTCTCTCTCTCTCTCTCTCTATTTATTTTCTTTCACGCACACTGGCACACTAACTCTCTCATTGTCTCATTCTCTCCCTCTCTCCCACTCACTATTTCTCTCTCTCATGCTTATACGCACTCGCTCTCACACTCGCCATCACTTACACACACACATACTCACATATTCCCTCTCACTCAATCTCTCACTCACCCTCCCACTTACACTCACTCTCTCTCTCTCTCTCTCTCTCTCTCTCTCTCTCTCTCTCTCACTCACACTCACTCGTTCACTCTCTAAATCACACTAAATCACTCTCTTATTCGCACACACAGACAAGCAAACAGACACACACACTAACTCACTCTCACTCATTCACTTTCTCATGCACTCTCTCACTCACCCACTCTCTCTCTCTCTCTTACACACTCACTCGCTCTCACACTCACTCACTCGCGCACATACACGCATACTCACAAATTCTCTCTCACTCACTCACGCTCCCTTACTCACTCACTCACTCACTGACTCTCTAACTCACACTCACTCACTCACTTTCTCACTCTATCACACAGACAGGCAGACACACAACACACCCACTCTCTCAGATTCACTCATTCTCTCACTCAATCTCTCACACATACGTCCACACACACTCACTCACTTTTACACTCACTCAGGCACACGCGCATGCATACTCTCTCACTCTCTGTCTCATACTAATTCTTCCACTCACACTCTTTCTCACTCACTCTCTCACCCACTCTCTCGCTCACACACATACAGTGAAGAATGATAGTGAAAAAATGATACCAGTAGGTGACTTATGGAGGCATATAGTCGGTATGAAGTAAGTATTGAAAGAGTTTTCGGTTGAATGTGTAGGGACTCATAGGAGTTTTCAGATCTGGTGGAAGGCTATTCCACAAGTGAGCACCAGAATATGCGAAACAAGTTTTGTATAAGTCCAATCTAGGCTTAGGAACCTGTAATAAATTTAAGCGCTTACTGTTCATTGCATTAGATTGAATTAACGGTAGAAGATACTCTGGGGTATTTTCAGATATAATTTTATTCACTAATTTGGCTTTGTTAAAAAGGAAGCGCTTTCGAAGTGGTAGAAGTCTTAGATGGCTGTATAATTTATTACTTTCAACGTGCTTTATGCTAGAAACTAGACGTATAGCGCGGTTTTGAAGCGAACACAATCGTTTCATATTAGATTTAGGGCAACCATCCCAGACTGTGGAACAATAATCGAGAGGTGATTGGATATAGGATGCATAGAATATTTTTCGTGTGCTTTCATCCAAAAAGTGCTGAATTTTAGCAAGTTGGTAAACTTTTTGTGCTATTCTCTTGGTAAGGACGTGAACATGAGAGCTCCAGTTTAAATGTCTGTCAATTAAAAGACCTAATGTTTTATGTTCATTTACATTAATTATAGATAACGTGTCCACGTGGAGCTCGAGCGGTGTCCCAGTTATGGCTAGGGTCTGTAGTTTTTGTCTGGTCGTTATTAGCATGGATTTGGTTTGTCGATGTTAATTAACATGCGGTTTTCATTGCTCCATCTACTAAGGTTGTCAAGTTCGTTTTGTAAAGAGCTCTCTAAGTCACTAAGGCTCTCTTGACTAGCGTAAATAGTGCAGTCGTCCGAAAATAGGTCACACGAAGTATTGAGGTATAAAGGAAGATCGTTAATATACACTGCAAAAAGCAGCGGACCTAGTATTGAGCCCTGAGGCACACCAATATTAAGTTGTGTGGGTCTTGATAGACAGTTATTGAAGGACACTACTTGTTGTCTGTCAGATAAAAATGATGTAATTAGGTTCACCATATTGGTTCTAGTCTTCATTTGTTTTAATTTTCTAATTAAAATATCATGATCTACCATATCAAAGGCTTTTTTAAAGTCTACAAATACTGCTCCACAAATGTTGACATTGTTGATACAAAGGTACCAGTTATCGGTCATTTTTGTAAGGGCACTATGGCAAGAATATTTAGGTCGAAACCCAGATTGACTGTCAATTATTAGATCGTTGTTAATTAAATGATGTAGTGTTATTTTATGCATGTGTTTTTCTAATGGCTTTGATAGCGACGACAGTAAGGAAATAGGTCTATAATTACCCAAGACGCTATTATCAGTTGAGCCATTTTTAAGTAGAGGATAAACTTTAGCAACTTTAAAGGCAGATGGAAAGTAGTTTTTGGACAGGCACTGGTTATATATGAACGTTAAGGACTCACTAATAATTGGTACAGCACACCGAAGAATTCTATTACTGATACCATCTAGGTCTTCTGAATTTGTTGCTTTGAGATTCGAGAGATATTTATATACTTCTACAACAGACATCAAGGGAATCTCAGCGGGAATATTTCTAGAGCACTTCCCTTCACAGAATGATGACAGTGAACTTAAATTACATACTGAGTCTGGTATTGAGGACTTTAGATTCTCTATTTCTGATTGAAAGAAGTAACTGAAATCCTCACATGTTATAGTGTTTGGTATTGCTGACTCTGAAGCGTAGTTTCTTGTTGGTTAGCGACACAACACGGACGGACAGCAGTACTACGTGACTGTTTAGACAGCCCGACTGTCCCAGGATAGACGGGGTCCAGTACCACGTGACCAACCGGCCAGCGTGAGGAGACGCAGGCTGGGACTCGACGGTTTAGGGGAAGGACGCATGTGTTTCGAAGAGCGAGTGTATGGATTGTGCGGGAGTGCTAGCTGGCGTTGCCATGTTAAAGATAGCGAGTATTTGAGTGCAGAGTTTTTGTGTGATTGTCTGAGTGCTATGATTGTTTGTTAGCTAGCACTTATGTATATAATGATGATGTATTAAATTAACCGCCCTATGTGCGCATCTTGACGATAATCAGGTTCTCCTGAATAAATGTTTGATACCACATGCAAGACTGATATTTTCTTGAGTGCAGGTGAAGGAACTAAGAATACTTGTGTTCATGTGAGACGTTGACAGGCTTAGATCAGATGGTGTCAGAAGAAAAAAAATCTTATGATTTAAAACCCACTATAGTTAATTCAGGTGACAGTTCAGGCTATTTTCGGAATTTAGACCGACAGCGCTAATAATTCAGCTATTAATAAGTAATTGATTATAGCGTTAGCGGAGGTGTAAGAAGTTCAAATAGATCCAATTAGTTAGTTCTGATTGAAAGTGACATTTATAGTATTTTGGTGTTAATGTGTGAGATGATGTTGCACTGCTGCTAAAGAAGACGGTACATAGCTAAATACGACAATACGACAGAAAACAAGACGACTGACAAAACTTACAAGTAAATACCGCATAATATGTTTTTCCTCTAAAAGTTTTGACATTGACAGACAGACAGAAAACATTTTTGCATTGTACTAATTTTTGCTTGTCTAACAACAGAATTGATGTATAACATGAAATAAATGTCAAGTGCACAGAAAGTGTAACAACCCGATCATAAAGTCATCCACGAGTGGCACTGGAAGACATAAATTTACCAAGTCCAGATAAGTAACCCATTGCAGCTAGTCGTCGACTTACGACCATTCGACTTTACGACCAAAATCACTAGCCATATTATTAACTCGAGTCTAGTGCTTCCACATTGACGTGGATAGGCCTTAGGTTCATACCAGAGTGCGATCAGCGTTGCCAGTAGTGGGTTGTGCTCAATATTTAAAGATTTATTTCTGCCTCAATTATCAGTCGAACGGCGTTGTCTGCAAAGATCAGGTTGTGTGACGGTTTATTCCATGCTCAGTCTTCGTAGACTTAGATGGATAACCTGATTTTTGCAGATGATGCTGCAGTTACGACCCACTCTGAGGAAGAATTACAATGTCTACTATTTGCATTCTCCAATGCTTCTTCAGAACTTGGTCTAACAATTAGCAAAAAGAAGACACAGATTATGTCACAAGTGCACATGGGGTACCATCAATCTTTATTGACGACGCCGAACTATTGATGGTAGACCATGTAATAATAATGTTTCCTGTAGTATTTTCCACACCTGTATTTTGTATGTTTTGCAAATATTAAACCAGTTGTACATATACAGTTAATGCAGTGTTTTTCTTAAAACTGACGATGTAAAAGTAAGAAACAAAATGGTGTAGAGATGATACAAATGGCACAAAATGAACATCGAAAATTATGATTTATAACAATAATAAAAGAAATGTATGATATAATTTAACTTAAATATTTTTATAACATCACTTCACATTACTGTACACATAGCGTACTCAACTTACGACCAAATTGTGTTACGACCGGTATGTCGGAACCGATCGTGGTCGTAAGTCGACGACTAGCTGTATTGATATTGCTAATTAAAGCAGCACTCTAATTTTTTTTATGATTGCTGTATATAACATTTGAAATCATTGCCTTTTGGTTTTGTACATTGTACTCATTATTTTGCATTGATATTGTATAAGAAAACCTATAATAATGTCAACTTTAAAAGAGTGCATTGAATCAGGAAAAGATTTAGGTTATCGTGGGGATAAATTAGAAGAATGGGCAAGAAAGGAATATAGAGAACATACTGATAGGAAGGCTATTGCAGAAAGGGAAGAAAGAGCACAAAAACGCATACATATGAAAGAATTAGCAGAAATGGAGGCTAAAAATAAACAATTAGAATTAGCTGAAGCTACCAAAGTCAAAGAATTAGAATTAGTTGAAGCTACCGAACTCAAAGAATTAGAATTAGCTGAAGCTACAAAAGTCAAAGAATTAGAAATAGCCGAAGCTACCAAACTAAAAGAATTAGAGTTAGCTGAGCAAACCAAATTGAAGGAAAAATAATTAGAAATTGAGTCTCAAACACAGTTGAAAATGAAAGAACTAGAAGTTGAATCACATGTATATATTGCAACCAGTAAATTGGAAAGTAAAGAAGAGAAACATATTTAACAAATATAAAGGCATTGTAAAACCCTTTTGTCAAGGAGATTCCATCTCCGCTTGGTCAGAAAACGTTGTGAGTTCCAAATGCAATATCAAGAAGTTCCAAAAGAATATCGGGCCATGATCTACATGCGAAAACTGTCATCAGAGCCTTTAAAAGTAATTGAATCGATTCCTCAAGAGCATAGGAAAGACTACGATTATATACATCAACGAATTATGCAACACTTTTTGTTAGATGCACTGGGTTATCAGGTACAATTCTGAAAATTAAAGCCTAAAGCTAACCAAGCGTTCATTGATTACGTATCTCAGGTTCAGGATATTTATAATAAGTGGTTGAACGCTGCAAAAGTGAATAAAAGCTTTGAAAAACTAAGAGATTTAATGATAATGGACGATCATTTAATTGATTCCGACCCCATTTGCTAAATATTTGCAACAGTCTGATGTTGAATCTTTAGAACAGTTAGAACGGAAAGGTTCCGCTTATTTCACATCTAACAGGGACATTTTCACTTTAAACAACAACGACAACAATATAGTAGCTGCGGCAAATATCAAACCATCAAAACCATTTAGATATAGAGAGAAAGCAGAAGTCAAATTCACCACAATGTCCATATTGTAAACTATCACATTTTCAATTTTAAATGTGTGACATGAACCCAGGGTATCCAGCTCACCTAGATATGATGGTTAAGAAGCAACAGAGCAATAGAAATGATTACAGACGGGCAGTAAAGTTGTTTTTTTTTGTGGGTAAAAGCCTGGGACATTATAGTGCTAAATATCTTGGTCGCCAGAGGTTAAAGAGTGCAAATGCAGTACTGGTTGATTCATCTTCTGAGAGTGAGAGTGAGTGTGAGGAAAATACAGGAATAAAAGATAATGCTCTTGCAGCAATTGATATACTAAATTATGATAAATGTCAGACATGTCATAAATTTCATGAGGATGGTGTATTAGAATGCGGTCATACAGTCCCATTTTCAGGAGAAAACGCCAATGCAGTTACTTCCTCCAGAGGAAAATTAATCTTCCACAATGGTATAGTGAATAACAAACCTTGTCAGGTACTGATCGATTCCGGCAGTACTTTAATTGGCCTAAGGAAAGAACTTACAAATACAGAAGATTATACCGGCGAGTTTGTAAATTGCCAAACATTTTCTGGCAATGTGGAGAAATATCCACTAGCGACAGCTCACATTTGTACACCCTTCTTGTCAGACACATTTACTTGTGCAATTCTAGACAACCCATGTACAGATCTGATTATAGGTTGCTTACCAGATGTAAAATACTGTGCGCACAAAGAAATTAATGCCTGGGAAAAACGGCATCAAAAAAGAATTCCAATGATAAAATTAACTACAACAGATAAAATAGTAGGTGATCAAGAACAGCAACTGCAATCAAGAAATTCAAGGGACGCGACTACTCAGAAGACTACAGAACAGCTTATGACATAGATTCCCCTCAAAGGAAATTATTATGATGTTCCAAACAAAATTGTTAAGGACCAGGCTGTTAAACCCACAAGAAGTTGCGCTACCAGTAAGGCAACTTCACAGAAAAACAATGACACAGATAGACAATATACAAACAGTGCACCTCAAACACCGCACTTAGAACGAAAAGCAGATGCCCTAGAGTCCTTTACTAGCAGACAACATGGTCTGAAAAACACAGATGTAAACATACAGACAATGACATGTTTTTTAAGAGACATAATAAATGACCAATGTTCTAAGAGAGATGGATAGCATGAAAATGAATATACTAGGCGTTAGTGAGATGAGATGGAAGGGATCGGGCAAAATTATAGCTGACAATCACACAATAATTTATTTGGAGGGGATACACATGAAAAAGGTGTAGGGATAATATTAGACGAAAAAACAGCCAAGTCAATTAATGGATACTGGTGTATTTCAGATAGAGTTATTATGGTAAAAATCAAAGGCAAACCAATAGACATAAATATTATACAAGTATATGCACCAACAGCAAGCAGTGGGGATGAAGAAATACAACACTTTTACGACGAAATAGAAATGACGATGGCTCAAATTGGATCACAAGAAATAAAGATAATACTTGGTGATTTTAATGCAAAAGTAGGAAAGGGAAAAATGGAGGATGTAGTGGGGAATTATGGTTTAGGTACAAGAAATGAAAGAGGGGAAAAGCTAATAGAATGGGCAAATATCAATGATATGATAATTGGAAACACATGGTTTAAACACCATAAAAGACGACTGTACACATGGATAAGCCCTGATAAGAAAATACGCAACCAAATTGACTACATACTAATTAATAAAAGATTTAGAAATGCTTTAATTAATGTAAAGACAATGCCTGGTGCTGACTGTAATAGTGATCATGTACCACTATGTGGACAAATAAAAGTAAGATTAAAGAGAGGGGAAAAAATGGTTAAGAACATGAGACTTAATAAAGAGGTTCTGGAAATAGATAAAGAAATGCAAGAACAATACAGAGTGACTGTGAAAAATAGGTACAATGCAATAACTAAAATACAGAATATAGATGAACAATGGGAAATGTTAAGGGACTCCATTCATCAAACTAGCAAAGAAGTATTACCGGAGAGAGGCAAAATAGCTAAGAAAAAATGGATGAATGAAGATATCTTAAAACTGATGGACAAAAGAAAACAGAGTAAAAATGACAAACAAGAATACGCTAAGATAAATAAAGAAATAAAAGATAAATGTGGGAAGGCTAAAGAAAGTTGGTTAAACGAGCAATGCAAAAAAATTGAATTAAATTCCATTAAAGATACAAAAAATATGCACAGACAAATCAGTGAGCTTACAGGAAGAAAAATAAGAATAAATACAGGGTGTTTGAAATCAAAAACAGGAAAGATAATATTAGAGGAAGATGCTATAATGAAGAGGTGGAATGAGTATATAAGAGAATTATATGAAGGAGAAAGGGAAGAATTAACAGAAGATAGTAACTTAGAAGGTCCACCTATTCTGAAAGAAGAAGTCGCTGACGCTATGAAACGTATGAAGAAAGGAAAAACAGCTGGGCCAGATGAAATCACAATAGAAGAATTAGAAGTATTGGGAGAATTTGGAGTAGATATATTAACCAAAATGTTGAATGATATTTACAGCAGTGGATATTTACCCAGTGATATGCTGAAATCTGTATTTATAGCTATACCAAAAAGACCAGGAGCAATTGATTGTGAAGATTTTCGTACAATTAACCTTATAAACCATATCACTAAGCTTCTACTCAGAATCATAATGAGAAGAACCAAAAATAAAATAAAAATGGAAATTAGTGAAGAACAGTATGGATTTGTGGAAGGAAAGGGCACAAACAATGCAATTTATACATTACGGACACTAATAGAAAGGTCAATAGAGAAACAGAAAGACATATATTTGTGCTTCATAGATTATACTAAGGCATTTGATAAAGTAAAACATGATGAACTGATTAAAATGTTGGAAGATATCAACACTGATGGAAAAGATTTAAGAATAATAAAGAATATTTACTGGAACCAAGTAGCAGCAATTAAAATGGGAAATAAAGAGGGTAGTTACGAACAGATAAAGCTAGGAGTACGACAAGGGTGTGTCTTGTCACCAGATCGTTTCTCCCTGTATAGCGAAGTAATAATGAGAGAGATCAAAGAGATGCCAGGAATACTAGTTGGAGGTTATAATATAAATAATATACGCTATGCAGATGACACAGTATTGGTGGCGGATAATTCAACAGACCTACAACAATTATTAGACGTTGTAGTAACAGAGAGTGCAAGGAAAGGACTCTCCTTGAATATCAAGAAAACAGTAACAATGGTAATATCAAAGAAAATGGTGACACCAAAATGTGACATAGAAATAGAAGGGAAAATCCTTAACCAAGTTGATAATTTTAGATACCTAGGGGCATTTATAACATCAGATGGAAGATGTACAACAGAGATTAGGAGCAGAATAGGGCAGGCAAAAGCCGCATTTCAGAAAATGAAGAGTATCTTATGCAATAAGTCACTATCACTGAATGTAAGAAAGAGAGTGCTGAAATGCTATGTAGAACCAGTTTTGCTGTATGGCAGTGAATCTTGGAATGTAAATGAACAAATTAAGAAGAAATTAGAAGCAACAGAGATGTGGTTCCTGAGACGAATGTTGCGAATTCCTTGGACTGCCAGAGTAACTAACGACGACTGCCTGAAACAGGCTAATGAAACTAGAACATTATATACAACAATAAGACAGAGACAAACAGCTTTCCTCGGTCATGTGATGAGAAGAGAGGCATTGGAGAACATCGTAACAACTGGAAAGATCGAGGGGAAGAGAGGCAGAGGTAGACCAAGAGAAGTGATGCTGGATGGATTGAGACGGTGGCATGGAGGTATATCAGCAGCAGAGTTGATCCAGAAAACCAAAGACCGAGATCTATGGAGAGCCATGAACGCCTACGCCAGCCGGCACGGCACTTGATGATGATGAATAAAGACATAGGTCACGACAGAAACTTACCATTATATAATACAACTATCTCCATCTCAGTTGTGTTAGTGATGTTGTTAAGGGCATTATTGATAGCACTGTACACATACCAACTGCAGTCAACAGCAACCATATTTCTACTGATAAACCTAGTAATGTTGCTTACAACATCAGTAATAGGAAATATTCTCCTATCATTTCTGTATGATGTTGTATGTAAAACCAAAGTTGCCATCTCATTCCACTGGAAGGTAATACCAAAAAAGTTAACACAGACGTGAAGTGTGAGATAGATTTATGACAGAATAAATTTATTTGGACTCACTATAAAACCTACGAAAGTTGAATTAGCGTTTGATGAAATTGAATTTCCAGGCCATAAAATCTCCAAAGGCCCGTTAAACACAGATGACAAAATCGTGACCAAGATCGTAAATCTCACGAAGCCTACGACGAAAAAGCAAATTAGAAGCCTATTATGCTTGGTGAATTATTACACAAGTTCATACCGAACTTAGCACAAATCACCAGTGTTCTTTGCCTGGGGCTGGTGTTGACCGGCTAACAGACAAGATTAGTAGCTGGATGTAAATCGTAACGTTACAAAGACAAGCGTTAATATTGGTATTAATGACACCATGAACAACCAGCAAATCACAGCATCTCAACTGCTGGCACTCTTGAACGGGTTACGTCACACTTTTCCTAACTCGTCTATATTCTTCTCCTCCATCATATCATCGAGTTATCGATTCCAGCGTCGTCTAGCTGACATAAATAACAAGATATTGCAGAAGTTTTGTTCTCACAACAACATACAGTTCATCAACCGGTATTTACTTCACAGTCTGGAGCACCTAAAAAGCGACTTTATAAAGATCAAGTACATTTGTCTACATTGGGCACCAGCTTGCTCGCCAAAAATATCAAATACCCAGAACGGACACAACCTACATCCAATACTGGATCCCGTAGGACACTTCTAGCTACTCCACCTCAAACTCAAGCCAGACGACATACTCCCGCCACATCAAGTACCAATAGGCCAGAAGAGCGCAGACCACTCAAAACCACGGAACCTGACATCCAAGCCAGACGGAACATTTCCGCCACACCAAATCCATACAATATGCCCTCTTTCACATAGTAGGGGGATAATTATGAAGATACGTTCCCTCTGCTCCACAGCAGTATTCATGATGCATTGGGTATTCATGATGCCCATGTTAAACATTGCCTCAAAGAGTCATGTATTATTCATTATTTTTCATGCGTTTTAATGCTTATTGTTCTTTTGTTGTCAAATAATTGCTTCATAAGAGATGTTGAATAAAAGAATGTATGAGAGGAAATAGAGAAGAAGGGCAGAATGTCAGACGGGCCTGCATGCCCATTTCTTAACCCTTTGAAAATAAAGATTTTCGTTCGTTCATTCGTTGTTAGGTTCTGGTGACTGGATACGGGCCACCCTTGGTTGATGTTTGATATATGCAGTTATCTGTTGTGTCTGTTATCGAACCTCATTGTACTATTCAATGTATTTGAAAACAAATTGTCACCGAAGTTGTAGTAGTTGATAAATAAAAGAGCTTTTTGTACTGTTCTTGATTTGTTTGTTTAGTCTCGTTTAGTTTTTACAACCACTATTTCTACCACAATCTAACACCTTAATTCACTATCTGGGCCTCAAATATGACAGTTAAAGTCCAGAGTTGAGGCTCCTGTCCAAGATCTCGCCCCTTCTTATCTAATTACTATCACCTTTTTTGTCAGTTGAGGGCGGTGTGAGGTTTCCTCTAATTTTACTCCTTTTCTTCTTTGGCCATAACGAAGTCAGAGTTACTCTCTACCTCTTAGCGCCGTAGCAAAGGAAACCTTGTCTTTTTCCCTCGGCTACAAATGGCGACCCCAACGAGATCTAGTGACAGCCTTTGAATTTTTCTGTTAAGATTGTTTTAGTATCTAGTGATTGTTTTGTATGATAGGTCAGTGCTTATGTTTGTGGTGTTCATTGTCGTTGAGTCGTGACACTAGAACCCAGGTTTGCTGTTGACAGCCCCGGCAGTGCTGCACAAGAGAGGAGTCCCCTGTACGGTGAGTGTGCTCAGATAGATTGCCTCCTAGTACACCTTCACTGTATCTTATCCAGAGCAAAGATGGCTCTGTCTTCAAAGTTAGGGACGGCAGTTCCCCGCCCGGTTGGTGCTCCTGACATCCCAGGACCCACCGGTGAAGTCAGATACATAGTGATACCTGTGAAGGCAGAAGTACCTTGTTTTGGCCAGCAAGGTGGGCCAACTGTTGAGGAGTATGTGAGGAAGGTGAAATCTGCCTGGAGGACTGGTGCGGTATGTGATAAGGATAAAGTTGACATCATCTGGGTGTTGCTCCCAATGTGTGGGGGAAGCTCGAGCTTAGGTCAGCTTGTGATGACCTTGATGAGTTGCTGCAGACCATTCAGCAAGTGTACGAAGAGAAGCGCAGCATGGTAGAACTCGCTGCAGCTTTCTTCCAAGTAAAATAAGATGCCGGGGAATCCATCATGGATTTCTCTCACCGAGTCCAGAAAGCCTTTCGTTTGGTGCTGGAGGCACAGAGAAAGAGGGACATCGTTGCCTGGGATCCAATGATCCTAAGAGACTGGTTTGTGGCATAGTTGCATAATGTCCTCAGCAGGAGAATGGCAGAGGAGAAGATATTGCAAGATCCTTCAATGACTTTCCTCTGTGCTAGAGACTTAGCTATGCGATGAGCTGGTGTGTCATTAGCTCCAGAAGTCTGTGCGTGCCAATACGTAGAGCCTCAAAATGACAGTTAGGAAAGGTGGCCTAATGACAGTTGTGAGAGTCATGATGATGTGGTGGAGGAGCTTCGAGCTGAGCTAGGTAGGATGAGAGACTTAGTTGATTCTTACTACAGCCCAAGGTATGACGCAAGAGGTGCAATGTTTGTAGAAGCCGGACCCATCTTCAGAACAGGTGTCCGGAGAGAGGGGTTAGTGCTTTTCAGAACCAGCCATTGTAGTCTATTATGTCTGATACATGTTAACTACATCAGTGTTGAGATGTTGTGTTTGCTTGCAATGTCTTATGTATGTTAAACAAATCAGTGTTGAGACGTTGTTTGCTTGCAATGTCTGATGTATGTTAACCAAATCAGTGTTGAGATGTTGTTTGCTCGCAATGTCTGATAGATATTAAATGAATCAGTGTTGAGGTATTGTGTTTGTTGGTCTGGTGCAACAATATGCGCTTGACCCGGTCGTCGAAGATCTTTCGTGAACTGACGTCCTTTCCGAAACATTCGTGCCCAGTATGTCACTGTTGTCTTCGACACACATTTGTTACCGAACGCTGCCTGCATTCTTCGATGAATGTCAACTGCTCGACATCCTTCAAATAAAAGAAAGTGAATCACCGCTCTTGGGACGGATTGTGGATCAACCCGGCCATTTTCTCAACGGTCAGACACAGAACCTATGAATCATGGGGCGATAAGCACGTGCTCTTTTATTCATTGGTCAGTACTTATCACATGACTATGACATGATCATGTTCAACGTACGCAATTACGCTCGGTGCGGCACGAAACGGATTTCAAATGAGCGCCCCTTCTATATATATATATATATATATATATATATATATATATATATATATATATATATATATATATATATATATATATATATATATATATATATATATATATAGTGAAACCTCGATTTTCGTCGCCTTCGGTTATCGTTGGTTTCGGTTTTCGTCGATTTTGTTCCGTGAAAAATGTGTCGGTTTTCGTCAGATGCCCTGATTTCGTCGGCATGCCAACATGACCACACTGCTAATTTTGCGAAAACAAAAGCACCCACGCGTTCTTCTGATCAGTTTGGCGTTGTGCGAGCATCACTTGTCTATATATATAAAAGACAATGTATGTAGGGATGTATTTGATGCGTTCGATAACGTTCCATCCGATTGAGATGAAATTTTCTACATGTTTTCTTTTCATTCCCGTGCAGCGAACTGTCATAGTTTGTTAGTGTACAATCAGCTATTTACTTACTAAAATTTAATATTTTAATTTACATTATCATTTATATATAGCGAGGGGATTTAACTTAAGAAAAGTTATTTCAAGGGGCATAACTTTTAATAGCATTGCTATATATTTTATATATAGATTGTTGCATTGTTTTCAAAGGTTTATAAACTCTTTGTCTACAGTTATTTACAGGCATATGCGTTATAATAAATAATGATATAATCTTTAAGGCATTTTCAAAGTTTTCATAAAAATAATGCATCTATTTAAATAGTGAAAATTTTCTAACTCATCTTTTTATGTTTAAAGAAGTTATCTACAGTCATGTAGGTGATTAAAAACAGTTTTCATTAAAAATAATGGATGGTGTGTGGAAGGACATTCTTAAGTTAAATTTATTTTTGGTTATATGAATTTAATGAGATGCTCCCCGCCAGGAGCTGGGCGAAGCCGCGCCGGGTCAGATAGATAGACAGACAGACAGACAGATAGTCAGGAACGGGAGCTTATATGACTACTTATATGAATTAAATGAGATGCTCCCCACCAGAGGCTGGGCGAAGCCGGGCCGGGTCAGACAGACAGACAGACAGACAGACAGACAGACAGACAGACAGACAGATAGATAGATAGATAGATAGATAGATAGATAGATAGATAGATAGATAGATAGATAGATAGATAGATAGATAGATAGATAGATAGATAGATAGATAGATAGATAGATAGATAGATAGATAGATAGATAGATCCCGCCAGGAGCTGGGCGAAGCCGGGCCGGGTCAGCTAGTTAATAATAAAATACGAGAGAGGCATTAAGATTGCTGAATTCGGCCTGGTGTACGAGAAGTCGCCATCCACGATAAGTTCCACTGTGGGGGAAAAGGAAGAAATAAAAGAGGCTTATGTTGAGAAAGCCGATCTCCCTGGTCTAGGAGTTACACGACTTTCTCCGTAATCCCGTATACTCTCGTGAGTAAGGTGACGTTGCGCAAGAATCGGTATCGGTTCTCTCCGCGTCGGTAACTTACGAGGTATGTGAGCCGGTCGCTCAGAAAGCAATGGCAAACTACTGAGAGTAATCTTGCCAAGAAATCAACAATCAACTGAAAGATACTGTTGTTGACAGCGATGTCCTGTAAAGAATATGCGAACCCAAAAAAATGTATAGAAAGGCGTAAATTGTGCTAAGGAAATAGAGATCGCAAACAATTGAAGGTGTAGAACTGTTATTATTAATTTGGATAAATCAAAATCAGTTAGATGACGATTCTGTTTCGTATGCAATCATATGTGAAAAGGCCAGACTGTTGCATGCCGATTGCATTAAGAAAATGCCTGGGAAGAGTGCTAGTGTACTTAATGATTTTAAAGCGCCCTGGCATACACATTGTTACTAGTCACGGCGAAGATGCGAGTTCGGACAAGTCTGGAGCCGAAAAATAGTATTAAACACAATATTTATTTTCTATAAAAATGTGGTTTTGGTACGTATTTTGGAATGTCTAGAACGAATTAATTAGATATACGAGTACATTGATTCATATGGAAATAATTGCCTTGGTTTTCGTCTGTTTCAGATTTAGCCGATTGTTTTCGGACGGATTATCGACGAAAAGCGAGGTTTACTATATATATATATATATATATATATATATACACACACACACACATTTGCTACTACTTCTAGTGCACTGGACTGATGTTTGCATGTGGAGTAACTTTCCTTATTACCAGTGTCCCTCGCTATAAGGCGAACCCACTCCATCTTTTGGGGTACTTACAATTTACTACCCCAATTCAAGGCCGAGAAGTCGACATCTTAGTCTAACTGACAGGTGTAGGAGTTGGATCTGCTACCTCGACATCGGCACACCGGAAGTTTAAGAGCGAGTGCTATTATCCATTGGCCCATGCTGATTTCCTCTTAAATAGATGACTCGGTACAATCATCTTGGAACAATCTAAATATCTGACGGAAATTGCTTTGCAGAGATTAGAACAAGATGGAAAACATATTCATCATGAAAAGGCTGTCAGATGCAGTGACAAAAAGGGCTCTATAGTGATGTAAAGAACATGTACTGTTGCACGCATTTTAATACATTTACAATAAGCATAGAAGCTAAGAGACATCTAATGGCATCAACAACCTGGTTTACGATAAGTTTTAAAGAATTCCATGGGCGGCCAGCATACCGAAAACGAGCCTATCAATTAAAAAATTAAAACCGGCAACTGATTATAGAAACGGGAAGTAGACGATCAGGATCATTGGGGCATCTTGTAAGGAGACATAAAATAGGAAACTTATTGACAACTGGCAATCTTGATGGGGAAAAAGGAACGGGAAGACAGCGAGACAAATGCCTTACTGTTGTTGCCACGTGGCGTAACCGGGACAAGAACACAGACCTGGAGACATATATCTTATTATTATTATTATTTTGCAAATAAAAGTTAGTTCATATCCTGTTTACAGGACATGGCAGTCAACCCCAGCATTTTCTAGTTGGTTGTTATTTCTTGGCAAGTTTACGTTCAATAGTTTTTCATTGCTTTCTGAATTACTATACTATTGTATGAACATCAGCGGACAGCTCGGGTATAATGGCTAAGAAAATATTTTATTTAAATTAAAAATAAAAAACCAATAATTGCAAATAAGGGCTAAGAAAATTGAAAATTCAGTAGCCAGGTACGAACGAACGAACGAACGAACAAACTTTATTTTCAAAGGGTTAAGAATTGGGCACGCAGGCCCGTCTAACATTCTGCCCTTCTATCACTCTCTTTCATACATTATTTCATTCACACATCATTCAAGGCTAACAGAGAACAGCAACAATATAAAAGATATGCATTATAAAGGCATGGGCAAAATGCGAACATCAAAACTACACGACTCAGTAATATTAGATAATGGTCTGACACTTGTTATTAGCCATGTGGAATATACTGGCCTACCAAAAGGGGACTGGCTGTTATACTAGGGTTTTGTTATTATTATTATTATTATCTCTATTATTAAGGGGGAAGGTAATCCGTACTGAGATAGTGTTCGAATAATTTGCGATTATATGAATAGGGATTGGTGATGTCTTTGATTTCTTGTGGAAGATTGTTCCACAGCTGAGCTGCGGAGTACGTTAAGCTTGTTTTGTATAAGTCAATCCTAGGCTTCTGAATGTGTAATATATTTAAACGTTTACTGTGTCTAGCATTATATTTAAACAATGGCCAAAGGTAATTTGGGGCATTCCGATGCAGGATTTTGTGAATTAGTTTAGCTTTATTGAAAAGCAGGCGTTTGCGGAGTGGTAGTAAATGAAGGCGTTTATACAGGCTAGGATTGTCAGATAAATGTTTGCTATAAATTAGACTCATGGCCCGTTTCTGGAGTGAGTAAAGTCGCTTGGTGTTTGAATTAGAACAACCGTCCCAGATTGTAGAGCAGTAGTCAAAGTGTGTCTGTATATGAGAAGTATAGAATAGTTTCCTTGTGTCCTCATCAAGGAAGTTTTTAATCTTGGCGAGTTGGTAGACTTTTTTCGCTGTTTGTTTAATGAGCGCTTGAACGTGGGAATTAAAGGTTAGGTTTCTATCAATGATTAGGCCTAATGTTTTGTGCTCAATTACACTTTCTACTGGCATGTTATCGATGTGAAGTTGAAGTGATGTGTGTGAGCTTAGAGTTTGAAGTCTTTGTCTGGTTGTTAATAACATTGATTTTGTTTTAGTGATGTTAATTTGCATACGGTTTGAATAGCTCCACCTAACTACATTATTTAATTCTTGTTGTAAAGACGACTCCAGTAAAATACAGTTTTCAGCGTTTGTGTACACTGTACAGTCGTCTGCAAATAGATCGCAGGACGACGAAAGATGCAAAGGTAGATCGTTAATATATATGGCAAATAATAGAGGGCCAAGAATAGAGCCTTGCGGTACTCCAATATTGAAGGTAGTGGTTTGAGACAGAGATTTATTATGTGATACTACTTGCTTTCTGTTTGATAGAAAAGATGATATTAGAGTGACTACATTAGGGCCAATTTTCATTGTCTCAAGTTTTTTAATTAAAATAACATGGTCTATCATTTCAAATGCTTTCTTGAAATCAATAAACACAGTTCCACATAGACTGTTGTTGTTTATATTCTGGTGCCAATTTTCTATCATGTTTGTTAGGGCCGTATGGCAAGAATATTTTGGTCGAAATCCTGATTGGCTGTCAACAATAAGCTTGTTGCGAACTAAATACTGTAATGTTACTTTATGGATGTGTTTTTCTAGTGGCTTAGATAGTGATGATAGTAAGGAAATGGGTATGTAATTGTTCGGGAGACCATTGTCCATTGAGCCAGATTTAAGAAGAGGGTACACTTTAGCGATTTTGAGAGCTGATGGAAAGTGGCCTTTGGTGAGACACTGATTATATATATAGGTTAGTGATATACAGATCACTGGCGCAGCACAACGGAGAATCCGGTTGCTGATTCCACCTACGATGGGTAGCGTTGTGATGTTCTGTTGTGATAATTTGGTGTGTCCAGTGTGTGCCGCGTGGTTACACACCCGCTTCACACGCGTGATCCGGGACTGTTTCCGGATCCGGTCAGGGATATGCACTACTGAAGAGCTCAAATGAGGGCGAAACTCGAGTATAGTGCTTCCATATTGACGTGGATAGGCCTTAGGTTCATACCAGAATGTGATCGGCGTTGCCAGTAGTGGGTTGTGCTCAATATTTAATAATTCTAAGCTATATAAACGTCTTCACAAATGTTGGTAATGTAATGTTGATAGGGATGCTGACAGATACTCGAAATGTAATGCTGAGAAACAATTGGAATGTAAGGCTGCCAGACATCCGTAATGTAATATTGAGAAACAATTGGAATGTAAGACTGCCAGAAACTGCTATTGTAATACTGAGAAACAATTGAAATGTAAGGCTGACAAAAACCCGGAAAGTAATGCTGAAAAACAGTTGGAATTTAAGGCTGACAAACACCATGTATGTAATGCTGAGAAAAAATTGGAATTTAAGGCTGACAAACACCATGTATGTAATGCTGAGAAAAAAATGGAATGTAATGCTCACAGACACCCGGAATGTACTGCTGAGAAACAATTGCAATGTAAGGTTGCTTAACACCAGGAATGTAATGCTGAGAAACAATTGGAATGAAAGGCTGGCAAACACTGGGAATGTAATGCTGAGAAATAAATGGAATGAAAGGCTGGCAGATACTTGGAACATAATGCTGAGAAATAAATGGAATAAAAGGCTAGCAAACACTGGGAACATAATGCTAAGAAATAAATGGAATGAAAGGCTGGCAAACACTGGGAATGTAATGCTGAGAAATAAATGGAATGAAAGGCTGGCAGACACTTGGAACATAATGCTGAGAAATAAATGGAATAAAAGGCTAGCAAACACTGGGAACATAATGCTGAGAAATAAATGGAATGAAAGGCTGGCAAACACTGGGAATGTAATGCTGAGAAATAAATGGAATGAAAGGCTGGCAGATACTTGGAACATAATGCTGAGAATTAACTGGAATGAAAGGCTGGCAAACACTGGGAATGTAATGCTGAGAAATAAATGGAATGAAAGGCTGTCAGACACTGGGACCATAATGCTGAGAAATAAATGGAATGAAAGGCTGTCAGACACTGGGAACATAATGCTGAGAAATAAATGGAATGAAAGGCTGGCAAACACTGGGAACATAATGCTGAGAAATAAATGGAATGAAAGGCTGGCAAACAGTGGGAACATAATGCTGAGAAATAAATGGAATGAAAAGCTGGCAGACACTAGGAACATAATGCTGAGAATTAACTGGAATGAAAGGCTGGCAAACACTGGGAATGTAATGCCGAGAAATAACTGGAATGAAAGGCTGGCAAACACTGGGGATTTAATGCTGAAAAATAACTGGAATGAAAGGCTGGCATGCACAAGATAGTTTGACTGCAGAGAATATTATGATAATGGCTGAGAAATGTGTGTATCGGGGAAGAAAGTGTCCTTAAGTCAGCAGGTCAGTGGAAACAAGCAATAGCCACCCAGCACTACACTACTACACGTTGTCTGTGGAACCACAAGGATTGTGTTCCTCTCTAGCTATTACCATGTGTCTCACGTGACCACACATCGTGGCATGGACAGAATAGAATTTGTTTTATTGATAAGTTCACTGGTGTCCTGTTGTCCTAACAGACATTACCATAAAATAGACTGTATATTGCTCAGGTCCGCCCGTCTCAGGTTGCCAACACTAAAATCTGTTGTCGGGACTCTGGCTTGTTTATGGACAAGGAGTAATTTAAAAGAAAAGACTCAGCTGAGTTCAGTGATAAAACGGCAGACCTGCGCCCCAGCGACGCCATGTTTATGATCAACCCATAATTGGCGGACGATTTGCCAGTTCGTTCCGCGGATTATATTACGTTGTTTGTTTTCTGAATTTGGATTCGTGCATTAACTACACAATTTTTCTGTGAGTTCTCTTACATTTGTCTTACAGCAAGACAACGCAGGCCGCAAACTCCCACGTGAGTGCTGCTAGATTGACCGGAATGCAATCAATCCGACATTAAGACTAGTCCATTTAGCCGATTAGCAAACAAATTTTGCCATTTACTGGCCTGACCCGTGAGAACTGGCCAGATTTATGTGTATCATTACCAATATAGAAATAAGGAAGAGGGAGAGGGAGTGGTGGGGTAGACATCGTGTAATTACAGCGTATATACTGAGATTGAAGGGAGGGGTGTTATACTGCATATAGGCGGAGTACGAGAGGGAGAGGGGAGTCGGGGAATGTAATTACTGTGTATAGACGGAGGATGCTGGGGGAGGGGTGGTATACTGCCTATACACGGCGGAGAGGTGCGTGTAGACGTAGGATACTGGGTGGGGGAGGGGGAGGTTAGACAGAGGTTTTAATTAATCTCTCCTTGCTTCAATCCATTCAACATCAACTCTGTCTCTCCCTGCTTCAGTCCATTCAGTATCATTTCTATCTCTCCATGCTTCAGTTCATTCAACAACATCTCTCTCTCTCTCTCTCTCTCTCTCTGTCTCTCTCTCTCTCTCTCTCTCTCTCTCTGTGTTCCTGCTTCGGTTATTCAGCATCATCTCTCTCACTCTCTCTCTCTCCCTAACTGATTCAGTCCAATCACCATAATCTCATCTCTCTCTTTCTCTCTCTCTCTCTCTCTCTCTCTCTCTCTCTCTCTCTCTCTCTGTGTGTGTGTGTTCCTGCTTCGGTTATTCAGCATCATCTCTCTCACTCTCTCTCTCTCCCTAACTGATTCAGTCCAATCACCATAATCTCATCTCTCTCTCTCTCTCTCTCTCTCTCTCTCTCTCTCTCTCTCTCTCTACTTCAGTCTATTCAATATTATCTCTCTCTGTTCCTATTCAGCATCATCTCTCTGGCTCTCTGGCTCTCTCTCTCTCTCTCTCTTTCTCTCTGATTCAGTCAATTCAGATT